>CM042148.1:53480842-53518342 GCA_023376005.1 Doryteuthis pealeii | reverse complement strand
TTACGCATGATATTGTCTAATGGCATTTGTAATCGCAAAAATTATGGCTGGAATACTAACTGAAGCGTGATCGTAATGCACAATCTAGCGGAATATCTAGGGGAAGAGATGTAAGACAGCGACCTAAAGGACCTTCAAGTCATCGGTTGAGAAAATCATGTTAAGTGTTTCTGAGTGCAACGACTGAGTTGACAGCAAATCCACCTTGATTTGTTGAATACTAAATGGAAAATAGGCGAACAGTAATTGTAGGAGAGTGTGGAATCACTCATGCTGGGGGTAAGAGTCCAGTTCAACAAAAGAATGACTACTGACACAGCTGAGGCCCTTGGGGTTGCAACGATGCGACGCCAGGTTGTCATTAAGAATTGTTTGACAAGATACTCCTCACAGGCGGTAGGACCAGGCAGATTTACAAATAAATGTATAGAAAGTTGTATATATAATATATATATTAAAATATGGACAGATACACACACAAACGCACACACATATACATACATATGTACAGACACAGACATACACACATACACACATCCACACACACACACACATATATATATATATATATATATATATATATATATATATATATATATTGCTTGTGATTATACATACATGGGAGTAAAATGAGGAAATTGATACGATAGTGTTGAGAAATGTAGAAAAATACAAACATTTCCAAAGGATGAATATTTATTCTTGATAGAAATGTCGACGCTATAATGTTTCGGTCCTTATGACCTTCTGCAAGATGCGTGATGCGGTCTTGTGTTGGAGACGTCGATATATATATATATATATATATTTATATATATATATATATATTTGTGTGTGTGTGTGTGTGTGTGTGTGTATGTGTGTGTGTGTAGGCGGCTACAAATCTATCAAATCAGAGGAAAAAATAAATTACTTTACAAACATGGATGACATTTTTTAAAATTGCAAAAAATGAAAAAAATTAGAAACACTTGTACAAACCATAAGAATATACAGCCAGGATAGAGGGATGGAATTCGGTATCGACAAGTGTGCAATGATCGTTATAAAAAAAGGGTAGAAAGAAACAGCGGAAGGAATAGAACTACAGAATAATGAAGAAATAAGGGCACTGTGAGAAAAGGAAAATTATAAAGACTTGGGAGTAGCAGAAGTGGACACCATCAAACAAGAAGCGATTAAAGAAAGAGTAAGAAAAGAGTATATCAAAAGGACAGGAAAACTTCTAGAAAGTAAACTCTGCAGCAGAATTCTCATCAAGGGCATAAACATCTAGGCTGCCCCCCTTGTAAGATACACTGGACCATTCTTAAAATGGACAAGAGAGGAGCTCCGACAGATGGACCAAAGGACAGAGAAACTTATAACAATGCACAAGACATTACACCTGAGAGACGACAGAGACAGACTATTTGTATCAAGAAAGGGGGAGGGTGAGGTCTCTTCAGCATTCTGTTCTTGAGAATGAAACACAAAAGATAAAAACGGATCACCTTATCCCCGCCAGGAGATCAGATTTTGTATTGATTAACGAAAAAAAAGAGAACTTGTCAACTGGTAGACTTTGCAGTTCCAGCAGATCACAGGGTGAAGATGAAGGAAAACGAAAAGATAGACTAATGCCATAGAATTGAACAATCTGTGGAATTTGTGGGTCAAAATGATATCAATTGTAGCTAGTGTACTTGGAATGGTCCCAAAAAAGCTTGGAAAAAAGACTGGAGGAACTGGAAATCAGAGGAAGAATTTAGACCATCCAGACAACTGCATTGATGCAATCGGCTAAAATACTCAGAAGAGTCCTGGAGACCTGAGGAAAATTGTGGTCACTCAGACTCCAGTGATAGACCATCAGCTAACGCTGGTATGAAAAACTCGCAATAATAATAATAATAAAAACAAACGGACCATCGAATCCCGACCAGAAGGCCAGACATAGAGTTAATTAACAAGAAAACGGTGGAAGTTTAAGTTGACAGTGATTCCAATTGTAGTTGGTGCCTTTGGAACGATCCATTCAAACAACAACATTGTTAAGATTAGCAAGAATACTCAGAAGAGTCCTGGAGACCTGAAGAGACTTGGTGTCATTCAGACTCCAGTGAAAGACCACCAGCTAACGCAGATGTGAAAAACTTGCAAGGAGTTATATAATAATAATAATAATAATAATAATAATAATACATAGAGTGAAAGTAAAAGCTTGACAAATACCTGGTTGATTGGTTGGTTGGTTGGTTGGTTGGTTGGTCTTTTATGCCGAAGACATTTTGTTTTATTCATTCTTGATGAGTATTGAAAATTCTTTCTTTTAAACTCATTTTTTAAACACATTTTTAAAACTCATTTTTCTTATATATAGATGGAGCCCTAACAGGTACTGCCACTCTGAGTCAGGAAGTGAAACTTCGCCGTTAGATGTAGGTTAACTTCATACACAGGATACACAAATACCTGGACCTTGCCAGAGATCTAAGAAAAACTCTGGAACATGAAAGTGACAGTGATAAACATCATTGTCTCCGCCCTTTTAACAGTCTCCAAGAACCTTGAAAACAGACCCGAATAGGTAGGTTTCCCAGGCGAAAAAGATGACTTTTAACTTGTAATAAAAGCGGTAGGCATTATTTTTATGCGGAAATATGTATAAAATCATGAGAAACATTCTGTAACTTTTCTGGGTTTACGTTTTCTCATCTTAATTAATAATATGTATTTTAATCCACAAATTAGATGCTAAAATTTTAGTTTGCTGCGTACAACGAAGTAGCCAATCAGAATACATCTTTCATTGACTGCTGATAAATTAACCAATCACGATCACCGTAGCATGAGTTGTAAATCAACATAGCTGCTTCCAGTAAGATGTAAACAAAAAATTAAGACGTGTTTTATTTGCATGTTTCCGTCTTAAAAGTGCCAAGTTAAATCTTTTTCGGAGAATACAGGGATGCACTTTCTAGAATATGTCTCAAAATGGAAAATTTTTACAACAAAGATTGCGAAAAAATTCTGCGCATTAAACTTTTGTTACTAAAATCGGCTGCTAATGTCTGCTTTTGTTTTTGTTTTTTAAACGAATTAAAATTAATTAAATCGATTATTTAAGGTCAAACTTTTATCTAAATCGATAAGTAGTAACAAATTAATGTAAAAATTAATTGAATGTGTAATATTATTGTTTTTATGTTAATGGTCATTATGAAATTTTCGTGAAAATCGGACTATTAATTTATTTTTCATAGAATTGTGACCATCAACATAAAAACACAATAATATTACACATTCAATTATTTTTTAACACATTTAAAAGTTTTTTTTTTTTTTTTTTTTGTTAATTAGATCGCGTTCGTGTATCTGAAAAATTTGGTAAACATTAAACTTTTTTTTTCAATCTCGCAAAAAAGAAATAACGAACCTAAAGAGTTGTTACAAAGAAAAACTGTTAATTCAAAGATCAAATTATCCGGTTGGGGAAAAATTACTCATCATTATCGTGAAAAATAAATAAAACAGTCCGTTTATTTACCAACACGGTCAGTTTTTTTATTGATATATTTTTTAGCAGAAGTCTGTATTCATGGTTCTTTTACTAAAAAGCTTTGGTATTGAGACTTAAAATCTTGATATAATTATTCAGATATTTATAGAAAAAAAAAGTAAAAATCGTTTTTTGCCGGTTCATTTTTTCATAAAATAAAATAGGGGGTAGTAGACCTTGTAAAAAAATATTTCCCCTAATATATTTTAGAAAAAGACTATTTCAGACAGCTTTTATTCTAAAGGTAAGTAATTATGGAAATTTTCGTGAAAATCGGACCATTAATTTATTTTTCATAGAATTGAAAAAACCTCTAGTTATAACTTGTTTTTGACTACGTTAAATTTCAATTGATTTAACGGTGCAAAAATTTAAACATTGTTTTTCGTTTATAATTTTCATTATTTTTGTTAGCCGAATTTTTTTGAAAAATCATTAGGCGTTTGTTTAATGCTTCTTCTTTTGAGTGAATAAAAATTCTCAAGATAATAAAACTTTCATAAAGGTTAATATTATGTTAGATATAGTGGGGGGTAAATTTCACGGGGAAAATTGGTGGTAGCCACGGAAAACATCAATATATGCAACATTTACGCTTGGACAAAAAGTATGATATTCATGAGTCGATAGGCATTCATTTGGCCGTATTTTTCCCACCCTCAAAATTGGTCATGAAATCAAAAATCTAGAGCCATATTGACCTTTGGGCCCGTAGCCTATTTCTTTATTATTGATATCATTTTTTAACAGAAGTCTGTATTCATGGTTCTTTTATTAAAAATCTTTGCCATTGAGACTTATAAAAATCTTCTGATATAATTATCTAGACTCTTATATTTATTGAAAAAAAGTAAAAATCGTTTTTGCCGGTTCATTTTTTGATATTACATAAAATAATATAGGGGGTAGTAGACCTCATAAAAAAATATTTCCCCTAATATATTTTAGAAAAAAACTATTTCAGACATATATTCAGCCAAAGGTAAGTAATTATGGAAATTTTCGTGAAAATTGGACCATTAATTTATTTTTCATAGAATTTTTAAAAAAACCTTAGTTATAACTTGTTTTTGGCTACGTTAAATGTCAATTGATTTAACGGTGAAAAAATGTAAACATTGTTTTTCGTTTATAATTTGCATTATTTTTGTAAGCCGAAAAAATGTTTAAAAATCATTAGGAGTTTGTTTAATGCTTCTCCTTTCGAGTGAATAAAAAAATTTCAAGATTATATTAACCTTTATGCAAGTTTTATTATGTTAAATATAGTAGGGGGGGGGGTAAATTTCACGGGGAAAATTGGTGATACCCACGGAAAACTTTAATATAAACAATATTTACGCATCAGAAAAATAGTATGATATTCAGGAGTCTATAGGCATTCCTTTGGCCGCTTTTTTCCCCACCATTAAAATTACAAATTAAATAAAAAAACTAGAGCCTTTTTGGCCTTTGGGCCCGTAGCCTAGAAGTACTGGAGATTGGGGGAAGAATTGAAACCATCCAGACCGCAGTACTGCTAAAATCGGCTCGATAATTAGAAGAGTCATGGATCCTCAAGGAGACTTGCTGTCACTGAGTCTCAAGTGAAAAAGCATCAGATACAGTTTTCGTTTTGAGACTGGCTTAGACTTCCATATAAGACTTCTTTTTCGAAATTACCAAGACTCATGATGTCATTATACCCTAGGAATCACAAGATTCCGGTGTCACATCCTGCTAATGCGATAACACATTATCACCTTATTTCATATATGTTATGTATTACCAACCACTAATGGCGACATTAGGGTACATAAACAGCGAAGTCGAAGAACAGGATGCATCAAGAAAAAACGTGAGTAAGAAGATCAGTATAATTAGAAAGGCCATTAATGGGTTGTCTAAGTGCGGAAAAAATACACGTATATAAGAGGTGTTCAGTGGAGAGTTAAAGAAATGGGCCGACTTGAGATTGGATCATGCACTATACTACACATGATATATATGTATGTATATATATATATATATATATATATGTGTGTGTGTGTGTGTGTGTGTGTGTCAATGACAAAATTATTCGTACACTCATCAATTTGAAATATTTTGATGCATTTCTCATAATCTAATGTTCGCATATTGCCAGTTTTCTAAGTACACAAATGGAATGTAAATCTCAATTTTCAGAACAATACAATACAATAAATACAATAAAATACAATACAATAAATACAATAAATTTGACAGGCAAATTATTCAAAATAGGAAAAGACAAAATTATTTGTACAGTAGAAAATATAAAAGAACAATTATCTGCTTTTATACATTTATATCAGTAACATTCTCTCTCTTAAGTGGGTTGTGCCGACGGTTCGCTAGTAAGAGGCTCCGACTGACAAAAAATCGGTCCAGTTTCGATCTCGGCCAAATGAAAGTCTAGCTGCGCTGATGAGCCGTGATAAGGCAAAACAATACTGTAAGCTGAAAAACATGCTGAAAAACATAAGTGAAAAATTGTAAATGTAAGGATTATTTATTGATAGTACAAGTGAATACTATAAATAATAAAGTGAATACGATATACAGAGGAAATGCATTTAATCTAAAATGTAAAAACACCACCATAAAGGGAATCAGCCGAAATAGAATTTATTATTGATTCTTTGATATTTGAAAACAAAATATTTTTCGACATTCAGTGTTTCGATTTATATGTATAGTATCGAACATATATTTAAAATAAATATATATCAGATATACATCTCCAATTTTTTAACAGATATTCTGACATGTATCTAATGTTGAAATTTATTTTCCTGCACATATTGTTAAATGTTTTACATGCATCTAATGCCGTACATTGAATACACATGCACACACACACACACACACACACACACACTATATATTAAATCCCCCATAGCTTTCTGTAGGTGACGATAGTCTAGCGGTCAAGGTGTCTGACTGATGCTGATCAGATCGGATTTCAATCCCGGGTGTATGTAGCTTACAAATGTCTAGCCACACTGAAGAAACTTGATAAGTTGAAACACGTGTCTGTGGATGACTATATATATATATATATATATATATATATCACATCTGCCAAGGCACACCTATCTTACGTATGACTTGATTTTATGCGTTAGTCTGTCTAGGCACTCCAAAATACACGAAGATGCTACTCAGCCGGCAATTTAGAAGGATGGAAAGTTCAAATGTCACATTTGCTAACATATATTCAGATGGGAATGCGTTTTGAAAAGACACTGGCGTGCACATGGTCGTGTAATGATCACTAAAATGATACATAACTTCTGAAAAGAAGGAGAATTCACTACACGCACACACACACACAGATATATATATATATATATATAGAGAGAGAGAGAGAGAGAGAGAGAGAGTAAACTACAGACACGTGTTTCGAGGTATCACCTCTCATCAGTGCAGTTATACCGTTTTAGCAGCTACCTCTGTCCGGGTTCGAGACCCGAACGAACTTACGCTCGCCAATCCTCTTACCCATACAGCCACAGTCAGCTGCCAAGTATAGCAGGCTATTTAATTGCTACATTTCTAAGCGGAAATGAACTCACCTAGAGGTCTCAAACTTTATGTAAACAAAGTGAATCTTAGCTGAATGCCGAATACGGTGAATTTTGCAATTAAATCCCTTCTAAATAAAGTGTTCAACCGAAATTGGGAGCGTATAATAGAGTAAACTACAGACACGTGTTTCGATGTATCACTTCTCATCAGTGCAGTTATACCATTATATATATATATATATATATATATATATATATATATATATATATATATATATATAACCCATGTTGTTAGTGCAACCTAATATATATAACATATCATTCAATAAGTCCTGGTTCTGACATATAGATGGCACCACTAATAGAAAATCCATTAATGATTTTAATAAAGTAAGGACCTTCAGATGACACGTGTCAAAATCTGAGCCCAATCGGATTATTAGTTTACAAATTACAGTTATTTTAGTGAAGCTACTGTTGCAAATTTTCAAAACAATGGAAAAATCTGAATTTCGTGTCTTGATAAAGCATTGTTTTCTGATGGGAAAAGTAATGTTCAACCAAAGCAATGGCTTGTAAGTATTATTCGGACACTGCTCCGTCGGAAACAACGGTTAAGAGGTGGTATGCTGACTTTAAACTCGGTCGTACAGACACAGTCTAAAAGATTTGAATGTGAATAGTTTTCATTTCGGCACGCTAAAACCTAAGAAGTTAATGGACGTGCTTGTCTGTTTGCCCTTCTTTAAACCTCCTAAAATAGTGTTTGTTTTCGGGGGGGGGGGCAGATATGTGCCATGCAAATAGACTTGCTAGATAGGAAATATTTGATTATCTACCCTAGCCAAGATTTTGACGCCACAGTGTGAACCAAATTTCGTTGTTATTGGAAACTACCAAAATATCTACTGTTTTATCTCGTAGCTACATCTCGCGATAGGACCTGTGTTGTTGTTTTTGGGAGGGGGCTCTTAAAGTTGACAGCCATAGAGTGAAAGCCGTCACATCTTAATACCCAAGCCACCTCTATTTCCGACAGAAAATTATAAATTTTAAAAATATATATAGGCTGAAAAATAATAACCCTTTAACAAATGCTCATAAGAAAACAATAGAATCTATAACTGGTTATTTATTCTTTGCTCACGTAGACATTCTGGTATCGAAAAGACTATTTTAAACAAGCCCTGTCACCTGGGCTTTAGAATACATCGACTGTACCTCTGCAGAGGGGTAAGACTCCCTCCCAATGGGACAACCTGTTGGCCGTGGGTTGCGACCTATGTTGCTTAAGGACGGAATCCTGGTAGCTGAGCCGTCCATGACATGAAACAACTCCACTTTGACCCTTTCTTAAGCTAGACGAGTGGTCGGAGAGGTTCCCTCCGATCAGTCGGCTGGCCATATCAAGCCCTTACACCTGTATGATTGTCCCAACCCTATTGCTCTTATGGCAACAACCAACCCTTTTTTTATCATATATGTGCTAGTAGGCATTGACTGAGGTTCTTCATGTCCCGGGGGTGACGTTAAACTATCTGATGGTGAAGTTCCAGTTCTGGAGGTCTAGGAAATGTGGAGCACCTCTTCATCACCATTGCTCCCAGGTCTACCTGGTTTTGCGGTTAAATAGAAAATTTGGTTATAAAAAATGGGTTTAAATAATTTTCTATTTATCGCTAAGAATATTTCAAAACTTTGCTGGCATTAAATAATCCACCGAGGTTTGATATGCCGTAAAACAGAACAAACAAACAAAACTATTCCAAGCTCTTAAGCAGAATAAATTTTTGGACATGAGAGTTTTGTAAATTGCTTGAAGCATTGAATGTATATTTGGTTTTTCCGTACGTATCACACATTCTTCTATGAATTTCACATTGTTTGTACTTCTCAGCCACCAGAAATTTAATAACAAACCTCTGTTCAAGCCTGGAACACTCTGCTTGATTTTCAGCCATTTTGAATAGCCTCAAAACAAATATTTTTACTCTATTAAAATATTTTTTGCAATACACCAATTTCAAACAAAACAGAGTTTACAATTATGGCAAAAAAATCTGAAAAATAAGGATAATTTTGGTTTGGGGGTTGGTTTTGGAGGCTATTACTATACCGGTGCAAAGGAAAGGAAGGCATAGAAGATGTTGTTCATATAGCGGTAATTTATTATTTTCTTAATATTTCAAGATGAAAGGTGAGTTGATAGTTTTGTTATATTTTTGTACGTTCTAATTTGTGGTGCGGGTTCCACGTGATAGAATTAGTTCAAGTTGTGCGAGGTATCTGTTGTCGTTGGTATTATCGTGATAGTTGGCGCGCAGAGCAATCCTATATATAATTTTATATTGAAAAATAATAGTAAATAATAACATTTATTGAAATCAATTCAAATTACATTAAAATAGATGTAGTATTTTTATATCCGTTCTTATCTAGTTTCGTTAGTCTTTCTCATTTAATATATTTGATTACATTAAATCTTAAATATTTGCGCCAGGAGGAGATATAATTTTGTTATTTTGATATTACTTTCTCAGAATCACTATCAGATGCAATTTAGTGTTATGATCAGAACAATCCTTTTGATAAAGAGGGGGGGGGCTCTTTACAGCGTATTCTAATCTAACCGACAAGATAGACACCTGAGAAACGGTGGAAATTCCACGATAAGGACGGTTAGACGACTCATTGTTGTGGTTGGTTGGTTGGTTGTTGGTTGTTTTTGTTTTACGGCATATCAACCCTTTTTGGTTTATTTAATGCCGAATCAAGTCATATTCATATTAGATAGCTTACTGTACCCGTTGTTGCTTAAATGGTCACCCATCTAAATGTTATATACCCCTTTTGCATTGGGTATATAAATGGGAAGGGAGTAGACAGGAGAGGAGATGGGTTTTTACTTGTTCTTACTTCGTCGCTGCCATTTTCTTCTGGGCTGATTCTTCCTTCTTCTCAACTGGGTTATATGTGCTCATTTCTTGTTAGTAATAAATAAGCAAGACTTTTCTGTTTTTTAATACGTCTGCTCTTTATTCAAAAGCCACAACCCCAAAGGGTTTCTAACCGCACGGTGAGAAGTCGGCATCTTAGGAGCGAAGGACCCCTACGTCTGCTCCTTCTGACTAACAGCCGAAATCTAACTTAATTTCTGTTCTCCCGCCATCTCATTGGCGGAAGTCAGGGGGTCATGTAAAGGTCATTACCTGTCCATAATATAACCCCCTCCGATTTTGAATCTTCAATGGACTTCAATTCAAGATCTAACTACACTTACATACATAATTCGTAGGCTAACTTCACATCATGTAACATAAGCAATGAACAGATTCATCGCTGCTTAACTTCAGTGATCTAGCGGGAACCGGTGCTTTCTACTAGACTTGCCCATAAGTTATTGTGGTGAACCTATAAGTGTGACAAAAAACACATATATCGGTAATCATTTTATTGTCAATGTACGAAACTGTGCGGGGACGTCACTTGCGGCGACACCACCTACCCTCACTCGAAAATAAACCCTTTCCCCTCTCTCTTCGGCCACATCAGCACGCACAACCGCTTTCAAAAGACGACAATAAGAAGTGCACTAAATACGCCTGTCAGTCGGAACGTTTTCTCTTCAAGCCGCTGGTCTTTGAGACGACAGCCATCTACGGCGACAAAACGGAAGCTGTCATCAAGGAAATAAGCAAACGTCTCACTTAAATGTCTCGTGACCCAACTGACTTTTTTTTTTTTATTTGACAAAGACAGGCCCTCGGCATTGTGCAAGGCAACATGGTGGTCATTCGTCTGATTGGTGGTGCCGGACTTTCTACTCAAGAACAATCACACACACACACACACACACACACACACACACATATTATATATATATATATATATATATATATTATATAAAGAGAGAGAACAAAAGTATCTAATTGACTGGTGTATATATATATATATATATATATATATATATATATATATATATATATATAAGGTGAAACATCTGTGTATCTGGGATATGTCTGTGTGACAGACGGTAACTAAAAAGTGTACGACATTTGAGAACAAAAAAAAAACAAATATATGTTACGCAAGTGAGTCGATTAAAGAAAGTGTGAGTGAGTGAGTTAGAAAAAGAATTCTCTTATTCCGATGTGATTGTTATCAAAAAAGAAAAAAGAAAAAAAGAAAAATCCTTTCCAGACGGCGCAGTGAAAAGTAAATTACGAAGATATTTTTTTTTTTTTTTCATTTTTTATTGACACCTGAGTAGTTGTATAAACGCTGACATTTGAAAAATTTTCATCAAACCTGTTGAGTTACAATGATAAAAACTGGGTTCGGTTTTACAAAGAAACTAAAAATTAAGAATGTGTCCTTATTTGTATTTATAGTTATTGGCATTTGCTGTTTTTCGATTTTTGATTATTGAATTATACTATTTAATCAGTAAAAATCAAAACTAAATTTTGGACCTTTCTTTATTACATATTAAAGTGTATGCGCGATTTTAAGGCTCAGTGGTATCCATTTTCTAAATTATAAGACGACAAGTACATGCCAAAAAAGTTGTTGAAGTTCAAGTCGGGTTCCAGATAATGAAGAAAATGTCCCATATTTTTTACCCAAGCGCTTTCAACGATTTCGCTGGTCATCCTCAAGGAATTTTAAGTTGTATTGTCTGTAGCGTTTATTTGGTTTTATTCATTTAGATTTTTTACTTATTCAATTAGGCGAGTCTATTTTAGGAGGGTTGATAAAGTTAGTGAGTTAGTTATTAAAGATGTTTAGCATATTGTTGCCGGTGTTAAATGCTATTTTATTTATGGTAGGTTTGTTGTTTTTTATGCAAATAGCCTCGAGAATTTGTAGGCGTTTTTATTGACATTTTTATAGAGGATTTATACATTGTCAGTGAGAATCCTTTGTTTTATGGTGCTAGTGTCGGAAAATAGTATGTAAGGCGACGCAAGAGTGTTGTTGTAGTGTGACCAATGTAGGCATTAATTTTTAATTTGTTTTATATATATATATATATATATATATATATATATATATATATATATGGGTTGGTGGGTGAGAGAGAGGGAGGGGAGTGAGTGAGAGAGAGAGAGAGAGAGAGAGAGAAATTTAAGGTAGCGAAGACATGAAATGAACGCCGTTCGGTAGCTGTTACTTTCTCGATATCCTAACTTAGATACACATGCTCTATCAATGATATCAAGCACTTTTTCTCATAAATTTGGCAAACTATGTTATCAATATATATATATATATATATATATATATATATATATATATATATATATATATGGGAGCATATTGCATTTTATATATTTATAAGGCTAGTGTAATAAGACATGGCCGGATAGAATATACATTCTTAACGTAACTGTTAGAAATCGTAGGATACGTTGGGAATATTTATCTTTTTAATTAAGATAATGACTTTACGGCTCCTCTTTGTCACCTCCAAATTACCACCACTGCAACCCTTGGGCCCTAGCGGTCATTATTAAATAAAATCTTATGAATTGTTTATTTCCGTAATTGACCGCGAGTAACTCACATAACGAGTTACTTAAACCACAATAACCTACTGTTCCCAGATATTAGACGGAAGCTAACCGTTTGGTTGGTTGGTTGGTTGGTTGGTTGGTTTTTACGGCATATCAACCCTTTTTAGGTTATTCTATACCGAAGACGTTTTATTTTATTCATTCTAGATGAGTATTCAAAATCTTTTTTAAACCCAATTTTTTAAACTCATTTTTCTATTTAACCCTTTGATAATACCCTAACAAGTACTACTACTCCAGATGAGAGTGGACATAGAAGTAATGGCGACGAAGGGGTTCTCCACACTCCCCAGAGCTCCAGAATTTGAACTTTACCATTAGATACAGTTTAACCTCATAGCTTCTAGCACATACATGATAAAAACGGTTGGGGTACGCTATAAGAACAATAGGGTTGGACAATTATGTCGGTGCTAGGGCTTGACGACCAGCCGATTGATCGGAGGAGTCCCTCCAATCATCCATCTAGCCTAAGTAATGGCAAAAGTGGAATGTCGCATATCATGGATAGCTCAGTCACCAGGATTCCGTCCTTAAGCATCACGGATCGCCACCCACGGCCAACAGGTGGCCCCATTAATGGGTATGGTCTTACCCCTTTGCAAATATGTAGTGGGCGTATTCTTTTCCTCCACCCGACAGGGCGGACCGTCGCCTGTTCTAGTGCAATTATTAGTAAGTTGGTATTACAAACTACTGCCAAAATTATGGAAATAGCACATTTGGAGAGTGTTCATATTGTTGTTTTTTATCTAGCTGTAAATAAAATAATCTATACATAATATAAAGTGCAACATTTTAACTGATGTTGTAGCTTCAGTTCTGAGCAAAAACCAATCCATTTTTTAGGTACAAATAATGTTCAATATATGTAAAATAATAATTAAAACAATTTTTTATCATTGATGTCGTGCCACATTGGGTGTTTTCAACCTATTAATCTTGCTATGAAAAAAACAGAAATCATTAATAACGTAAAATTGGCAAATTCTTAAACCTTTTGATAGCATTTTTTAATTTCTTGTGTCAAAAAGTGTCAAAAAGCTTTTATAAAACAATTTTTAGGAGCAGGGAATCTCTAGAACTCATTTTACAGACAAAATAGATTACAAAAGTCGCCATTTTTCGCGTAACCAGCCAAATTTAGATAGCTAAAAGTTGACATAACTCGGCCAATTTTTGGAATTGGAAGCTCAAATTTTGGGGGTTGTCTCACTTTAACATGGTCCAAACCTGTTCAACATTTCAGAAAATAAGGGGGTGGGTGACATGGCCTGGAGGATTTGACATGGAATTACCCATAAGATAGGATGCAAAACAATGGGTTAGAAGATAATGCTGGAACGTTTGTCTGGTGCCATCCCAAATGAAACATATAAAGACGAATGATTTAAAAAAAACAACTAAATTTCGCAAGTCATTCGTGATATGGAGTTGCTTGTCATTTAACGTACATGGGGAGATGTTAATAATTACCGCAACAATCAATGCACATTCTCTCCATTCAGTTTCTGAGATAGTGGAAGCAGGTAGAAATAGATTTACCACACGTGGGATGAGCTTCTTTGTTCTCATTGAAACCGATTTTTCTCGTATCTTTTATTCGTTTGTATCCTCGTACCCCAGCCACCAAAGCAGGAAGAATCAAGAAACCCATCGACTTATTTAGGAATTTACAAGGGAGGCGCGTGGTGTAATGGTTAAATTCGTAGGAAATTGACTAGTTAATCCTGGACGAGACTGTTTGCATTTCACGTAGTGCTAATACCCTTGGTAAAGGTATGAATCCAACTACTCTCCCTCCAGCTATGGATAAATAGTATGGCAGACTGAGCTCTTTAACCATTGCTAGGTAACCAGTCTAGGAGATGGAAATCTCTAAATTCAGACCTGTTAAACTCTACTTAAAAATTGACCTTGTGTCACATATTGCTTGCACGGACGGGTTGGTTAATATATGTATTGGAGTTTACAGAACACTCTGTCCCATTTCCATCTTGAGCGAGTGAAACTAGATAGCCGAGGGCAGGTGTCTTGTCTATAAAATCGCAATAGTTAGCACTATTTAATTAAACTCTCTCTCTCTCTCTCTCTCTCTCTCTCTCTCTCTCTCTCTCTCTCTCTCTCTCTCTCTCATATAATTATATATATATACATATATGAAAATTGGGTAAAAAAATCGAGCGAGTCGCAATTTTGACTGCCGATAAAAATAATTAACAGAATATGTCGTAATTATGAATGAATATAAAAATTTGTAGATCTGGTTTAAAAAATCGATATACTCAGCCTACTCGAGTTTCACCGTTAGGATCGTCAGGGCTTTTCTGTGTGAAATTATTTAAATTAATTAAAACAAACGTCTGTAAACAAAATACAGTATCACAGTTTCGCAGGAATGCTATATATATATATATATATATATATATATATATATATATATCTATATATATATATATATATATATAAAAAGTAAAGTCGTCGGGGCGGCCTAATGTCGGTATCAGCCTGACAGCGAGGGAGTCTATCTTGTCAGTCAAGTCACAATGAAAGCACCGGTTCCCATTAGATACTCGAAATTAAGCAACAATGAGTGGGTTCTTTTCTGATATTAGCAGCGCTGTATGCCGAACAATTCAACAAGCTCTTTAACCATGGTAAGGCAACCAAGGTTAAATATTTCAATCTGTCCTACTATTTAACCATAGCTGGAAGGAGAATAGTTGGATGCATACTTTTCTCAAGAGTATTAGCGCTATATGAAATGCAACTACTTATTACGGCCATAATCGTTGCGTGTCGAGCGTCTCATTTACTTCTTATAAAATAGACATCATCAGTGATCAGGTGCGCAGAGATTTCAAGGGTCACGTAGTGTCTAGTGTCTATTAGGTGAGTAGATATCTATATAAACAAACATTTATTTATATCTGAACTCTCTGGTAAATACTTAAATATCTGAATTAATATTTGACAACTGACCTTTGACATTGGACGATATTTTTTTTTCTATTTTCGTTTCTTGCTGCTGGGTTATGGGGTGGACTAAATAAACAGAAGCTTGAATTATTGAAAATACATCTTGGCAATTGACGATGGTACGCGTCTGTATCAGTTACAAAAATCAGGAAGAGAATTTCAAACCGGAAAGAAACGAAATAAAAAAGAAAAGAAAAGAACACAGGGGAAGAGATGGGACAAAAATAGAGAGAAATTGAAAAGAAATAATTCATACATATTTTTGTGCTCGATTCTTCGCAGATTACTGTACGGTTTCACAGGAAGACACACACTCACACACACACACACTCACAGACACCCTCACACGCATACGCTCACACACACCCAAACACATACTTACACACTCACACACACACTTACACACAACCTACAAACTCATCCATTTCTCTATCATGTTTAAAGACTTTTTTGAAAAAATAAGCATACAATAAAACGTACTAGGTATTACATTAAACAAACTGCATACGATGGTAAGGCTCCAGTTCTGGAGTTCTGAGATTGCCTTTACTCATAGATCCACTCTATACATACATATATTTACCAATTCCGCCGTACGAACAGGATGCGACACAGGGTCAATTTCTTAAGCGGAATTTAACGGATTTGAATTCAGAGTTTTCATTCTTCTAGACTAATTGCCTAACCAAGGTGAAAGAGCCCAGCCGACCTTACTATTTGCCCATAGCTGGAGGGAGAACAGTTGGATTCATATCTTCCCCAAGAGTATTAGTGCTATGTGAAATGCAAATAGCCTCGTCCATGATTTGAACTCGGGTCGGCGAGTCCATTTCTTACCACGATAACCATAATACGACGCACCTCTGTTACTATCTGTTTGGGTCTCATCTATGCGTCAAATAGATCTGTTTTAAAATTATTCGTATTCGATAGGAGCGAGTGCTAAAAACAAAACAAAAGAAAAAAAACATTATTATTGTTATAGGTGATATACCCTATAGACTAATGGAATGCGCCGACTGTTACTATAAGTAACAGGGACAATTATGACTTGAGAGGAAGCCAATGCGAGTCAGCTCGTAACTCTATTTGTCGGACGTAATTCCCACGTTTCTTTACTGTAATTGTCTACTCTTTTGTTAATACATTTTCATATATTTGTTACCCGTCGTTTTGTCTTATGTTGACCCCTTGAAACCCCACAACAACTATTAATTACTTGAGACCATATAGTATGTAAACAAGTGATTATTAAATAGAAATAATTACTTGAAACTATATAATTATTAGTATTAGACAAGAATACTTGAAATCATACAACTAATGCAAATTGTTTGTATTAGATAAGAATACTTTATGCCATATAACTGTGTGCAAAACACTTTTAAGAAACAACACAAAAATGTGAATATGTACCTACAATGAATGTCATTCCCTGACCTCTACACTAAAATAATCCTAGATGGATTGACCTACCGTTAAGATCAATCAATCTTAGGAATCTATATAAAAGCTCTTGACAGTAAATTTGTTTGTCTGTTTACCCAAAAATGAAATCGAAAAGCAGGAACACACAGACACAAAAAGTCTTTACTGATCAGCTCATTCTGATATGTACCTATGTAGATGTCCACAAGAGTTCATCCTTACTTCTCCAGCACTTCTTGTTCGTCATACTTGGATCGTCTGTGTGATAGGAGGCAAGTGGCTGTACGGCTGTTTTTTATGGGGTGCTGCTTCCAAGAGAGCACATAACATCCTTGTGTATTTCCAGCTTTTGCTCAGCCTTTTCTTAGAGTTAGATAAGTTTGAATCTTCAGTCTCAATACTTTCCGATCACACTTCGTAAATAAACGTCGATTAGGAGTGTTTACCCTAATATAGCTCAGAAAAAAAGGGGTCATTTTGGGGACAAGAGAATCCCTTGCAGCAAAATATGATTTATAACAGGAAACCCTGAGAAAAATATTGTGGCTAACTCAAAATCCACCCCCAACAGCTCCAACCAAAACAGAATCAACTGAAACAAACAAAAAACAGGTTTTCTCTATGTTTATTGATATTCACACATAATTCATTACTACGATGCTAGACAAACCATACATTTATAAGCGACTAGAAGCGGATATCCGGCGTCGCCTGGGTAGAGGCGGGATTTTTTTAAAGTTTGTATTGCAGATCCATTATTACTGAATCATGAATTGGATCCTCGCTGGATGCCCCACAAAAATCCCCACGTAAAAAAAAGATCTTGTGTTAATCCGGCATGGTGGTAATAAATGTGTATATATGTTCACTTTGTCGTTAATTGTTTTATTTTAATAGTTTCCTCCGGGCATACATATGGGGCTAAGTTAAGTTCATTTGTACTTGGTATCTTATCCCCAATAAAGCTGGTTCTTTGTTCTTGTGGGCTAGTAAGCTGAAATGGAATTTAAGGAACGAGGAAGGAAAGAGACAAAGTCAAGAGGTGGTTTTACGACTTAGGCTTTATTGAACGGGGCATAGTTGGCCGTAGCAAGGGGAAATGCCCCTTGCCAGAAAACCGACTGCACTCAGTTGCGGCCTAAATTCAAAAATGGTATCCTTTTTGGGGTAGGGAGTCAGTCATTTTTGTCGGACATGCGCAGAGGGGTTCTTCCGGTCAAGGCCCCAAGGGAGTTTGTTGTTTTTTTCATTTTTTTTAATTTTCATTTTTTATATATCCCCACTTACATACACATTAACTGTCATTTATATATGTATAGATGATATTCACACTTAAAAGGTCAGTTATTTTGTTTCAATTTCGAGTGCATTCAGCTAATCTTTTTAAAAAGTCTATACAATAAGCTAACATGTCTTTCCAAGAAGTGTTTTGTGTTACAAGTTGTTGACGAAATGTATTCTGTCCCAGTCGTAGAAATCTTATTCTATATACGCCGCAGTTAGTCATGAAGATTTTGTTCACAAAATAGTATGTTTAGCATTTTACTCGGGTATCTTTCAAGTAGTTAACGTATTTATTAGCGTATTCATTCATTGGGTTCCGTTGCTTTGGTTGTTACCGAGATGTTTTGGTCGATTCATTTTACATCCTTTTATGGGAGTGCAATCTCCTCGCAGAAATAAATGACCATCAGAAAATAAATTATATCTTATATGTTGACTAGCTGGGCACAGTTCCAGCAATTTAAGCCACTATACTATTATCAACAATACGTATGAAATGACAAGCCGCTGTCGACTGGGGCTGTAGAATACGCCGACTACATATCTGTAGAGGGTAAGACACCCCTCCTCATAATGGGGCCACCTGTTGGCGACTCGTGATGTTTAAAGACAGAATGCTGGTAACTGAGCAGTTCATGGCGTTCAACATTCCACTTTGGATCTAGACGAGTGGTTGGAGAGCCTTCCCCACCCCCCACCCACCATCAATAGGGTGGTCAGGTCAAGTCCTAGCACCTATATGATTGTTCTGGAAGTGCTTGGTGTAATGGTTAAAGTCATGGAAAATGGACTCGTCGCCCCGAGTTCAAATCCTGGACGTGCTAATTGCATTTCTCTTAGCGCTAATACCCTTGGGAAAGGTATGAATCCTACTCTCCCTCCAGCTATGGGTAAATAGTAGGGCAGACTGGGCTCTTTAACCTTGATTAGGTAACCGGTCTAGGAGAAGGAAAACTCTGAATTCAAACCTGTTGAACTCCGCCTAAGAAAGTGACCTTGTGTCACATCCGGCTCCTGCGGAGGGCTTGGTAAATATATATATGATTGTTCTGGCCCTATTACCTTTATGGTAAATTCCCAATCCTTTTACCATATATTTGCTAGAAGGCAGTGGCTGAGGGTCTTAGTGTCCTTGGGTATGACGTTAAACTCCATCTAATGATGAAGTTTCAATTCTGGAGCTCTGGGAAGTGTGGAGTACTCCTTCATACTTCCAGGTCCACCATGACCTGGAGTGGTAGTATCTGTTAGTGTCCTATCTATGGGTTGAATAGAAGAAAATGAATTAATAAATATCAATACCTATCAAGAATGAATAGAACAAAACGCATTCGGTATAAAAAAAAATCCAACTAGGATTGTAAAATCCAAAAAAGAAAAAGAAAAAGAATGAAATATAGCTCAAATGAATATCGCATGAAAACAAACAAAAATGGGTTGGCTAAAAAGTTAATTCATTTTATCTGATAAAAAACAAACATTAATTGTACTGAACATCATATCCACCGTTTTGTTCCACTGTCTTGACGCAGCGCAATCTTTCTAATAATCCCCTACTATTTTAAAGTGGGTCAGACTAAAATATTCTTAGTAATCAAGTAATAAAGGAATTCCGCAGTTCCAGTTTTTTTTTCCATTCAAATAAAGAAAAAAAACAAGTAAATAAACATTTTCCAAAGCTCCTTGTACTATCCAGTAGTTATCTCACTTTAATAGGAACTCTCACTCTATAGACACTATAAATAGCCATCTATCTGTACCGCACTATTCTAAGCTAAGAAAATCATTTCTAGAATATATCACTCTTTTTGAATTGCCATGACACCCTACACGTTAAAAAAGTTAGTTAATCAACTGGGACATGTTTTCATTAATTTAAAACAATGTTTAAAATTGATTTTTTTTCCATTGATCCAATCGATGAAGGCACCGCATAGAGGATTAATAAAAGCCATACTTCTGGGGAAAAATGCAATACTGTAAAAAAAAAAAAAAAAAAAAAAAAAAACAGCATTAAATGCTGTTCCTGTCCCCTACGATTTTTCATAAAGAAATAAATTTATAAAGATGGCAATCGCCTTAATGTGATTTGATTATAATTTTTTTTTAAATAAAATAAATTTGTTGATTGAAAATAAAATCACTTGACATTTTTTTGTTATTGAAGTTGTAGTATCATATGTAAATAAGATAATGCTATAAAAGTAGGACTGTCTAAGTAATAAGCAGTCGGCTATTACACTTGACTAATAAAACGTGTTTAAAAAACTGAGTTTGAATAAAACAAAATGTCTTCGGCTTAAAATAAACCAACAAGGGTTGACATGCCGTAAAGGCCAACTAACCAACCAACCAATAAATCCTAGTCTTTTTCAAAGATCTGTCTTCTCTAACTTTTCTTCTCATAAACGATAATATAATAAATTGATACAATAAAAAAAATGACCAGAATTTTTTTAAAAACTTAACTTCTTGTTCAGGTAAGCATTTACCCAACTCCTCCACCACGAGCCGGACTTGAAACAAGGCTAATTTTTCGCGGACTAGCGCTAGTTGGAATTATAATTATTCACACAGCGGGTGAGTGAAGTAAAATAAATCGCGTGGTCTCAGGGATCCCTCCCCCAGGCAGTACTTTCTCCCTAGCTTAAAATGTGTAAGGGTCAGGTTTTTGCGTGGCTTCCCACGTTAAAAATAGTTTATATTAATCTGGCCTAGTGGAAAGTCAGGAAAATATATACAGGTTTGAATTTTGTGTGTTTCCTTCTCCTAAATAAGTTTCTTTTCCAAGAGTTAAGAGCCCAATCTGCCCCACTATTTACCTAAAACTGGTGGGAGGACAAGAGATGAATTCGTGCCTTTCCCAAGCTCATTAGCGCGAATTGAAATGTAAAGAGCTTTGTCCAGGATTTGAACTCGGATCGCCGAGTTATTTTCTACGACGATAACCGTTACAATAAACCAATTCATTGTGTAAAATTATTAGTATTAGATAGGAATACTTGAAACCATATAACTATTTGCAAATAAATTATCATTATATCAAATAGGAATAGTTACTTAGAACCATATAATTGTTTCAAAAAATAAGACTGAATTAACTAACCTAACAAGATTTGTCATGTTGTAAAACCAACCAGTTTGTCACATCCCAGACTGGAGAGACCCATGGCGTAGTGGCTAACAAGTTGTACTACGATATCGTAGTGAGTTTGAACTCCAGTCGTGTTATTACTTTCACTTTCGGACTAATGCCCCTGGGAAAAGGTAAGAATGCGAGTATTAATAATAAGGAAAAAGAATTATTATGATATTTCGGACTGTTGTTCTCATCTTTATTGTGTGTAAACACGATGTTCAGGCCATTGTAACCTCGGGCTTTGTTTTAGATGTTTATGCACAATAAAGATGATGACGGCAGTCAGAAATGTCATAATTATTGATATTAAGCATCATCTCATAAATACACATAAAGATATATAAGGAAAAAGGTTTACTAAGCAAGATACAAAGGTAAACAGAGTAACTAGCCATTGCTAGATTACATAAATAAATCCCATGAGATCTCGTTTCTTAGCTCTGAGGTTTCGTTAGACATTATTTATAGGAAAACAGACGATTCCATTCTCCTTGTTTAGGTACTATATGACAATTATGAAATAGGAATATGTACTTTTTAGACCATAAAATTGTGTTTTAATTAGATAGGAATACTTGATTCCATATAACTGCAAAAAAATGATTATGATTATTATATCAAATGGGAATAGTTATTTGAAACAATATAATCTTTTGAAAAAAAGGTTGAATTAGATAACCCAATAAGATTTGTCATGCTGTAAAACCAACCAGTTTTCCTTCGCCTTGACTAGTTGTCATACCAAGGTTAAAAAGTCCAGTCTTCCCTACTATTTACTCATGAGATCCTAACTAGGTTCATACCTTTCTCAAGTGCATTAGCGCGAAGTTAAATGCAAGTAGCCGCATCCAGGATTTGAACTCAGCTCGCCGAATCCCTTTTCTTTGACGATAACCGTTACACAGCGCACGCCACCTTGCAACTGGTGAGATGGAATTTGCAAGGTCTCGCAAAAGTTATGGGAAACAATCAATAATATCATAGAATAAAAGTCTGCTCTAACCTGTATACTTGTTCAGTGAAGAGGTCGAGAAGGCACCCTAAGGAAGAACTGACATTTACGCATTCTAAATTTTTTTCAGAAATTCACCGGACGTGACAGATAAAGAAATAAGAACAACATAAACCTGTAGATAAATGGTGTTCTATTCGAACATTCGGATGGATTAATGAATACGTCTGATTCCTAAGGAAAGAGGGAGGACACAGCGGCTGAAACATTGTCATAAAAATAAAAACAAGGAAACTGGTCCGAAAGAAATATTGAATAATAATAATAATAATAATAATAATACAGCTAATCTCAGAAACCAAGGGACAGAAAAAAATCAATGTTATTATGTTTAGATTTGGGGATGCGTTCAGATGAATTCTTTTTTATTTCTTTACAAGATAGCATGTTATTCTATGAAGTGCTCTAGACCAGTGGTTTTCCAACTGTGGTCAGAGCACCACAGTAAATCTTATTTAATTTGGTATTAATAAACTACAATAATATTGTTAAAATTCTGGTCGCCATTTTAGGCATTTAGTTCTTCTGTTTGTAAATCCACGTCAATATTGAGTTTGGGTTTAGTTGGCTGATACTTGTTATCCTAGTCTTGTAGTGTTCATTGAAATCCTATGTAGAAAAGAGTGTAGTATCAGTAGTACTCCTTGTAATCTTCGTGTGTAGGTTTTGCTTGCAGAAATTTTTTAATTGATTTCAGGGCAGTTATCAACGATCTTAAATGCGTACTGTATACGTTTCTCATTAGCCAATTTTTACTAGATGTGCCTTAGTAATTTAGCATTTTCAGCATCAATTAAAACTAGCAGGACCAGTCGATATATCACAGTATGGTAATTTAATTATTACAACAGTTGATGTGTTTACTTAATACATATCGCAAAATACTTCAATATGTAAAAAGTATGATAATCTTGATTTAACTCTCTCTCACTTTTTTTCTTCTTTTCATCTTTTCATTATATTCGATTGAAACTGATTAGCGCGCTCTCACCCCCTTTATGATAAAAATGGAATGGTCCATTATTTACCTGAGGTGACAAAACAACACCAGATAATGAGGATTTACATTTTTGTATTTCATCTTGGACGGTTTGGATGGTCTCATTTTTAACCAGAGGATATAGCAAGATAATAACAGCTGTACAATTAAGGAACATGAGTATTAATATATTTATGATGACCAAATAGAGACCTAGATGCAAAGTGAATTGCGTGTAGCTCTGTCAAAAATATCGCTAAGACCTGTTAATTTGTGTCGAGCAAAGCAAGCATATCCCTCTTCCTAAATGTCATTACTGATTTTCATAAAATATTTTGATCAGTTCCGTTTTGAGTTGGCTGAGATCGGCATTGAACCCGGAATCTTGGTGAATAATAAAAAAATTCGAATGATTATAATGACTCACCATGACTGAAGGTTTTTACGCATCCTCTAAAATCAGTGTTCTGGTGAGAAAAACAAATCAAATACAAAAACAAATGTTATTGATGTATATGTGCGCTTCTGTGTGCGTTTGTGTGTGTGTGTTGTGAATGTCTGTGCGTCAGTGCACGTATTTACGTGCGTGTGGGTGTCTGTTTAAATGTCTGAATGTATGTGTCTGGGTATGTGGTTTAAGAATCAATACGTATGGTGATATATAATATATATATATATATATATAGAGAGAGAGAGAGAGAGAGGGGAGAGAGACGGGGGAGAGAGGGGGAGAAAGAAAGAGTGAGAGAAAGATGGAGGGCGGTAGGGGGAAGAGATAATATTTGATGGCATGTGTGCTTCTGTAGGTTTGTGTGCGAGTGTATCTCTCTCTCTCTCTCTCTCTCTCTCTATATATATATATATATATAATATAATTATATAATTATAATATATATATATGCTTGTGTGTGTGTCTGAATGCGTGATTTTTGTCTGCAGAAGTGATTTGAGGATGTATATGTTTATGGATAGAGATAGATAGGTAGAGAGAGAGATAGAGGAGAGAGAGAGAGAAATAGAGAGAGACAGAGACAGACAGAGAGAGAGACAGAGAGAGAGATAACATCTGATGTCATCTGGGAAATTTCCTGATGTTATTTAAGATGTTTCAACTTGGAATTTATTTTTGGCCACCACAAAGAATAAAATGCGTTCAAAATTTATAATCTAATAAAACAAAAACAGGAGAATTTTATGGTCTCAAAAGGATGTTTATTTTTCAAAGTGCACTCCCGAACATAACTCGTTACACAAGAAACACGCGCGCGTGCGTATGCCCGTTCTTTTTAATATACAATACTTGTACGTACAAATATACCTGCATATCATTTTTGTTTTATGCACATACGACATATATCTGTTGATTTTTTTAAATAAAAAACATACGTGCGGGAGTAATATAGTTTTGACACATTAACAGCGTGCCGAATTTGCAATTGAAACATTGGTTTTCATTGTATATTCAGTTACTTTTAGAAAGAAGAAGAAAAAAACAGCTAGAAATATTCGTGCACAACTAGTATATAAACTTAGCTTAGACGGACATATGGCCACAGTTGCATAGGTGTCCCATCGTGGTGTAATGGTTAGCAAGCTAGTCTCGCAAATCCATTATTGTTGAAATAGCGATTTCGATCCTTAATAGATACCCCATACTTGCACCCTTTTGTCATATCCTGCCCATGGTAAACAGGTTGGAGGAAAAAAGGCGTACCGTTGTAGTGCAATGGTTAGCAAGTTATAGTCTCGCAGATCCATTATCAACGTAATAGCATGTTCGTTCCTCGCTGTATGCCCATACTTGCAAACTTGTGCCACATCCTACCCGTGGCAAATGGACTGTATATAACAATGGTCTCTCCTCGTAATGTAATCGTTGGCAAGTTAATCTCGCAAATCCATTACTACCGAATAAGAAGTTAGATCCTCACTGGATAACCAATACTTGCAACCTTGTGTTACATCCTACCCTTGGTGAATGGATTGGGTATAAAAAGGACATCCAATCGTGGTGTACTGGTAAGCATACTAGTTTCGCAGATCCATTTATATTATAGTGAGTTCGAGCGTCATTGATAACCCATACACGCGACCTTTCACGTCCTATCCAATACATACATATATACATATATATTATATATATATATATATATATATATATAACTGACGATGTATGTACGTATGTATGTATTGATATATATATATATATATATATATATATATATATATATATATATATATATATATATATAGACGACGTGGGGAAAAACAAATTATACAATTTGCAAATAAAAGATATATATTGCAAACTGATATCTGGAGAAAAAAATATAAAAAAAGAAAAACCAAAACATCAGTAAAGTCTCAAAATAATCAACCAGTGGCCAAAAGAAAGAAAAAAAAACACCGATTGAGTAGCCTAATTCAATTATATAAAAGTGCTCAATAAACTAAGTAGAGCAAAAATATAAAACCTAAAGAACCATAATGTAACTACCTAGGTTTTACATTATGTTAGGATAGCGTAGACACAGACTCAACGTCACTTGGTGAAAATCAGTTTCTCGCAGAAGTCAACATGCCCACACGTTGTGGGTATACATTCATATTTAGTTGGGTAAGGCAGAATGAGAAGAGTAATCTAGTTTATGGGGTATTCTACCCAAACTTAAATCTACTTATGCTCTACCATCGATATTGAGAATGCTTTATTTATAGATATAAAAACTGGATAATTGATGTATCTATATAAACACACACACACACACACACACACACACACACACATATATATATATATATATATATATATATATATATATATATTATAATAGGGTGTTCGGGAAAAATTTAATAGTTTCATAAGGAAAAAAAAAATGCTTGGTAACTAAATATTTAATGAATTGTAAAGAAATTCAACAGGCACGGAAATTACACTACTGTCAACAAGTTTCACTGAAATTAACCGCCATTAGCGTCGATCACAGCCTCAATTCTGCTCTGGAACCTGGAGCAAGCTGATGTTACAGTTTCCCTAGTTAAAAAAAACTACCTTAATTCTGTCGATTAACTGGGCTTTTGTAGTACTTTCTCAACAGCGCCACATACATAATAATCAATGAGGTTAAGATCTAGGGTGTTCGGAGGCAAAACATTGGGACGGGTGTAGTCGTAAAAATTCACCGACAACCATTTTTTACTTTTCCTAGATGTGTGGCAGGGGGCCAAATCTTGCTGCCATACATATGGCCTACCATTGGATACCCTTGTTATCCAGGGCTTGACTACAGTGTTTAGCAACTCCATGTAGGCATCTGAATTCAACCTGATATCCTCTCTGAAAAAATGCGGAGGCATCACATCACCCTCAGAGGACACACATCCGAAACCCATCACAGTTTGGGGAAATTTAGTCTGCATGACACGAAGAGTGTTCTTTGGACTGTATGCAAGCCATCTGTTATTCTGCGTGTTGTGCTTCTGATCTTGGCAAAAGTTTTTTCTCATCGGAAAAGAACCAGATTGTATGTGGTTCAGCAGGATATTTCACTTTGCTCAGAAGTTTCTTCGCCTTTGTCAGACGATTTTCATGGGCCTTTTCCGGGAGCAGTTGACCTCTGCGACGCTTATATGAGTAGTAGCGAAGGTCTTCATTGAGTGAAAGTTTCATGGTAGAGACTGAAACATTCATTTCACGTGACAAAGTCCGAATTACAATGCCACGATCCTCCAACATTTTTTTCTGCCGATTTTATAAGAATTCTGCTGTACGAACGCAATCAGATCGCCTGTTATGTTGCTTTGGGTACCGTGGACATGAAGTCAACTGTACCTGGTGTCATGAATATGTAAGAGTACACTTTTAAATGTTTGAATGATAGAGAGAAAAAACAAAACGGGTAAGGGATGAAGTCAGAAAATATAAAATATTTTACATTCCGATTACTACCCTTTATTACGAATCATAACACCTCAACCCCCCCCCCCTTCACACCAGTGGCCAATACCAGCCACGAACTTTAGTGAAATTTTAAGTGCGCGTGACTCCAAGACTCGTAGCGTTCCCTTGAACTTCCCGCCAATTTAGTGAAAAAGATAGAAAGATTAGTTTTGAAAGACACAAGTAAAAAAGGATTTCAAAGCGACCGGACGTTTGAGAAAATTCGCTGCTGCTAAGGGTGATGAGATAGAAGAAAGACAAAACCTTAAACGTGTATCGAGTGATTTTAAAAGGTCTACTATTTGCTAAGAAAATATGTAAAGTTATGGTGTGAAAAGGAAAAAAAGAGAAAAAAAAAGGAACCTGTTTTATGTGACACTGAAGTAATACGAGAAATGAAAAGGGAATTGTTTAAAAGGAATTTCTTCATAAATGTAAGTCTCTCCTTGTTTAAAATATTTTGCATTATCTCATTTGACTCCGTAGTTTCAAGAACACTTTTGAACTTTTAACCGTAACAATTCCATATGAACTTTGACTCCGAACATTTTATATGAACTGTCATCTGTGATTATTATCTAAGCTTTGAATTGTGAACTTTATAATTATATAAAGAAAAAAAAAAGAAAAGAAAGGAGAGAATCTTTAAAAAGAAAATATGTTGATGTGTTAATTGAATTCCCGGCTAACACCCAGGATTGCCGGCCGCTGCTATTTATTTTATAATAAAAAACTATTTGTTTTGTTTGTTATAAATGTATGATATTGTGTTCGTGTTTTCTTTGGCTTGACCAGGGTCCATTCTGTTTTCTCGGCTTATTCACTACCTTTCTGGAGCGGGAAGTAGAAGGCTTGATTATTCCCCTTTTATCCCTTCTGTGAAACCGTTAGCGTTTCATACCTGGGACCTTTATGGCATTTTTTTTTCTTTCTTGTGCGACTCTGTGTTTGATCGTTCCCAATCAGCACAGGCGTTCGTAACACTGGTTACAGACAGTTTCTTGCCTATGTCTACGCTACTTACATATAAAAGCTCTATGAACGATATTGCAATACATAAATTTAGGACCATATTGTCAATATATATGTACACACACACCGACACACACACACAAACACATACACATACACACACACACACACACACATATATATATATATATGTGATTTATTTTATGTTGAAATTGGGCGTTATTATGCTGCTGTCAATAACAACAAAGACAAAGGATCCGTTGAACAGGAGCGACATTCATTTGAAAAAGGGAATCTAACGACCACGAAAATTTATAACAAATAATAAAAAATAAGTGAATCCAGTACTCCATAACATCGAGTTCCTTCATTTATTTTTAAATGCTTCATAATAACGCCCAACTTCAAAATAAAAAAAACATAATAATATATACAGAGAGAAGCATACGGAGACCCCTAAAATACAATATATATATATATATATAGGCTGGTTGGTTGGTTGGTTGTATTTTACGGCATGTCAACCCTTGTTAGGTTATTTTATACTGATGTCGTTTTGTTTTATTCATTCTTGATGGGTATTTAACATCTTTTTAAACACATTTATCAACTCATTTTTTCAACTCATTTTTTTTTATTTAAAAATAACTCTAACAGTTACTACTACTCCGGATCAGAGTGGACCTGGGAGTAATGACGATGAAGGGATACTCCAGATTCCCAAGAGCTCCAAAATTGGAACTTTATCATATATATATATATACTACCGACCAAAATGTTTAAAACTGTACTCAAAAACGTTTTTTACGTTCATAAAAAGGTTAAAAGTTTTTTTTTTAATTTTCTTGCAATCTGAAATCTTTTCTGAATTGCTCTACAGTTCAGATATACTGCCGAATAAAAGTTTAAGACCAAATTGATTTTTCCTATAAACTTTTCTGAACTGTAGAGCAATTCAGAAAAAATTTCATATATATATATATATATATATATATATATATATATATATATATATATATATATATATCATCATTGGTATTTCAGTCTGGGAAGACTATAATAAAGTTTTTATGTGCCCCTGAAGTTACAGCGCCTCCTATATATATATATGTCTGTGTGCATCCTTGGTATATATTTCGATTTTTGTACAGTTTTTGCCTTCCCACTTTTAAAATTGTTTACAGATTATTTTCCAGATTAGACACCGGTTTAATATAATTTGTTTTTCACACTAAAACTCGTCTAATTTTTTCAATAGTTTAGGGACCTTTTTTTCTGATGATTATTTTCCCTTCAATATTCTTCAAATGCCTTCATTTTTAATTATTCTACAAAAATCACTTTTCACTTTTTCTTTTTTCTTTCTTTCTTTCTTTCCAAATCGTTTTTAATATTTTCATTTCTCTTTTTTTCTTTCTTTCTTTCTTCCTTTCATTCTTTCTTTCTTTCCAAATCGTTTTTTATGTGTTCAATCCTCTTTCTTTATTTATTTTTTCTTTCAAATCGATTTTAATGTTCTAATTTCTCTTTCTTTCTTCCTTTCATTCTTTCTTTCTTTCTTTCTAAATCCTTTTTATGTGTTCAATCCTCTTTCTTTCTTTCTTTCTTTCTTTCTTTCTTTCTTTCTTTCTTTCTTTCTTTCTTTCTTTCAAATCGATTTTAATGTTCTAATTTCTCTGTCTGTCTTTCTTTCTTTCTTTCTTTATCCAAATCATTTTTATACGTGCTCGTCTTTCTTTCTTTCTTTCTTTCTTTCCAACTCATTTTTTTTTCTTTCAAATGTTTCTTAATATCCTCATTTCCATTTCTTTCTTTCTCCAAATAATTTCTACATGTGTTCGTCTTTCTTTCTTTCTTCCAAAGTCATTTTAATGTGTTTAACCCTTTTTCTTTCATTCTTTTTCTTTCTTTCTTTATTTATTTCTTTCTTTCTTTCTTTCAAATCATTTTAATGTGTTCAATCTTTCTTTTTGATTTCATTCTTTTTTCTTTCAAATATTTTTTAATGTTCGTATTTCTCTTTCTTTTTTTCTCTTTCATTTTTCCTTTCTCCAAATAAATTTTACATGTGCTCGTCTTTCTTTCTTTCTTTCAAGTCGATTTTAATGTTCTAATTTCTCTTTCTTTCTTTCAATTAATACGTCTATTAGCAAGATTTTTCTCCTTCCTCCCCCCCCCACTTTTTATACAATCTATTTTAAGCTTGATGTCCCCTACTTTAAACATGTCAGCAGTTGTTGTCAACTTCTCAAAAAGGAAACATTTTTTCATGAAGGTCACATGTAACACCTACAACGGCTTTGGCCTCTTTGTCAATTAAGAAATATGCTGACAGAGGAATTTCTGTTCACATCTTTTCAGTTCCGCCTTGTTCCTGCATATCAAAGTCACAAGCATGGGGACTCGAGTTCAAATCCAAAACAAGCCTGGTTGCATTTAACATAGCACTAATACCATTGGAAAAGGTATGCATCCAACTGTTCTCCTTACAGATATGGGTAAATAGTAGGGTAGACATGGCTCTTTAACCTTGGTATAGCAAGCGGTCTAAGAGATGGAAAACATTGAATTCAAACCTGTTAAACTCACTAAAGAAATTGACTTTGTGTCACATCCTGCTCGAGTGAATGGGTTGGATAAATATGTAGAATATGTTGGTTGGTTGGATTTTAGGGCATTCCAACTCTTGCTGGTTTATCTTATGCCAAATACGTTTTGTTTTATTCATTCTGGCTGGTATTCAACATTTTTTAACTAAATCTTTTTAAACTCATTTTAAACCCATTTTTTCTATTTAACTCATACATGGGAGCATAATAGGTACTACTACTCCGGATTAGAGTGGGTCTGGGAGTAATGGTGATGAAGGGGTGCACCCCACTCTCCAAAGCTCCAAAATTGGAACCTCGCCATTAGATGCAGTTTAACGTCATATCCAGAACACTAAAACCCTCACCCACCGCTTTCTAGTACATCATAAAGAGGGTCGGGGATTTGCCATATGGGCAATAGAGTTGGGACAATCATATAGGTGATAGGGCTTGACGTGACCAGCCGACTACCCGTCTAGCCTAAGTGACAGCCAAAGTGGAGTGTTGCATGTTATGGACTGCTCATACACCAGGATTCCGTCTTTAAGCATCACAGGTCGCCACTCACGGCCAACAAGTGGCCCCATTAGGGTGATTTTATCCCTATGCAGAGGTATATTTGGTGTATTATACTATATGGAATAAGCGACGAATAGATTTCTATTAAGATTAACTTCCGTCTAATATCTGGGAACAGTAAAGAAAATCCTGGGGAGTAGAGTAAATCGTTACATAGAGTTATTCGTTTTGTGTATTATTCGCAGTCAACTACGGAAATAAACAATACATAAGATTTCACTTAATAATGACCCCTAGGGCTCAAGGGTTGCAGAGGTGGTAATTTGGAGGTGACAAAGAGAAGCCGTAAAGTCCTTCCCTTAATTAAAAAGATGAATGCTTCTAAGAGTTACTTTAAGAATGAATATTCTATCTGACTATGTTTTTATTACACTAGCCTTATCTATGTATTAATACTCGTGTTCCCTAAAAGTACAACTGTTATCATCTTGCAACACTGGTTAAAAATGAGACCGTCAGAATCGTTCAAGATTAAATGCAAAAATACAGATCCTGATTTTGTGGTGGTGCTTATCCGCCAAATTCTCATTTCTTATGAGTGCCGTCCGCTAAATAATGGACCATACTATTTTTATTACAAAGAAAGAAGGGGTAGAAAAGGGATATGCAATATAGAAAAAATATAAGAAAGAAAGAGAGTAGGGGAAATATAGAGAGAGGGAGTAAGAGCGATAATCTGTTTCAATCAAACATAATGAAAAGGAGGAAAGAAAGAAAAAAAGAGTTGAATAAAGATTATTATAGTTTTTACATATTGAACTATTTTGCAAAATCTCGTAAGAAAACATATCAAACGTTGTGATAAGTAAATTATCGTACTGTGGTATATCCACAGGACCTTTAAGTAAATATATAATACGCAATATGCACACACACACACACACACACTTATATATATATACTAGGGAGATTCAGAAATTATCCACACTCTTGTTTTATGGAAGCCGAGCTGATCGTGGATGGTTTCATAGGCAGAACCATGATTAATCTGCAGAGATCAAGCTATTTCATCGATGATAACTCGATGGTTCACCATTAACCATCTCTTGAGCTTGCTGAATCTTCTCGTCAGCAGTGGAGGTTTATGGGCGTCACGCTTGTCTGACCTCTTTTAAATGTATCTATCCACTCATACACGCTTCTCGCGGTAGTGCACTGTTTCCGTATTGTGCTAAAAATCTCCGATGAATTTCAGCTCCTGATACTCCTTTGGACCGGAGAAATCGGGTCACAACCTTAGTATATACTGCTTAGAGGAACGACCATGTTTACACTGTAAAGACAGCAACTAGAATGGCGCGATCGGGCTAAAACTTCGATCACAGGACAACAACAGTACCTACTATAAGCATTGCATGCATAGAACACTGTGACAATAATAAAGATATGTTATGGCAAAAGTGTGGATAGTCTTTTACTCTCCCTTATATAATATATAATATATATATATATATATATATATATATAGTTTATGAGTAAAGGGTGATCAGTATCATTAGGGTAGCGAAAACATAAAGTCAACGGTGATTGGTAATTGTCAGTTTTTATTCGTCTTACTTGGAGGGATGTTGCTTCTAACATTTGATTAAGATAGCACGTATCATCCTTGTGTACTTCCCATCTAGCTTCTTTTTTCAGTGCTTCACGAGAGTCCATGTGGTGAAACCATACAGTAGCATTGACACAGCCTCAGCTTGGAAGTCTTCTCGCTGTATCTTATGGGAGAGATCAGATTTCTATAGGCCTATATCAGTCTATGCTTTTCCCATGCACATATTTGGTTTTACGGCATATCAACCTCGGTGAGTCATTTAATGCTGACAAACTTTTGAAATAAATGTATTCTTAATGGATTCTCAGTTTTTTTTATAAACTCATTTTTCTATTTAACCTATAGATGGGACCCTAACAGGTACTACCACTCCGTGTCAGAGTGGACCAGGGAGTTATGGTGAAGAAGGGATGTTCCACATTCCCCAGACCTCCAGAATTGGAACCTCGTAGAGATTGAGTTTAACGTCATTTCCAGGACATGAAGACCCTCAACCACTACCTTCAAGCACATAAAAAGGGTTGGGATTTCCCATAAGGGTAAAGAGTTGGGGCAATCATATAGCTGCTAAGGCTTGACGTGACCAGCCGCGATTAATCGAAAGGGCCCCTCCGACCGCCCGTCTAGCCTAAGTAAGGGTTCTAAGTGGAGTGTTACATGTCATGGACTGCTCATCTACCAGGATTCTGTCCTTAAGCTCACGGGTCGCCCACCCACGACCAACAGGTGGCCCCATTGAGGGGTCTTACCCTCTACAAGAGGCAATCGGCGTATTCTACAGCCTCAGACGACAGGGCAGTATGTGCATATTGACATCGCTTTCTGCAGATGAGATATTACTACCTGTTATGGTTGGTTGGTTGTTTTGTTTTAAACATGAACCTTTTCGGATCAATCAATGCCGAATCATATTGATTTTGGTATAACACACGGGCACAACAGTCCTCAATTGCTTAAAGTACTGATGCTGCTGCATAATTGTCACCCATATAAGTACTGAACAGGCCCATCGCTGCTTAACTTCGGTGATCCAGCGAGAGCCGTTACTTTCAGCGTGACTTGACCGTAATTACTACCTAGGCATATGATTGGTTTATTAATTTCAAAGGCTTACCATCCAGCATGGAGATGTCTTCATCTTGTAAAATCTAAGATGTTTTTCTTACCAGATGAGATCAGATTTCCATATGATTGATAATCTATCTATAGCATCCATGATCATTCTTGCGCATATGACATCGTTTTCTGTAAATCAAATATACCTCCAAGGTATGTGTAAATACTATCAAACTACGGTTAAATAGTAGGGCAGAATTGTGTAGCATAATGGACCTAGGAACACCATATTTGTGGCCTTGTGCCAGACACAGAGAAACCATAATAGGATGTATCATGATTCTCAGACCTTACGGGATGGGGAAGCAATGTAAAAACTAAGCACCTTTGAGTCTATTCGGAGCCATTAAGTCTGGGATTATGCTAGTAAAATTTAGTTTAATCGGTTTCAGAAGAAAGGATGGTTGACCCTTCGACCTCTTAAGTGACACGGTAATTTGGTAAAACAGTTAGTACGTTCGAAAGGTTCGAGAAGATTCTAAAGATTCTACTTCGATTTCTATTTAATGAGGAACCTTAGATTTTGAATTGAGTTGAGTTCCGGAGACCGAGGGAGAAAGGTCAGTTGAGTTTGGTTTGACCGAGCTGGTGAGAGGCGAGCGACTGGTCCTGGAATGCAGATATGGTGTCGCGTGTGAAACCTGAGATGTAATATTGTACACTGCACGAAGTAAAATATACCTAGCCTGATAATTACTGACCGTTGGAACGAAGTTAAAGCATCATTAGAAACATATGTAAGGAAGCTGACTATCTCTCTCCTCAAAACTTTCATTAAGGAAATAAAATTCATGAAAAACAAGAGGTACTGTTCATCACCTTTATTTACTACACGCCAGGGAACTTATGAATGAAAACCATTAAACCAACAAACTTGTCAACAAGTCAAATTGGCCGTAACGAGGAGCACGCGGCCTGTGTAAGTTGATACTCACCCGCTTGATACTGACCAAAGAACTACTATATTCTGCGAGTGTGTGGAGTTGTAAACAACCCCAAGAAGTTCCACACCTTATGAGAAAGACGACGGCCACATAACTTATATACGAAGTAGTGCCGTGAAAGAAACGAACAACCCCGCTACATAACAATTGGTCCTTTAACCTTGGTTAGGCTTTTAACTTTAGTATGGCAACGATCAGATAGAAAAGTTATGTAACCAATTATTCTCCTACCAGCTATGGGTAAAGTAGGGCAGACTGGCTTTTTAACCTTAGTAAAACAGTCGTCTAAGGTGAGGAAAACATTTAAATTCCGCTTAATAAATTGACCTGTGTCACACCCTGTTCGTGTGGATTGGTAAATATATATGTTGGTTATCTAGATAGATGTTATCAAAATCACAACTCCTATTTATGAACTTTCCCAACAGCAACAGGAAGTCCTGGTAAAAATTCAATCAAAAGAACACAGCAAAGCATCTAAGATCGTCATTCAACTGTCCCCGAATCAATTGCTAATTGGAATTTCTACATGGAGATCTACTGATACTGCACTCTTTTCTACCAATAATTTCAAGAACACTACAGACTAGGGATACAAGGAAATCTACTGATACTAAACTTTTTCTACCAAGGATTTCAAGGAACACTACAACAGACTCAGATTATAAGGATTAACCAACTGAACCAAAACTCAATACCGACTTGAATTACCAAAGGAAAACTAAACATCTAAAATGGTAACCAGAATTTTAACAATATATGTGGAATGGTTTACTAATTTTGAGTGGAGAGGTTGCTTCTTGTATAATCTAGGGGTTTTTTGTTTGATTTTTTTTTTTTGGTGAGGGGTGTTGTGACACGACACATCCAATAAGGAAAAGCTGAAAGTAATTTAGATATTCAATTGATCGCCATTCACAGAACTGTCCACGATTTTAAAAAACCCACTGGTCTTAAGTTTTTAATTTCTGTTACTCCCCACCCGCGCATTGAAAAAGTTAGGAAGCGATTAAATATAACACTTTATGATATCTACGGGTTTATGTTGTTCTTATTACTTTACCCGTCACGTCCGGTGTAAAAAAAAATTAAAATACGTAACTGTCAGTCCCTCCTTAGGGTGCCAGTTTAGTCTCTCCACTGAGCTCGTACACAGGTTAGAGAAGACTTTTATTCTATGATATTATTGATTTTTTTTTTTTTTTTTTTTTGGTAAGTTCTGCTAGACTCGCCAAAATTTCAGCACACCAGGAGTAAAGTTGCGTAGTAGCATAATGATTATTGACAAAAAAGTGAACTCGGTGATTTGAGTTCAAATTCTGGATGAGGCCATTTGCATTTATCTCCGCGCTAAAACAATTGAGAATGGTATCAACCAATTTATCATCTTCTCCCATTATGAGTAAATAGTAGGAAGATTGGCTCTTTAACCTTGTATGACAACCGGCTAGAATGCTTGTTTCTGTTTGGTTTGGTTTGGTTTCTTTGTTTAATGGCATCTCAACCTTTGTGGATTATTTAATGCAAAACCATCCTTGTAGAAGAACAGTAGAGTTATTATATAAACTATAGCTGGTGGAGATGAGAGAGTTCATATCTTTCCCAAGTTGTATAGTTCGAAAGTGAACGTAATATAGCGACTGGAGTTCGAAACTCGCTTACTACATGTCGCAGTTCCAGCACGTTAGCCACTACCAATGGGAACTAGGGAATTGGTATTGAACGTAACAGACTGGTTAATTTACAGCATTATAAACCTGGTTGGGTTATTTAATTCAGTCTTTTTCAAACAATATATTATTTCAAGTAAATCTTCCTATCTAATATAATAATTATTTTTAGATAACGTGTTTTACAACTTAATCATTTCCGGAGAAAATTAAATCGGCGATCCGAGTTCAAAACTGGACGAAGCTATTTGCATTTAATTCCCATGAATCTCCATCTGTTCTCATTCAGCTTGTTACGGCAACCACTCTAAGAGAAGGAAAACCTAAATCACAAACCAGTATGTATTCCGACTCTTTAATAAAGTATTTAAGCTCTTTGTCGCTGATCGTATTCTCTATTAGGTAGTTGTTTGTATCGGATTTGTTGTTTTTTGGGTCTATGTATACATTACTATTTTCATGACTTGTGGTTGGTTATGATATCTATATTTAATAGTCATTGTATTCTTTTGTTTGGGTGATGTACTTAGCTCTTCATTTTACATTAAATAACAGAACTTAATGACATGTATTGACGTCAAAACAGGTTTATCTTGATTAGGTTCTTATGATCCTGTCGTATGATTTGATTCTTTTTACTGATTTATCTATTCGGTTATCTCTCTTCT
>CM042148.1:53457345-53480742 GCA_023376005.1 Doryteuthis pealeii | reverse complement strand
CCTTTAAAAAGCCATAAAACTAACTAAACCTAGAGTTTTACCTAACGGATCTCGGGATAATTCTGCTCAGAACCAGCAGAATATTCCTGATGGTCCGTTATGTGAACCAGTTAGGTAGTATCTGTGATACTCGGTGGGGACCGGTATCGAACCACGAACCTAGGCAATTTCAATGCGGGTGCTTCTACCGACTGAGCTAAACCGTCCCTTACTTCATACGACGAATTAGCGCAATTATGTTAGGATAGCGTAGACACAGACTCAACGTCACTTGGGAAAATCAGTTTTCTCGCAGACTTCAACATGCCCACACGTTGTGGGTTATAACATTCATATTTAGTGGTTTAGGCAGAATGAGTAAGAGTTAATTCTAGTTTATGGTGTATTCTACCCAAACTTAAATCTACTTATTGCTCTGCCATCGATATTGAGAATGCTTATTTATAGATATTTAAAAACGGATAATTGATGTATCTATATAAACACACACACACACAACACACACATCACAGCCTCAATTCATGCTCTGGAACCTGGAGCAAGCTGATGTTGACAGTTTTCCCGAGTTAAAAAACTACCTTTAATGCTGTCGAATAAACTGGGCTTTTGTAGTACTTTCTCAACAGCGCCACATACATAATAATCAATGAGGTTAAGATTCTAGGGTGTTTCGGGAGGCCAAAACATTGGGGACGGGTTTTTATAGTCGTAAAAAATTCACCGACAACCATTTTTTACTTTTCCAAGATGTGTGGCAGGGGGCCAAATCTTGCTGCCATACATATGGCCTACCATTGGATACCCCTTGTTATCCAGGGCTGATACAGTGTTTAGCAACTCCGATGTAGGCATCTGAATTCAAACATGATATCCTCTCTGAAAAAATTGCGGAGGGCATCACATCACCCTCACCAGGACACACATCCGAAAAACCCATCACAGTTTGGAGAAATTGTAGTCTGCTGACACTGAAAAGTGTTCTTTGGGACTGTATGCAACCATCTGTTAATGCTGTGTGTTTGGCTTCTGATGCTTTTTCTCAGCGGAAAAAGAACCAGATTGTATGTGGTTCAGCAGGATATTTCACTTTGCTTCAGAAGTTTCTTCCGCCTTTGTCAGACGATTTTTCATGGGCCCTTTTCCGGGAGGCCAAGTTGACCTCTGTGACGCTTATATGTAGTAGCGAAGGTCTTCATTGAGTGAAAGTTTCATGGTAGAGACTGAAACATCATTCACGGTGACCAAGCCCGAATTACAATGCCACGATCCTCCAACATTTTTTTGCCGATTTTATAAGAATTCTGCTGTGACGAACGCAATCAGATCGCCTGTTATGTTGCTTTGGGTACCGTGCGTCATGAAGGCAACTGTTACCTGGTGTCATGAATATGTAAGAGTTACACTTTTAAATGTTTGAATGTTAGAGAGAAAAAACAAAACGGGTAAAGGAATGAAGTCAGGAAAATATAGAATATTTACATTCCGATTTACTACCCTTTATTACGATCATAACACCTCAACCCCCCCCCCTCACACCAGTGGCATACCAGCCACGAACTTTAACGTGAACTTTTAAGTGCGCGGTGACTCCAAGACTCGTAGCGTTCCTTTGAACTTCCCGCCAATTTAGTGAAAAGATAGAAAGATTAGTTTTTGAAAGACACAAGTAAAAAAGGATTTCAAAGCACCGGACGGTGCGTTTGAGAAAATTCGCATGCTGCTAAGGGTGATGAGAGTAGAAGAAAGACAAAACCTTAAACGTGTGGTATCGAGTGATTTTAAAAGTCTACTATTTGCTAAGAAAATATGTAAAGTTATGGTGTGAAAAGGAAAAAAAAGAATAAGAAAAAAAAAGGGAAACCTGGTTTTATGCGTGACACTGAAAGAATACAGAAATGAAAAGGAATTGTTTAAAAGAAATTGCTTCATAAATGTAAGTCTCTCATTGTTTGAAAATATTTTGCATATCTCATTTGACCTCCGGCTTTGCCCAATTGAAGAGAATATGGCTGACAGAGGAATTTCTGTTCACATCTTGTTCAGTTCCGCCTGGTTCTGCATATCAAAGCACAAGCATGGGGACTCGAGTTTCAAATCCAAAACAACCCTGGTGCATTTAACATAGCACTAAATACCATTGGAAAAGTATGCATCCAACTGTTTCTCCTTACAGATATGGGGTAAATAAGTAGTGGTAGACTTGGCTCTTTAACGTGGTTATAGCAAGCGGTCTAAGAATGGAAAATTATTGAATTCAAACCTGTTAAAACTCACTAAAGAAATGACTTTGTGTCACATCCTGCTCGAGTGAATGGGGTTGGATAAATATGTAGAATATGTTGGTTGGTTTGGATTTTAGGCATTCCAACTCTTGCTGGTTTTTTTTTTCTTATGCCCCAAATACGTTTTGTTTTATCATTCTGGCTGGTATTCAACATTTTTTGTAACTAAAATCTTTTAAAATCATTTTAAACCATTTTTTCTTTCTATTTAACTCATACATGGGAGCATAATAGGTACTACTTACTCGGATTAGAGTGGGTCTGGGGTAATTGGTGATGAAGGGGTGCACCCCACTCCCCAAAGCTCCAAAATTGGAACCCTTGCCATTAGATGCAGTGTTAACGTCATACCAGAACACTAAAACCCTCACCCACCGCTTTCTAGTACATCATAAAGAGGGTCGGGGATTTGCCATATGGGCAATAGAGTTGGGACAAATCATATAGGTGATAGGGCTTGACGTTTGACCAGCCGACTACCCTCTAGCCTAAGTGACAGCCAAAGTGAGTGTTGCATGTTATGGACTGCTCATACACCAGGATTCCGTCTTTAACATCACAGGTCGCCACTCACGGCCAACAAGTGGCCCCATTAGGGTGATTTTATCCCTATGCAGAGGTATATTTGTGTATTATACTATATGGAATAAGCGACGAATAGATTTCTATTAAGATTAACTCCGTCTAATATCTGGGAACAGTAAAGAAATCCTGGGGAGTAGAGTAAATCGTTACATAGAGTTATTCGTTTTGTGTTATTATTCGCAGTCAACTACGGGAAATAAAACAATACATAAGATTTCACTTAATAATGACCCCTAGGGCTCAAGGGTTGCAGAGGTGGTAATTTGGAGGTGACAAAGAGAATCCGTAAAGTCCTTCCTTTAATTAAAAAGATGAATGCTACGGCTTCTAAGAGTTACTTTAAGAATGAATATTCTATCCGACTATGTTTTTATTACACTAGCCTTATCTATGTATTAATACTCGTGTTCCCTAAAAGTACAACTGTTATCATCTTGCAAACACTGGTTAAAAATGAGACCGTCAGAATCGTTCAAATTAAATGCAAAAATACAGATCCTGATTTTGGTGTGTGCTTATCCGCCAAATTTCTCATTTCTTATGAGTGCCGTCCGCTAAATAATGGACCATACTATTTTTTATTACAAAAGAAAGAAGGGGTAGAAAAGGGATATGCCAATATAGAAAAAATATAAGAAAAGGAAAGAGAGTAGGGGAAATATAGAGGAGAGGAAGTAAGAGCGGATAATCTGTTTTCAATCCAAAAACATAAGGAAAAGGAGAAAGAAAGAAAAAAAGAGTTGAATAAAGATTATTATAGTTTTTACATATTGAACTATTTTGCAAAATCTCGTAAGAAAACATATCAAACGTTGTGATAAGTAAATTATTGTACTGTGGTATATCCACAGGACCTTTAAGTAAATATATAATACGCAATATGCACACACACACACACACACACACTTTATATATATATACTAGGGAGATTCAGAAATTATCCACACTCTTGTTTTATGGAAGCCGAGCTGATCGTGGATGGTTTCATAGGCAGAACCATGATTAATCTGCAGAGATCAAGCTATTTCATCGATGATAACTCGATGGTTCACCATTAACCATCTCTTGAGTTTGCTGAATCTTCTCGTCAGCAGTGGAGGTTTATGGGCGTCACGCTTGTCTGACCTCTTTTAAATGTATCTATCCACTCATACACGCTAGTGCACTGTTTCCGTATTGTGCTAAAAAATCTCCGATGAATTTCAGCTCCTGATACTCCTTTGGACCGGAGAAATCGGGTCACAACCTTAGTATATACTGCTTAGAGGAACGACCATGTTTACACTGTAAAGACAGCAACTAGAATGGCGCGATCGGGCTAAAACTTCGATCACAGGACAACAACAGTACCTACTATAAGCATTGCATGCATAGAACACTGTGACAATAATAAAGATATGTTATGGCAAAAGTGTGGATAGTCTTTTACTCTCCCTTATTATATATATTAATATATATATATATATATATATATATATATAGTTTATGAGTAAAAGGGTGATCAGTATCATTAGGGTAGCGAAAAACATAAAGTCAACGGTGATTGGTAATTGTCAGTTTTTATTCGTCTTACTGGAGGATGTTGCTTCTAACATTTGATTAAGATAGCACGTATCATCCTTGTGTACTTCCCATCTAGCTTCTTTTTTCAATGCTTCACGAGAGTCCATTGTGTGCAACCATACAGTAGCATGACACAGCCTCAGCTTTGGAAGTCTTCTCGCTGTATCTTATGGAGAGACAGATTTCTATAGGCCTATATCAGTCTATGCTTTTCCCATGCACATATTTGGTTTTACGGCATATCAACCTCGGTGAGTCATTTAATGCTGACAAACTTTTGAAATAAATGTATTCTTAATGGATTCTCAGTTTTTTTTATAAACTCATTTTTCTATTTAACCTATAGATGGGACCCTAACAGGTACTACCACTCCGTGTCAGAGTGGACCAGGGAGTTATGGTGAAGAAGGGATGTTCCACATTCCCCAGACCTCCAGAATTGGAACCTCGTAGAGATTGAGTTTAACGTCATTTCCAGGACATGAAGACCCTCAACCACTACCTTCAAGTACATAAAAAGGGTTGGGATTTCCCATAAGGGTAATAGAGTTGGGGCAATCATATAGCTGCTAAGGCTTGACGTGACCAGCCGATTAATCGAAAGGGGCCCCTCCGACCGCCCGTCTAGCCTAAGTAAGGGTCTAAGTGGAGTGTTACATGTCATGGACTGCTCATCTACCAGGATTCCGTCCTTAAGCATCACGGGTCGCCACCCACGACCAACAGGTGGCCCCATTGAGGGGGGTCTTACCCCTCTACAGAGGTGCAATCGGCGTATTCTACAGCCCCAGGCGACAGGGCAGTATGTGCATATTGACATCGCTTTCTGCAGATGAGATATTACTACCTTGTTATGGATGGTTGGTTGTTTTGTTTTAAGACATGAACCTTTTTCGGATCAATCAATGCCGAATCAATTGATTTTGGTATAACACACGGGCACACAGTCCTCAAGTTGCTTAAAGTACTTGATGCTGCTGCTTAAATTGTCACCCATATAAGTACTGAACAGGCCCATCGCTGCTTAACTTCGGTGATCCAGCGAGAGCCGTTACTTTCAGCGTGACTTGACCGTAATTACTACCTAGGCATATGATTGGTTTATTAATTTCAGAGGCTTACCATCCAGCATGGAGATGTCTTCATCTTGTAAAATCTAAGATGTTTTTCTTACCAGATGAGATCAGATTTCCATATGATTGATAATCTATCTATAGCATCCTATGCATTTTCTATGCGCATATGACATCGTTTTCTGTAAATCAAATATTACCTCCAAGGTATGTGTAACTACTATCCAGCTACGGTTAAATAGTAGGGCAGAATTGGTCCTTTAACCTTGGTTAGGCTTTTAACTTTAGTATGGCAACCGATCTAGATAGAAAAGTTATGTAACCAATTATTCTCCTACCAGCTATGGGTAAATAGTAGGGCAGACTGGGCTTTTTAACCTTAGTAAAACAGTCGGTCTAAGGTGAGGAAAACATTAAATTCCGCTTAATAAATTGACCTTGTGTCACACCCTGTTCGTGTGGTGGGATTGGTAAATATATATGTTGGTTTATCTAGATAGATGTTATCAAAATCACAACTCCTATTTATGAACTTTCCCAACAGCAACAGGAAGTCCTGGTAAAAATTGGTCAATCAGAAAAGAACACAGCAAAGCATCTAAGATCGTCATCAACTGTCCCCGAATCAATTGCTAATTGGAATTTCTGCTACATGGAGATCTACTGATACTGCACTCTTTTCTACCAATAATTTCAAGGAACACTACAGACTAGGGATACAAGGAAATCTACTGATACTAAACTTTTTCTACCAAGGATTTCAAGGAACACTACAACAGACTCAGATTATAAGGATTAACCAACTGAACCAAAACTCAATACCGACTTGAATTTACCAACAGGAAAACTAAACATCTAAAATGGTAACCAGAATTTTAACAATATATGTGGAATGGTTTACTAATTTTGGAGTGGAGAGGTTGCTGTCTTGTATAATCTAGGGTTTTTTTGTTTGATTTTTTTTTGGGGTTGTGACACGACACATCCAATAAGGAAAAGCTGAAAGTAATTTAGATATTCAATTGATCGCCATTCACAGAACTGTCCACGAGATTTTAAAAAACCCACTGGTCTTTTAAGTTTTTAATTTCTGTTACTCCCCACCCCGCATTGGAAAAAGTTAGGAAGCGATTAAATATAACACTTTATGATATCTACAGGTTTATGTTGTTCTTATTACTTTACCCGTCACGTCCGGTGTAAAAAAAAATTAAAATACGTAACTGTCAGTCCCTCCTTAGGGTGCCAGTTTAGTCTCTCCACTGAGCTCGTACACAGGTTAGAGAAGACTTTTATTCTATGATATTATTGATTTTTTTTTTTTTTTGGTAAGTTCTGCTAGACTCGCCAAAATTTCAGCACACCAGGAGTAAAGTTGCGTATGTAGCATAATGATTATTGGCAAAAATGTGAACTCGGTGATTTGAGTTCAAATTCTGGATGAGGCCATTTGCATTTATCTCCGCGCTAAAACAATTGAGAAAGGTATCAACCCAATTTATCATCTCCCCAATTATGAGTAAATAGTAGGGAAGATTGGGCTCTTTAACCTTGGTATGACAACCGGTCTAGAATGCTTGGTTTCTGGTTTGGTTTGGTTTGGTTTCTTTGTTTAATGGCATCTCAACCTTTGTGGATTATTTAATGCAAAAGCCATCCTTGTAGAAGAACAGTAGAGGTATTATATAAACTATAGCTGGTGGAGATGAGAGAGTTCATATCTTTCCCAAGTGTATTAGTTCGAAAGTGAACGTAATATAGCGACTGGAGTTCGAACTCGCTTACTACGATGTCGCAGTTCAGCACGTTAGCCACTACGCAATGGGAACTAGGGAATTGGTCTTGAACGTAACAGACTGGTTAATTTTACAGCATTATAAACCTGGTTGGGTTATTTAATTCAGTCTTTTTTCAAACAATTATATTATTTCAAGTAAATCTTCCTATCTAATATAATAATTATTTGTTTGTTTAGATAACGTGTTTTACTGTAACGGTTATCATCGGAGAAAATTAAATCGGCGATCCGAGTTCAAAAACTGGACGAAGCTATTTGCATTTTAATTCCCATGAATCTCCATCTGTTCTCATTCCAGCTTGTTACGGCAACCACTCTAGGAGAAGGAAAACCTAAATCCAAACCAGTTGTATTCCGCTTTTTAAAAAAATTAACCTTGTCACATCTTGCCTGAGGTGGAAGGGTTGGGTAAATACATATCCCTGGAAGAATTATAGAATAGCACACTTGAGGGATGTTTACTTAGGGTTTTCATTTAGCAGTAAATAAACTAATGACAGATGAGACGCAAAACATTTTTATCTTATAGTTAATCCGGAGTGGTACTATCTATTCGGGTTCTATCTCTGGATCAATTAGATTTGTTTAAAAATTATTCGTATTCGATAGGACAGTTTGAAAATATCTCTTAAGAAACAATTACACAAAAAAATCAAATATGAACGTACAAAGAACGTGATTTCCAAAATACCAAACCTAAAATAACCCAATACGAGTTGCCATGCCGTTAAAATCAATCAATCAATCAAAGAATACGCAAAAATTTTACAACAGCTAGTAATGTACACATATTGTTTCATTAACACGCAGTATGTGTAAGGGATACAAAAATGGGCAAAAAGTTTACTTGATAAGAGAAGGAACAGAGGCCAAAAGGGAAGAAGAAGAAGAAGAAAGAAGAAGAAGAAGAAGAAGAAGAAGAAGAAGAAGAAGAAGAAAGAGGAGGGGATGAGGAGAAGGACAACAGGGAAGAGGAAGCTAAAGAAGAAAGTTAGATGAACAAGTTTAATATAAAACAGAAGCATGGTGAAGAACACGGAGGAGGGGGGTGTTATTAAAAAGATAAAAGGAAGAAAATTATAAACGAAAGAAGAAGAAGAAGAAGAAGAAGAAGAAGAAGAAGAAGAAGATCTTTCTTAGGTTGTCAGGGACACCCCACGAGGCACCTAACGGATACACCCATTCTCAAAGGGACGTAATTATTTATTGACTACCTACAATGGCTAAAAGAGATAAAAGAAACAAAATTGAACATTTTGTTTATGAGGTTGATGTGCTTCATTGGAATCCAGAAAGAAATTATGATCCAATTCCCGTTCTTCGTGTGCGAAAGTGGAAATGGAATAACATCGCCAGGAAACTTGTTCCAGGAACTGATAAATGCCTACGGTGTCAGCGGAATCAAAAGGAAAGAACTAATGGATTCCTGATGATTTTTCAACCAGGTGATGTTAATATTTCCAAGAGAAAAACAGGAACTTCATAACTAATTCCCAAAACAAGAACACAAAAAAAAGAAAATTGTCTATATTACCCGATGTGAACAAATGACTATAAAGTACAATCCAAACTTTCCACCACTCTGTCGGCTGAGGTAAAATAATACACCGACTGCACCTCTGCAAAGTGGTAAGACCACCACACCCCAATGAGTCATCTGTTGGTTGTGAGTGGCAACCCGTGATGCTTAATGACGGATTCCTGGTCACTGAGTTGTCCATGACATTCAACACTGTACACAAAAGAAAATTGTCTCTAAATACGAACAAATGACTAAAACGTACAGAATAAAATCGAACCAAACTTTCCACAGCCCTGTCGGCTGGGGCAGAACAATATACCGACTGCACCTCTGAAAAGAGGTAAAATCTCCTAATGAAGCCACCTGTGCTGCTTAAGGATGGAATCATTGTAGCTGAGCAGTCATGATATGCAACAATCATCTTTGGTCTTTAGTTGGGCTAGACAGGTGGTCGGAGAGGCCCCCTCCGACCAATCGACTGGTCACGCCATGTCCTATCATCTATATAATTGTCCTAATCCTATTTCTCTCATGGCAAGCCTCCAATCCTTTTATCATATATGTGATCGAAAGTGGTTGATGTGGGTATTATTGTCCTGGGTATAACGTTAAACTGCACGGTGAAGTTCCAATTCTGGGGCTCTGGGGAATGCGGAGTGCATCACCATTGCTCACAGGTCTACTCAGACCCGGAGTTGTAGTACTGTTAGGGCCCGATCTATATGTTAAATAGGAAAAATGAGTTGTAAAAAGTGTGTTTAAAAACATTGAGTTTTAAAAATTTAAATACCCAAGAATGAATTTTAAAAAAAATTTTCAGCATAAAATAAGCCAACAAGTGTTGCCATTCTGTAAAATCCAACAAACCAACCAAAAATGATGGGAAGAGCATTTTTTGAGATTTTTTAGATATAAAATGTAACCAAATCTTTTTTGACGACAAGAAAAAAAGAACCTTCTCTGTTTTTATATACTAAAAAGTGATTAAAAGAAATATCTCTGCCTAAATGTACCATATATATATATATATATATATATATATATATATATATATATATATATATATATATATATAAAAGTAATTGGTAATTTGCTTGAAGCATTGTTAAGTATGTTATAAAATAATAAAATTCGAAGGCAATACAATGCGTAAAAATAAAGACAAAAAGATGTTTATATGTCTAATCGATTTCAAAGCGAAGCTTTATCATCAGAGTTTTATTTCAGAAATGACGTGCTTATGTTTTTTTTATTTGTGTGGTTATAATTTCTCTTCTTATTTCCTTTCCTCTCCTTTTTTTCCTCTCTTCTTCTTCTCCTCCTTTATGAATGGGCGAATAACTGTAATTTTTATTTCTCTCTTTCTTTTTTTTTCTTTCTTAAAAGTTTGTTGAGAACAAGCTGACATCCGGTAAGATGTGCAATGTGTTGCAATGTGTTGCAACCGTGTGAGCATGTCATAATTTCAAAAACAAAAATGAACAAATAAATAAAACGTAATATATATATATATATATATATATTATATATATATATATACTTGTTATAGAGTACAACGCACTCATGAAAGAAATGCAATGAATATCCATTCACTTATATGTATATATATATACGGGGGCTTGTCAAAAAATAATGCCATTTTGTTTAGGACAGGTATAAATACCAACACAGAAATATGTATTGTACATCAAAATGAAGCTGGTCGTCACATCCCTACTCCTCCACAGTCAGCGTTTCTCTTAATAGCAATGTTCCTCCATCCAATGAGAGCATGTATCCCTGCTCTGTATAAATTCTGTTGACTGTTTTTTTAGCCACTTCTTCACGACAGATTTCACTTCCTCGTCACTGGAATAATGTTTGCCCCTTAAACCCTCTTTCATAAGCCCCATGAAAGATGGTTTGAGAGGCAGACATTTGTACTCTATAACAAATAAATACAGCTCTTACACCCATAATCGAGTACTTCATTTACAATTCTCCAATACTAGAAAAAACTACTATATATATAGAGACAGACAGACAGACAGACAGACAGACAAAGAATATTTGTGCAGTTTTACTCTGCATAAACAACCAACCAACCAAACTTTCGAGTCTACAAGAAGTTTTTCAAAGAGTAATTTCGTATCATCACAGCAAGAAGAAAACGTGAGATGCCATTCAGAGAAATTTGCGAATCTCCCTCGTACATTGTGTCTGTCATCCATTTGCATGTATTTCCACTGCTTCAATAACTCAACGAAAGAGAATAAATAACCGAAGCTTTTATATTAATGGTGTTGTATTTTTGTGTTTTCCTCATCATTTCATTACCATCACTGACAGCAGTTGTCGATAACAACACTTCAATAACAAAAAAAAATATATTATTTCTCTGAATTTTTTAGATGAGGCTTGATAATTTAGATTATTTAGATTATTCGGACTATTGTTCTCATCGTTATTGTAAAAATAAACACAAGATGAGTCAAATTAACAAAAAAAAATCATACATCAGTTTAAAGGTAGATATTCTAGGTAAAAAAAAGACATTAGGTTTATAAGTTCCCAAAATTCACACTGAATTGTCCAATTTGACACATAGCGTAGTGGATATAGACGTTGGATTTATATAGTTCAATTGTCCCTAGGCTGCAGGTCAATGGCGACAGTAACATAGAATAATAATTAACAAAGCTTAACACTTGTAACCAGCTATGGTTAGCGGAATGAGAACAGGATACCCCTGTGGATTGAATAAAGGGTTGGGTTCAAAGTTCCGTGATGGCTCCCGATTACGACAGGAAGGTTCCAGAGTTCAAGATGAATGTTCCCGATTTCGAAAAGAAGGCTCACGAATTCGAAAAGGCCCGTGAGTTCGACAAGAAATACCTGAAGGCCGGGAGGCACATCGGCCGAAATATTGTACAGATAACAATAAAGATGAGGACAGTAGTCCGAATAATACAAATAAAAAATATTCCTCTTAAAGAATCACGTACTAACTATTCTTAAAGAATTACTTCATATAGCGCTAATACGGAAACAAGCTATTCTAACTCGCTTACCCCAACTGAGCTAAGAGGTAGCCACCGTGTCGTAATGGATAACAGTGACATCACAGTAAGCGAGTTCGAATTCCATCACACTATTGTTCACTTTTGGACTAATACTCTTGAAAAAGGCATGAAACCCCTCATCCCCTTGCAATGGGTTAAATAGTACCATTACTGTTCTTCTACAAGGATGACCCATGGTGTAATGGTTATCGTCGTAGGAAATGAACATGGTGACACAAGTTCAAATACTGGGATGGGGTTGTTTGCATTTCACACGTTAATATCTTTAGGAAAGGTATGAATTAAACTATTTTTCCACCAGCTATTGGTAACTAGTAGGGTGTACTGGACTCTAACCTTGGTACGGCAACCCATCTAGAAAACTCAGAATTCAAATCAGTTAAACTCCTCTTAAGAAATTGACTATGTGTCGCATCCTGTTCGGTTTGGTAAATACATACAGTATTGGCCAGAATAGATGACTCTCATGATTTGTTAGTACTTTTCATTCATTTCGCACGTTTTTCGGGTCATTTTATTGCATGTTCTAGTTCAAGTGTGGTTTAGCTGAGATTAGAAGTGTAATTTAGCTGTAAATTATAGAGGTACAAAGTGTGATAATAATGACTATGCCTAGTAAGCAAATTTTGTATCACTATAATTTTCAGTTCCCACCAGAACGAGAAAACCTGCAATGAAAATGAATACTTTTTGATCGGAAAAAATAATGTGTGGGGTCTGAGACAACATGGCGGGAATGAGACAAAGGAGGACCTCGTCTAGGGGACACAACACCAATCTCAAACTAGTTATGTTACACTGTGAGTCATCCATTCTGGCCAATACTATACTCTTAAAAACAGTATTTTTTACTTAACCAGATTAGAATGTGTTTTTATTAAAAATGTCAAGAGAGACTAGTCCAGAGGAAAAACTATTTACGCCTGTCAGAGTTTTATTTGAGATTACGTTAAGCTCAATTAAATCCCAGACGTCTTTAAGAATGGTATTTAGAAGATACCGAAACATGTCCTTTCCATTCAAATCGCTTCTTCTTGACGCTTCCAAGTGACCTGAAGAGAAAAGAAAATGAATTCAGTCGAGATATTCAGCGATACAGTTATCAATCAAGCGATTAAGTTTTGTCATTCAAAAAAAAAAAGAAGAGAAAGGACAATTTAATCTTCCTTTCTTCAAAGATTACCCCAACAAAATCTCCCTACTTACATTCACTCATACAACATGGCAGTTAGATGACAACTGATTGGCTACTTAACTACACTGCTACCTTGACTTACGAGTTTAATTTGTTACGCTTGGAACTCAATTTCCTCGTATACCAAATTAATTTCCCCATAAAAGGAATTGAAATGCCATTAATCCGTCCCACAAAAACACCCTTCTCCTCCTCTCTCTCTCTCTCTCTCTCTCTCTCTATATATATATATATATATATATATATATATATATATATAGCTTTCCGCACGAATAAGATATGACATAAGTTTCTTAAGCGGAGTTTAACAGGTTTAAATTCAGAGTTTTCCTTCACCTGGACTGGTTGCCTAACCAAGATTAGAGTTCAGTTTCCACTACGAGTTGCCCATAGCTGGAGGGAAAATAGCTGGATGCGTAACTTTCCCAAATATATTAGCGCTATGTGAAATGCAAACAGCCTCGTCAACGATTTGAACTCGGGTCGACGAGTACATTTCCTTCCTATTGATAAAATAGAATGTAATGAATAATATGTTTTTTTATTTATTTATTTATTTGTAAATAGTGTTTTTCTTAGGTGTAACAAAATTTGGAACTTAAATGAACTTATTAACTTAAGCATCTCTGACGCACGTTCGTACCTCAAATTTTAATTCTCAGTACAAAGCAAAAAATCGACCTAGAGACAGTTCGTAACTCGGAAAACTTGTACGGTGGGGCACTCGTAAGTTATGATTCCACAGTATTTCCTCTCCGTAATTTATCAAAAGTGTCGATACACCTATGGGTGTGACCAGTGTGATCCTGTGAACTGGGGGTTGGGGTTTGGGTGCTTTTTTTTTTTTTTTTTGGGGGGAGAGGTCTTTTTCACAATGCTCTCTAGAAAGACATTGTATTATCATGATATTATTACACACTAGCAAATTCGCCTCCCGTAGCGCACTTTGCATTAGGCTCGACAGAAATCTTGATCACTTCGCAACAGACTCGCTACGCTCACACCCTTGTCCACTTTGGAAAGTTTCGCCGCATTTGCAACTTCACTATAGAGTATTTGAAATATCGTCATATAATTTAAAATACATTGTTTAATCACAAAATGTGGAAAGGCATGCCCGATATTATCAATTATATTGCCTAAATGTTGTTTTTTTTATTGGGTTGGTACATATGTTTGGTTTTTTTGGTTTTTCATAAAAATAATCCTCCCTTTCAGAATGCGTATCGAAAATCATATTGATATTTATTATATTATGATTTGCCACTTCGAGAAAGTTTAGAATGCAGCACATTCATTTCGCGATCTCAATGAACTATTTGGTGAAGGAACAATCAGTAAAAGTCATTTTGAAAGATTGTTAAGGAAGTTCAAATTAGGCAATACAAACCTTGCAGATGAAAAACGAAGAGGTTGACCATCAAATTTCAACGATCAGCCGCTTTTTGTTGCTATGAAAGAGGAAAAAAGCTTGACGAGATTGTCGCCCGAAGAATTCAATGTAGACCACTCGACCATCGATCAAAAAGCTTGGAAAAGTATGTAAATGGCTGGGTGTATCCCCCATGAACTCTCCAATAACAACAAAGCCGAACATGTCCGAATTTTGACCAATTGATAAAATTTGCAGGAAAAAAAGATGCAATAATTATGCACCAACCTGGCAGAATCTACTTTTTACACCTTGACCTTTACATTTTACCTTTTGACCTTTTGTACTTATCCATTCATTATAGATGACTGGGTCATTAAGAGAAAAATGAAGTTACAAAAATATCCTCTGGTGCCGGTTTATATGTAAACATTTTGAGGCCTCTACGGGGGTTCCAGGTGAGTTTGCCAGGATATAGGTTTTTGTTGGCGTTGGAGTTATTTCTTCTTAAACTTTACATATGAAATATTCTTTGCCCCGGTTGTGTTCGCTGAAACGGAATAAATGAAGGAGGAAGAAGGAAACAAGTAACCTACAAAGAATTAACTTTATTATTCACGTTTCAACTAGATTTTTGGGTGGATGCTTCAGCGTCAAGAACTCACTGCTTTCCCCTTCAACTGTTATATTTGTCGCACCAAGAAACCTTCTTTGCTCTATGAGCAGTGGCTGTCAAAATGAATACTTCCGTTTAGATTATTGAAAAAAGAGTACCAAGTTAGGACAACCACATATATTTACCAATATCGATTACCACAAACTTATAGTCTGGCCATAGTTGAGAAAGCTGCGTATTACCTTCTAATTACAGTCAAGTCACGCTGAATGTACCGGTTCTTACTAGATCAGAGAAGTAAAGCAGCGATGAGTCTATTAAATACTTGATTGTTAATCAAATAACATTAAAAGGGTTAATATGCCGTAAAACAAAACAAAATATTGCCTTCTGACACCATTACTAATGATTAACAATTCAACATCTATTAGATGAAATATTTTTATTATAAAAAGAAAGAAGAAAAGGGACATACTACATAAAAAAATATAATAAGAAAGAAAGAAAGAATGAATATAGAGAGAGGGGTGAACGGGCAGAAGTGGTAATCTGTTTCAAGCGAACATAATGAAAAGAATGAAAGAAAAAAGTGAAAGAGAGTTAAATCAAGATTATTATACATTTTACATATTGAACTATTTAGTAATAGCTCTAAGTAACATCAAACGTTGTAATAATTAAATTATCATACAGTGGTATATTGACAGTCAAAATAATATTACGGCTAATAATATTACGAGTCTGCGTTTTAAAAAAACGAATGAAAATAAAAAGTAACAAATATGGCACCGAGCAGTCGATAAAAATAAAGAACTAATGTAAAGAATAAACGAGAAATTACCGCCGTTTTCTCCTCATACAATATGCCCAGTGGGTGTCTGTGTCTCAGGAATATACTCTTTCATATCATCAAGCAGATAAGTACACGTTTATCTTCTTGATAATAGCGTACGCCTTGTGTAGGTGGGTGCCTGTCGACTCAAAGGCCAGTGGCTCGAACAGAAAAGTATTCCGACAGACAATCGAGTAGAGGGAGTGACTGTGGGCAAAAATTGACGACACAATTGACAACTCAGCACAGACAATTGACAAAAAGCAAAAAGACGGCGAATAAGTTTGGTCGACTTTCATCAGCACAACCGAGTTGGCAAAGAGAAAAGAGAGTTTTTACGTGGTTTTTTGTGACAAATCTTTTTGTATAATAACAATTTTTATAACTTTGCAATAAATTTGGGAATAATCGAAAATTAATTGCAAAATCCAGCGAAAATCAACCATGAAATCTTTATTTCTATAATGAAGATTAAGTAACTGTCTGTAACCGAAACTACGTCATCATCTTATTTTCAAACGTATTTAAAGCAATCCTATATATAATTTCATATAGAAAATTAATTAAAATAACATTAAAATAAGTGTAATATTTTGATATTTGCTCTTATTCAGTTTTGTTTGTCTTCCTAATTTAATATGATATTTTGTTATATTAAAATTTAAATTCTTGCGCCCCGGGGTCGCATACTTTGCTAATAGAAATACTTGTTTGTACAGAAAGTAATGACCTACTTACATCAAATTGTCGTTAAATTAAGTGGCAGCCAAGGAATTATCGTCGAACGTTTAAAAGGTAAGCTTAAATATTAATGTATTAATGCCCAGTTAAGAGCCCACGCAGGAGCTAGCTTAATTGCCCAGTTGAACTCAATATATAACAACAGAAGCGTTGAGAGTTCTCATTCTAAAGCAATGTTTAAAAACCTAGTTTCACACTAGTGTCATTGCTACTCTACGGTGTTCCATCATCACACACTAAAATAATCATAGTAAAAAGTGCTTGATATTTGTGTGGCTTTGTACCGTATTAAACTAAGCTTATTGCCTCCCCCCTCTGCTTAGAGGTTTTTATACTTAGAGTTTTGTGTACTTTGTACGTCTATTTGTGTAATTCCTTTAGGGAAGTTCCCGTGGCGTAGTAGGTTACGTCTTGGACTGCGACATTGTAGTAAGGGAATTTGAATTCCAGTAGCGCTATTACGTTCACTTTCGGACATACCATTGGGAAAGGTATGAACCCCCATTAAATAGTACCACTACTATTTTTCCACAAGAAAGACTTTGGCATTAAATAACCCACGAAGTTCTATATATCATTAAACAAAGAAACCGGTTATGTACGTGCATATGTGTATAAATATGTGGGTACCAAATTAAGATAAAACCCCTTATCCTTGCGTATATGTATGTATGTGTGAGCTGGACATTATGCAGTGTTATGGCTCTCATGTCGGAATGGAGTGATGACGTGTTGATATAGAAATAATAGTTGTATACTTATCTCATCTTCTGTGCTACGTAGAGAGACTCAAATCTGGTTGCTGGGCGAATGTCGAGTTGGCTGACAATACCTTGATGTTTGTAGTCTGAAAGCAGCTTGGGGTGCTGGAAGACATCTTACCTTGTGCCATTTATAGTTTTTTGGGGGAATAACACAAGGCGACTTATTCACATGAGATTTTTATTCTCCCCCAAGCCAAAACTGCCCTGAGCAAGAAACACGTCTCACTCAGTCAACGCATCTTAGCAAACTCCTCACACATTTAACCAGTAGAAAAATGTCATATGGCATTCTGCTGATTCCTCCTTAAAAACTTTCCATGCTAACCTACTGGCTCTTTCCTTTCTCTCTCTCTCTCTCTCTCTCTCTCTCTCTCTCTCTCTCCCTCTCTCTCTCTCTCTCTCTCTCTCTCTCTCTCTCTCTCACACACACACACACACACACGTTACAATTATATGGTAATGGTGTATATGCGTACATGTGTATATGTGTTAGTATATGTATGTATATGTATGTGTGTGTATGTGTAATATATAAGTTCATAAAATTTATCAAAGATTATTTAGAGAGGAAAGAGAAAAAGAGTAGGGGTCAGTAATCAATTTGGAACAGAAGAGCGATTCCTATCTAATACAAATATTTTGTACACTGTTGTATGTTATCAGTTATTCCTATCTTATACTAATAGTTATATGGTTTCAAGTAATTATTTCTGTGTGATAATGTTCATTTGCTTGCACAGAGTTATATGGTTTCAAGTAATTAATAATAATTCTTAGTAAATAATTATAGCTTCTTGGTACCAACGATTCACAGCTCTATAGCATCAAATATATCTATCAAATCTTTAATAATGGAGATTGGGTGTATTTCTGTCTGTAATCAAAACTACGTCACAGCTGATGTCACAATATTCTTAATTATTGAATAAGTCTATTGATGAGTTTTTGATTTGTAGTCAAAATTGTTAAATACAAAGAATAAAAACAACTCTGTTTTATATACACTCAAAATTTGCGTAACCAATTTCTAAAATTGTGTTTTCCTCTTGCCCTTTATTTTTCAGTAACAAGAAGTTGACTAAAAAGTTTACAAATAAATAGATAAATATCTACGATTTTTTGCAAAATTTATGTTCGAAATATTCCAAATAATTATTTAATTAATAATTAATAGATGCACTCAAAATTTGGTTTCAGGGAGACAGGACTAAGTTTCATTACAAATTCCTTTCATAGATTTGGTGATTTTGCTTACTTACAAACCCTTTAACATTGAATTTTTAACTTTCATCCCTCTCAGGGAATATCTTTCAAAAAATTAATTATTACACCACCCGGAGGACTTTTTTGTTGCTAATAATTTAAAACCGATCTATTTCACTCATTGGTGAGACTCTAACAGGTACTACCACTCCATGTCAGAGTGGAGCTGGAAGTAATGGCAATGAAGAGGTATCCTGCGCCCCCTAAAGCTCCAGAATTATTACCTCACCATCTAATGCAGTTTAGTGCTATAACCAGGACAACTCTTCAGGAGGGCCATATCTCTGTGCAGGGATACAGTCAGTGTATTCTATGCCCCACCGACAGAGTTAAAAGAAGATAAAGATGTACATGAATATTTTGAATCTTATATAATGAAAATAAACACTTCATTTTTGTTCATGTACTGAAAAATTCTCATCTAGCAGGACCAGTATGATAATTTAATTATTACAACGTTTGATATGTTGCAAAATAGTTCAATATGTAAAAAGCATAATAATCTTGATTTAATTCTCTCTCTCTCTCTCTCTCTCTCTCTCTCTCTCTCTCTCTCTCTCTCTCTCTCTCTCTCTCTCTCTCTCTCTCTCTCTCTCTCTCAATCTTTTTTTCTTTCCTTCTTTTTATTTATTTTCTTATGTTTGATTGAAACAGATCAGCATTATCGTTTCTACGCGGTCACACCCTCTCTATATCTTTCCCCAACACTCTTTCTTTTTTCTTTCTTTATTAAATTTTCTGTGCAGCATACCCTTTTTCTTCTCTTTCTTTCTTTATAATAAAAACTGAATGGTCCATTATTTAGCTACGGCGACGACACTCATAAAAAATAAGAATTCGGTGGATAAGCAACAGCAGATAAAGAGGATTTACATTTTTGCATTTGATCTTTGACGATTTGGACGGTCTTATTTTTAACAAGAGGATGTTGCAGGATGATAACGGTCGTACTTTTAAGGAACACGAGTATTAATATATAGATTGTATATATTGGAAATAAACACTTCATTTTTGTTATTTTAAGATAGCTATGCACAAAAATATTTTAAATTTTAGATATTATTATAATGGAGATTGTGCGTTTGTCTGTCTGTAAACGAAACTATATAACTAAAAAAATATTCCTTTAGTTATTTACGTCATATTCCCCATGATATTATTTTAAAACTTATTTTTATATATTCTTTATATTATTATTTTTATTTAAACCTCAATTATTAATAAAATTGTTTCACATTATTGATACTGTTAATCATATCTACATACTAATAACAGCAATTGTATTTATATATACAACAAAATAGGGTTTTATAGTGTGAACGGAAAGGCTAATTTGCATATTGATATCAAAAATTTTATTTTAATAAATATTAGTAATAAATACATAGTATTTCTAATTGGTTGGTTTTATCTAAATGAATATGATAAAAAATCGTGGGGATACATCTTTAAAAGAAATCCATTAACAAGAAGATATAACTGTGATTTTATTCTTTACTTCTTAACTTAACTAAATAGTTAAATTACGAATATTTAGCAATGAAAAACGGGAGTAAGGGAAGTGTAAGTTTCAGTTGTTCTATTTTTCGATTATACCCTCCTCTTTTTCAAATCTTTTTCTCTGCGATATAATTAGCCTTTATAATTTAATATGATATTTTATTACATTAAAACTTAAATATTTGCACCCGAAAGGTGCGTATATTTCTTAGTACTGAAAATGAACATTTCGTTCTTCCTTTTTTTTTCATCTCAAAATAGATATGTACTGGAATATTTTAAATTCTGTATAATGAAAATAAACACTCTATGTTTTTTCATTTCAAGATATATATAAATAAAATATTTTAAATTTCATATAGTGAAAATGAAAATTTCGTTTTTTTTTTTGTTTTTGTTTTGTTTTTTTTTCTTCGTCACAAGAACAAATTGCCAATGTGTATCAAAATGTAAGATACCAGTTAATTTATTCTTTTTTACTTAAAGTCAATTTTGACTCTTAGCAGTTATTAGATAATGCGTGCAACTTTTTTCTTTTCTTTTAAATTTGTGATGTTCTCTTTTATGACGATTAAAATATTTTGCCTATTCTTATCTTTTGAAGTATAAAGATTAGAATTTCGAAAATACATTCCAAAGCGTGTGCGTTTGTTGGATTTCTCGTGTCAGTCGTTTTCCTATTCATATAACTGTGCTCTGAAGAAGATTTACGGTTTATACAATGTCTTCTATTATTGTTTTATTTTATTTTTTCAATAATTGTTATTTATATTGCATTGTATTAACATTATATTGTCAAAACAAGCGCTTGTGAGCACGTACTATATTATATTTTCCCACTTAACTATATTGTTTTTAATTTTATCTTTTCTTCAAGATTAGAATAGATAGATGGTGTTGTATTTTTTAGTTATTGGGGAAGTAACTCTTGTTTCGTTTTAAGCTTGTTCTTTAAAAACATGTTTTGTTTTGTTTTTGTTTTGTCATTTAATGTGTTACATAATTGATAGGTAGCCCATTAATTATATACGGTAAGTGTAGTTTAGATTTAATGATGTATAGTGTCTCTCGTCCCAATAGCCAATTTCACCGCTCGTTTCACTTGATCTGGGATGACTATAAAATAAAATATGAGCTCAAAACAAAAGAAAGTCTTGTGTTCTTTAATCAAAAACAAAGTAACAACACGTACTGTCCTAGTATCAAGCAAGAAAGAAAACCTCAGATCCAGAAGAAACCAGCATAGAACCAGCCAAGATCCAGATAATATAACCTATATTAGCACAGATTAAGAAATCCAGTCACCAGCCCATAGATAGACTAAGCTAAGATGCAAGATAGATGAGTATATCTGCATACAACCACGGGTATTCAGGTGTACTCGACTATACTACACTATACGTAAGATACGACGTAAGATGAGTATACAACAAATGCCGAGTCAATTCATGAGGTTGCTTACAGTACCTGCTTTGGTTTATAATAATCACCCATCTTAATACTAAATAGGCTTATCGCCGGCTAACTCTGGTGATCTGGTAGTAACCTGTTTATTTAACGTGACTTGATCATAAACAAGGTTTGTTACGACTTTTGATGTACAGTTACTGAACTTTAATCGCAGTTTGAAGACTGGGTAGATTAGGTGTCCAAACGGTTGAAATGTAAAGAAAGTAAATGAGCGATTATTTGTGCATTTATATCCTACATGACTCCCCACTCCCATGGTTGAGCACTGTGGGGGGACATTAATTGTAACTTCACCGTTTGGCATTAGCCGTGACCCGTCTTTTTACAGATTTGAGTTCTCTGGTGATTGTAAAAACATACCGCCGTAAAGTATGTAGCAATTAATTGTTCACCCTATCACCGCTGATAGCCGCAAGGGTAAGGAATTTGGTTGACGAAAATTCTGTCGGGTTTCGATCCCGGCTAGAGGTAGCAGTTAAAATGTCGAGCCGCACTATGAGAAGTAAACTTCGAAACACGTGTCTATGGATAACTGATATATATATATATATATATTGTTATGATGTACTGGTGTATAAAAGTTAACATTGATGAATGATATCGGGTTTTCTGTAGTTAATAGGGAAATAACTCTGGTTACGTTTGCAGCTTATTCTTTAAGAATGTGTAGGATTCATATTCGTTCCATATAATCAGAAGTTCAGATTAACAAGTAATAACCTTGTGAGTTTATCAATATTTTCAATCTCTCCAATAATATTTGGCACACAATTATCCAATACATATCTACCTAGAGAGGAATTGATATTCATTGAAAAAGATACTTGGAGCCTGTGTATATACAGGAGGAATAAAATTTGTTCGTGTACTAGAAAAATGAAAATATGAAGATACGATCAACTTTCCTTTTTTGTTTGTTTACATTTTATTTTGTTTGTTTTTTGCTTGTTTTTTTTTGTGTGTTTTATGATGATTTTTTTTTTTTGCTAAGAGTGATAGATAGATAATCATTATCGCTTATATTGCCATGCAAATATACCGTCAAAATTGGGATTAATTCGAAACTATGGAATTCATACAGATAACGTGGAGCAGATTCTGTGTAGTTTTGGAAATATAATTTACTATGTTTCTGGCCTTGTCCTGGTTATGTAGTATCTAAATCTAAGTGTACACTTTTTTAAATCTCATATTACTCACCAGTCGTTTCCCGTGGTAATCAGAATTAATTTTTTCTCCACCGTTGAATCGTCTAGTAGTAATTTCTAAACCAGAGAGAGAGAGAGAGAGAAAGAGAGAGAGAGAAAGAGAGAGAGAGAGAGAGAGGGGGGGGGCGTAATAGAGAGCTGTTGTTTTCGCTAATAGTGACAAAACCGAAAGAAAGAAAGAAAAAAAGATAGAAAGAAAGAAAAAAAGAAAAAAGAAAGAAAGAAAGAAAGAGAAATCGGAGAACTATGGTTAACCGCCTGTCATCAGCTCGTTATGCATGTTCTTTTGTCCGGATTTGACAAGAAACACCTGAAGAAGACCGGATAGCACATCGCTCGAAACCTTGTGTATATAATAATAAAGATGAGCATAACAGTCCGAAAAAAATCTACATTATACAAATTATCAAGCTTCACCTGCGAAATTCAGACAAGTGCTGTAATATGTTTTGATGCCCTTTTTTTTTTATAAATAAATAACATTTTTCTTTGGCGTCGTAATAAATTTTGAAAGTTAAATGTATTTAGTGAATTGAATCTGAACCTCGCAC
>CM042148.1:53424845-53452345 GCA_023376005.1 Doryteuthis pealeii | reverse complement strand
ATTTAAAGACTAGAGTTTATACAAATTAAAATAACAGATAGAGAAATAAAAATAATTCTAGACCAAACAAGTATATATATAAAATTAGCTACTTATAATTTTTAGTTCTTCTGAGGAAGGTGTACATTGAACACCGAAACTGTGGTAGAGAGAAAACATTTTTCTACAACTATATATATATATATATATATATATATATAATATATATATAATTAAACAATGAAAGTGATATGACTAATTAATAATCAGAAAAATTCTTCATATCTGTTTGTAACATCACAATGGACGGTTGACACTTCTTATTCCCCAACAAAAACACGAGATAAAAAGTCCAGTGGGGGGCATTTGGTTGAAACAGTGGAAACAAAAGACAACACAGACAAGTTCACCAAATACAAAATGAATTACAATAAACCACGTTTATTAAAATTCAGACACAAAATAATTAATTTTTATATAAAAATTAGATGATGTAGTTATTTTTTACAACAAAAAATCTTTGTTTGTGTTGGACTCCTTCTTCTTCTTCTTCTTCTTTTGAGTTTTCACATCAGTGTTAGCTGATGGTCTTTCACTGGAGTCTGAGTGACAGCAAGTCTCCTCAGATCTCCAGGGCTCTTCTGAGTATTCTGGCAGATTGCAGCAGTGCAGTGTTCTGAATGGTTTCAATCCTTTCTCTGATTTCCAAACTTTCCAAACCCTTTTCTAATCCTTTTGGGACTGTTCCAAGTGCACCAACTACAATTGGTATCACTTTGACTTTCATATTCCATAACTTTTTCAGTTCTCTGGCAAGGTCCAGATATTTGTCCATTTTTTCATTTTCCTTTAGCTTCACCCTGTGATCTGCTGGCACTGCAAAATCCACCAGTTGACAAGTTCTTTCATTTTTGTTTATCAATACTAGGTCTGGTCTTCTTGTTGGGATAAGGTGTTCCGTTTTTATTTCAAAGTCCCAGAGAATTTTATGCGTTTCGTTCTCAAGAACAGATTCTGGTTTATACATATACCATTTTGTTGTATGGTCAAAATTTAATTGTTTGCATAATTCCCATTGGATCACCTTCCCAACCCAGTCGTGTCTAGTTTTGTATTCTCGTTGTGCTAGTTTGCTACATTCGCAGAGTATATGGTTTACAGTTTCATCTCTATTACCGCAAAGTCTACATCTTCTTCTTCTTCTTCTTATTATTATTATTATTATTATTATTATTATTATTATTATTAAACAAAGTCGGCAGAGTGGTCTATTGTCGGTATGTAGCGCTAGATCAGAGATATTGCTTGTACGTTTGAGGTGGATCACCACACATACCATCATTTTCCCACTTTACCGTACAGATTCAATTTGTGCTACTCATGGACTGTATTGTCATGATCCGCTATCGAATCCAGAACCTTGCAGTGAGATTGATCTAAACTGGTCCTAACTATTTAACCCATAATCCATGTAAGGGATGAGGGGGCTCATAACTTTCTAAAAACTCGAAAGTGAATGTAATAGTGCGACTGGAGTTCGAACTCGCTTACTACGATGTTGTAGTCCAGTACGTTAGCCACAAGACCCCTATACAAGAGTGATTCAAAAGCTTTACAATGTTTAGACAAATTCGGGCACAATTCAGCAGTTCCGGATGCTCTTGTCGAGGTCGTGAAAGTGACGATATGAAATGCCTGAATTCAAACCAGCTGTACTCCGCTTAACAATTGACCTTGTGTTAATCATTTTCCTGTGGGAAGTGTTGGGTAAATGAATACCTGAACAAGGAGCTTTCTTTTAATTTCCAAAGTTATTTATTTTTAATATATTTATTTATGTAGTAATATTATCATTGGCATGAAGTGAAAATTGGCATGATGGATCTGTGAAAAAGGCAAGGATGGAGGCATTTACCGGATCCGTTTGCCATGGTTAGCATGTGACACAAGGTCGCAAGTTTGGGGCATCCAGAAAAGACAATGATGTATCGGGTAACCTAAAGTGTTTCTCATTTATTTTTTACTGCATTAAGAAAGTTTAATTTTAAGTAACTTCATCTAAAACAAGATACTCAATAAATAAACTACTGATTCAAACAATTACTGCTCCCTATTAAAGAAGGCAACAGTTGACGATAAGCATATGAAATTAAGAGAAAAGGCGCAATATACCATCAGATTGTGGTATAATGGTTTGCAAGCTAGTCTTGCAGGATAATTACTACTAAATAGCGAGTTCGATTCTCTCTGTATGTAACATACTTGTGACCTAGAGTCACATCCTACCCGTGATGAATGGGTTGAATAAATGAATGCCATAAGATGAATTCTAGAGAGCCTGAATTATTGGCGACGAGGCAAATATTTTTACAACTTGGTTAGGAAGGCTTCACATATTCGGCCGATATTCAACATTCATTGCAGCCTATATAGAATTATTTTGATAAAAAGATTACATTCCTTAGAACAATGCAACAGAAGGGGATCTTTGCTGAGTAAAAAAAATTATCGGAAGATGGGAATATGAACTAACAGACAGAAGACAGTGGAGCAAAATGTTAGATATGTTGTTCAGTAAAATATATGTTATTTCTTTTTTAAACTTCGCTATATACATAAATAATGTAAATACCTACAATAACAAAAGACTTTTTATTTGTCAAGTCACAATGAAAGTACCGAATCCCACTAGATGCCCGAAATTAAACAATCGAGATGATCTTAATAAAAGGAGGAACTGTAAACCTATATGCTAAAGTAAGGTAAAGTGTCGTAAATTCACAGATACGTCGCGTGATGTCATGGCTAGTAAGCTAGATTATCAACCATTGTTAGTGAATTTGATTCGCACCGGGTGACTCACACTTCTAACCTTTTGCTAAACTAGACTAAGCTTAGCTTAGTAAATGACTTCTATTTTGATGTGAACCAGTCTCTGGAAACAGACTTTTTTTTAGTCAAGTGTAAAAACCAACTGCTTATTACTGAGACAGTCCTACTTTTATAGCATTATCTTATTTACATATGATACTACAACTTCAATAACAAAAGATTGTCTAGTAATTTTATTTTCAATCAACAAATTTATTCTATTTTTTATTTATAATCAAATCACATTAAGGCGATTGCCATCTTTATAAATTTCTTTCTTTAAGTCAAATCGTAGGGGACAGGAACAGCATCTAATGCTGGGTTTTTTTTTTTAGTTATTGCATTTTTCCCTAGAAGTATGGCTTTTATTAATCCTCTATGCGGTGCCTTCATCGATTGGATCAATGGAAAAAAAATCAATTTTAAACATTGTTTAAATTCAATGAAAACATGTCCCAGTTGATTAACTAACTTTTTAACGTGTTGAGTTCACTGCAATTTTTTTTCTTTAGTTTGCCTGTTTTTATTTATTATAGTAGAAACAAAACTAAAACTGTGGCATTATTACTTAATTGCAAAGAGTACTTTTTTCTGGCACAACGTAAAATAAGAGGAACTTATTATGAAGATTGTGTTGCGCCAATATTTCAAGTAGAGAAGTTGGTTGTTTTTTTTTTTTTGTTTTACTGCATATCAACCCTTTTCAGGTCATTTAATTCTGAATCAAGTAATTTTGGTATTCGGTTTACCTACTGTTGTTTAAATTGTTACCCATCTAAGTATTAAATAGGCCCATCACTGTTTAACCTCGACATTCTAGCGAGAACCAGTGCTTTCAATGTGACTTGACCGGAAGTCTAAACAAAGAAGTACTGCCTGCGTTGAAAATCAGTTATTGGCATCCTGAATTTTAAGTAGGTTTGGTTTTTTGAATTTTACGGCATGTCAACCCTTTTTGGGGTTATTTTATGCCAAAGATCTCTTGTTTTATTCATGCTTGATGGTTAATCAATTTTTAAAAAGTCAATGGAACGTCCAATTTGATTTTAAACACTTGGTAAAAAGATGTTGGACCAACATTATTATAGGCACTATGCAAATTCAGTGGGTAATGTTTCAAAAGGTAAATAAACTATTTGAGTGTTCAACGATTGATTCTCATGATGTAGAGAGAATCATTTACCCAAAAGATAAACAAAATATCCCCACTGAAACTGCTTGCCTTTTGAAATTTGTGGATGTTGTTACAACAGACAAAATAAATCTCATCTCATACAAATTTTATCAACTACAAAATGAATTAATGCTTTTTTCTGCAGTAGATGGAATACTTCTTTGTTTGTATTCATATGTAGAATTTCCAAACAAATTCAAATGGTTTCAAAAGCTGATTATTTACTGTTTGTTTTCTTTCAACTTTCAAGCACAAATACTATTCCATCTTGTACCTTGACATACAATCTAAATTTATCGATTAAGTGTTCTGCATAGCCAAGCTTCAAATAAAGTGCACTGATTCTTGTGTATACCTTGTCCTTAATGGAACAGATACAGTTTAACAATTTTGGGGGGCTTGCCGCTTAATGTATAAGCACAATGCCTTTGATGCACTTGATTTGGTCTATTGTTCTAATGTCATTTGCAAATATGACAATATCCTAATCCTCTCCCCCCACCCCGGGTGGATTAAGAAGGGGTGAACATCCAGACTTCTTGCACTCAAATATTCAAACATCAAAGATCGGACTGGTGATCTTGTTGACAATGTATATTTGGTAAAGGACTGGAAAGTTAAACTACTAGAATTTCAGAGAGTTGTTGTCGAGATTGATGTTGATATTGCAATAAATAAACTAGAAAATCAGGAGTGGCTCTGAAGAAGATAAACGTGAAGAAATTGATTGGTCACAAGAAGAAGAAACAAAAATGATCACACGTGTAACTTATGTGCATGTTCCTTATGAGGATTCACTAGATGAACTAAGTACATTAATCATAATAAACCTAAGAGCCTCATTATATGATTTTATGGTTGAAATTGATGGGAACATGGTTTATAACACCACCGTACTTAAGAACTAGACAGTTTCGAGATCGACTTAGACGGATCCAAGGTCTAATAACATATCATGGCCAATATAGTTATGTAGAGTTAGACAATATTGTATCTTTTAGTATTCAATTGGAAATGAGTTTTACTATAAAAATGCATTACACACAAAGATTATACGAGATTGAAAAAAATGGACAACAATTTCGAAATCAGCACCACAAAATAAGCTAAAAGATTTTATCAACATTCATGGGCAATTTTATGTGTAATCCTTTGGAAACAATTATTTCCTCGAGTAACTATTCTTATCACAAATAATTTGCAGAGTTATTTTCAAGTATTCCTATGTAATGTTAATCATTTTCAAGCAAATTGATTTCAAGTAAAAATTCCGGTTTAATAATAATAATAATAATAATAATAATAATAATAATAATAATAATAATAATAATAATGTTACACTAACATTGTGTGATGCGATAATTCAAGCACTATGCTAAGAATATGCTAAAAAGAGTAAAGAAAGACTAATTGCAGCCACCAGAAAAAATGCAACCAGTGTAGGAGATATTTGTAAAATATTTCTCTGGATTTTTGATTCTTTAGAATGGTACATTACTTAGCTGGGTGAGGAAACTCATAAAAATAAGAATTAGATGGATACGTTACACCAGATAATTAGGATTTAAATTTTTGCATTTCACACTGAACGAATTGGACGGTCTCATTTTTTACTAGTCGGTGTTACAAGATGATAACGGTTGTACTTTTAAGGAACACGAGTATTGATATATAGATTATTCTCCCCAAAGTCAATGCCGATACTTTATCCATATTCTTACCAAAGCAATAAAAAAATCATATTCCAAAAAAAAATAAGTGTGTAAATGTTATTTATGAACCTATAATTTAAAGTTCATTGTAAGATCAATCACAAAAACGAAGGAGCAACAGCTTCATATTCTAATGATGAAGTGAACTTAAGTAAACTTCAATTAACAGTAATAATGATGACATTTCATCAAGTTTATTCACTGTTGTCTTATTGAACTATATAAAATTATATCTTAAATACTCTGATACTCTCAGTGATGTTTACAGGACTTACCTGTGTGGCTTCCAGTATGTTGAATAGCAGAAACAGGTATGTCATTTTTGTGAAATTAACTTTATAATTATTCAACTCATTTGGCGTTTGTCCCACTATACGTGTATTTCGCCAGATATTTAAGATTTTTGCATAAAGTATATATATATATATATATATATATATATATATATATATATATATATGAGACCAAATTAGGTCGAAACAGCTGTACAGTGTTCCTCACGCCGCCACCGGTATTCACGTCATAATTATTCCAATTATATAAATAAATTTATCTCTATAAAATAAAAAATATATATATATATAGGTCTCTCTCTCTCTCTCTCTCTCTCTCTCTCTCTCTCTCTCTCTCTCTCTCTCTCTCTCTCAAAATGATGTCATTAAGAAAAGTGAAGTTTGTTTACTTTTTTTATTTGCACATATATTGGCAAAACTATCACTGTGGCTGTATTCACTTACCTGTTAATTAATATTGTGCTTAATAAGCATACAGGTGAATACTGCCACATTTTGCCAAGTTATTTTGTTTCTCTAAATTTTTTGTCTAATCTTCCAAGTTTAATAAAGTTGTAACAAGAAATGTAAATTTACTGAGTGATATTTATAGGAAATTGTAATTTCCCATTTGTGCTGAGTTATATGAATGAAATTGGTTTTGATGTTTTAAGTGTTTCTGAATGAATGTGTATTTTGGTTTTGACTATCGTTTTGTTCAAAATCATTGTTGAGTCATTTTTATGTACTAATCTATCATATTTACGCATTTCCTTATTCTGTGCATTGAAAACACAATATCTTACAAGCCAGATCTCACTTAAAGATATTTTATAAAGAAAAAATGTTAAAACAGGGAACAATTGCACTTAGATTTGTCATAGTGCAGTGTTCTAAAACAATATTTAATGTAAATTGAGTTTTATATATGCTTAAAATAAATATTTCAGATTGTTTTGGCTTCAGTAATATTTTGCTATTTTTCTTTAGTAATTTCTGTCTCTTTTTTGTTTCCTTCGTTTTACAGACAGAGAACAGAGAACAGCACAAGAAAAACAATTATGATTGATGTTGCATTTGACATTTTGTTGGTTATAAACATAAGGAAAATAAGAGGCTCACAAAAAATTCTAGGGGTGAGAAGTACGAGGGGAGAAAGTCTCAAAATAGAAATTATGGTTACTTTTAGAAATTTATACTGTAAAGGATGAGATCAGACAACTCAGCTAGTGTTATGTCTACATACATGTAGACATGGCAACAAGGAACAATTTCCATTGAAGTATTTATAAAAAAAGACAGAAGCAACATTCCGATGATGTGACAGTGGATGAAGCCAGCATTATAATTCAGGACCAATGCAGGTGCCCGTTGTGTGATAATATCATTGTAGGAAATGGACACGGTGATGCGAGTTCAAATCCTGGACGAGGCTGTTTGCATTTCACGTAACACTTTTGGGAAAGGTATTCTCTTTTCTGCTATGGGTAAATAATTGGGCAGATTTAGCTCTTTAACCTTACCATGGCGAGAGGTCTTGGAGATGGAAAACTGATTGCAAACCTGTCAAACTCAGATTAAAATCTACCTTGTGTCATATCGTGTTGGTGTGGAGGGGTTGGGTGAATACATATAATTCAGCACCAATAGGACTGACGATTTTTCTTTGAGTTTTATCTAAAATCTCAAGTTATACAGCAGAAATTGCAGCAAACCAAATAATTCTGAATGCAAGGGGTTTTATTTTTTTCTATTCCTGTTTAATTTCTTAAGATACCTCATTATCCTTATATTCCAGTGGATTCCTTATTACCTTCACCCTGTTGGTTGGAGCAGAAAAATACACCGACTGCACCTCTTCAAATGGTCAAACCCCACCACCACCACCAATAGGATGACCTGCTGGCCGTGGATGGTGACTGGTTATGCTTAAAGACGGATTATTGATGTCTGAGCCGTCCATGACATGCAACTTGGGTCCTTACTTAAGCTAGACGAGCGGTCGGAGAGATCCCCTCCGATCAATTGGCTGGTCACGTCGAGCCCTAGCACCTATATGATTGGCCCAACACTATTGCCCTTATAGCAAACGCCCAACCCTTTTTATCATATATGTGGTAAAAGGCTGTGGCTGAGGGTCTTAGTGTCCTATGTAGGACATTAAACTGCATCTAATGGTGAAGTTCCGATTCTGGAGCTCTGGGGAGTGTGGAGTACTCCTTCATCGCCATTACTCACAGATTCACTCTGACTCTGAGTGGTAGTACCTGTTAGGATCCCATTTATGGATTAAAAAGAAAAAATGACTTTTTAAAAAATATGTTTAAAAAATTGTGTTTAAAAACACCTTTTTGAATACCCATCAAGAATAAATAAAATAAAGTATCAACTATCTGATGAAACCCAGTTTCTCCAAGGGCGTTATCACGAAGTGAAAAGCAAACAGCCTCGTCCAAGATTCTAACTCGAGTCTCCAAGTCAATTTACAGCAATTGTAATTATTATACAACGATGTAGATGCAGAAGATTGCCGACGTTAGGACACAGGCTTGCTTATCGCCATCGTTAATAGCAAAGGTTTCAGAGACTAACCCTCCGGAAATTACCTGGGGTGCACCGCGGGACATTTCTGTTCATCGTGTCACAATGATAATCAATAATACTTCGATTTCAGTAGGTATCGCCACAGGAGATTAATCGAGGTGGGGATTGTTTTCAGTTTGAATTTTCGATTTTAAAGAAAGGAGAGAAACGAAAATAACGTAATGAGAGATAAAAGAGAAAATAAATAAAAATAAAGAAAGAGTAAAAAGCAAAAGAAAAGTGCAGACAATAAAGAAAGAAAAAAAGAAAGAAAGAAAGAAAAAAAGAAAGAAAGAAAGAAGTAGAATAAAAAGAAATAATGAACGAGAAAAAAAAAGAAAGAATGAATGAAAGAAAGAAAGAAGAAAGAAAGAAAGAAAGAAAGAAAGAAAGAAAAATAGAAAGACAGAAATTGAATAAAATAGAAAGAAAATAGAAATAATTAAAGAAATTTAGAATGAAAGAAAATAACATATTAAGAAATAAAAGAGAAAAGAAACAGAAAGAAAGAGTAACAGCGAAAGAACGGTATGCAAAATAAAGAAAGAAAGAAAGAAAAAAGAAAGAAAGACAAAAAGAACACAATTGAATAGAACAGAAAATAGCATTAAATAATATAAAATTAAAAAAATAAAAATGTTTTAGAAGCTTACAGCATAATAACATAAAATCGTAAAAGCTAAACGTCTAATACACTAAGTATTAAACTGCTTTAGGAGAAAAAGAAAAATTTCAATTCCAATTTTCAGTATGTATAATTATTTTATATATGGTATTTGCTTTCATTTAATGTGTTATGTTTAATACTGTATGTTTAAGAGATTTAATGAGACTTTTACGAATTGATGGCTGCTGAAAAATAGGCAAACTAATGGATTTCAAATAATAAGATAGATAGATAGATATGAACAGAGATAGATAGAGAGATAGGGAGATAGATATTCCCTTATTTTAGCATAGCCCAAGGTCACTACCGAGGCACTCTCTAAACATTTACTTCAATAAATGAGGTACTTAGTAACTTGTTAACCATTGCCGAAGAAAGAAAGAAAGAAAGAAAGAAAGAGAGAAAAGAAATAAGAAAAAAAAGAAAGATAGAAAGAGGCAATAACAAAATAATAAATAAAAGAGACGAAAAAAATAGGAAGGCAAATAACATTTCACTAGTCCTCGGGAAATAAAAAAAGAAAAAGAAAAGTAAAGAAGAAAAAGAAAGAAAGAAAAGAAAGAAAGAAAGAAAGAAACAGAAAATGAAATAATAAAATCTTAAAGAGAAAAAAACAATAAGGAAGAGGCAAAGGAATATCACACGAAAGAAAGAAGAAAGAAAGAAAGAAAGAAAGAAAGAAAGAAAGAAAGAAAGAAAGAAAGAAGAGTGAATAAGAAGTACAATTAAATTAAAGAAATAAAAGAGAAAATAAGCAAAAAAAAACAAGAAAAAAGAAAAGAAATTAAGAAAAAATATAAGAAAACAGAAAAAAAGGAGAAGGATAACGAAGAAAGAAAGAAAAAATGAAAGAAAGAAAGAAAGAAAGAAAGAAGGGAAAATAATGTAATAAGAAATAAAGGAGAAAGCCAAAAAAAAAAAGAAATAATAAAAAGCAAAAGTAAAAAAAGAAAGAAAAAGAAAGAGAAAATAAAAGAAGAGAAAATAAGACAAAAAAGAAAGAAAGGTTCATCGGTCACTTTATTTAGTTAGTCTTTCAATTTATTCACTAATGTCTCCCATTTTTGTGAACCATCCGTCAGATTCTATCAAATTGAATCACTTCATTGACTTTGCGCTAAAAGCATACTTGCCCTAAATCTTGCTTCTTCACTGTAAATTGATAATTAAAGTCCCTGTATTTGATAATTCGGACATGCAACGGCTTTCTTTATTTTCTGTAACCGGCAATAGTATTACCATTGACTTACGAGGAACAAGTCGGTCAATAAAAAATAACATTTTAAAAGTCTTCTACTCTTATAGAGTAAGTAAAGTTCGCGGAATGGTTTGTTGTCGGTATCAACCAGACAGCAAGGGAGTATATATCCTTTTCACTCTTGCTAGACCAGAGGAATTATTTTTGTGTCTGAGGTGCAGTGACACACCTACTATTAATTCCCAACTTTACCACACAGATCCAAGCCGTGCTATAATGCGCTGAGTTGGCGAGAACCTCTATTCTTATAAAGTTGACGGAGTGGCTTATTGTCGGTATCAAGGGAGTGTATACTCTATTCATTAGTGCTAGACTAGAGTGACTGTTTTTGCGTATCGGTTCCTCATTTTACCGCACAGATCCAAGCTGTGCTATTCATGCGCTGAGTTAGCGAACCCAGAACCTTGTGGTTCCTAAACCGTAGCCGAAATGTAACACTTCTACTTTGTTTTTAGTTTTACTGTATATGAATACGCAGTGACTGAAGCTACTCATACATCAGAGGCGCGGGAAGTGGAATCGGCTACCCGAGTTGAAACCTTGACATGGCTGCTTTTGTGTTTCACTTGCGCTAATACCCTTCGGAAATGTATGAATTCTTCGGTTCTCCCCCAGCTATGGGTAAACAGTTGTGTAAACTGGTTTCTTTAGCCTTTCTTAGACAACCAGTCTATGAGAAGGAAAACTCTGAATTCAAACCAGCAAACCTCCGTTTAAAAATTTACCAGAAAGATCAAAGCCGATTCATGTGCTGGTTGGACAGAACCTCTATTCTTATAAAGTTGACGGAGTGGCTTATTGCCACCCAGCTCGTGGCGGAGGGCTTGGGTAAATCCATACTTACCCGTCACCCCAAGGGAAGGTTTGACACACGGTCAAGTTTAATGTGAAGTTCATTACACATACCTTAAAGTATTTTGTTTCTTCGTTTAATGGCATATCAATCTTCTTGGGTTATTTAATGTCAGATCCATTCTTGTAGAAGAACAGTAGTGGTACTATTTAATCTATATCTAAGGGGATGTGACTGGAATTCGAACTTGCTTACTATGATTTCACAGTCCAGTATGTTAACCACTACACCACGCGACTCTCCCCGTGAATGTTTGGACGACAAAATATTCATCTGCTTCGGTTTTTCGCTTTAGGTACCACTACTTCGGATCAGAATGAAAGTATGAATTTACCCAAACCCTCCACACAAGCAGGATGCGATACAAGCTACATTTCTAAGCGGGGTTTAACAGGTTTAAATTCAGAGTTTTCCGTGTAGTAAACCAGTTTACATACCAAGACCAAAGAGCCCAGCCTGCCCTACTATTTAGCCATAGTTGAATGGGGAATAATTGGATTCATACCTTTCCAATGGTATTAGTGCTATGTGAAATGCAAACAGTCATCTCAAGGATTTGAATTCAGTTCGCTTTGTCCATTTTCTACGATAATTACCATTACACCACAAGCTGTTATATAATTCATAGGTAGCTTCTGAATTATGTACGTACTGTAGATAGATATTTCGAATCGGGGTTCCTTAGATTCAAAATAATGGTGTTTGAGTAGAAAATTACCAACCATTATGGTTATTATTGATTTGTGGTGACATTCCGCGTGACCCTTCCAAAAACGTGCCAGTAGAGACTTGAGAAAGAAGTTTAGTTTTTAGATTAGTTGCAACCAGAAATTCAGAGTGAGAAGACGGATAGTCTGTCTCACCGAGATGTCGCTCCTCACCGCGTGGTTTAATCCTGGTTGAATGTGGTTGTTTAATAAAAGACATAAAGAAAAACAACAAAGTCTTGTTGATTAATTAAAACAAGAGATGACCAGCTCGGAGAAAAAAAACACAGAGAGAAAACAGCCCTGGGGAAATGGGTGACGAATAAACAGCAGGAACAATTAGAAAGAGAAAATAAGTAAGGACCCCTCATCTCATCTACCCCATATCTCTCTCTCTCTCTCTCTCTCTCTCTCTCTCTCTCTCTCTCTCTCTCTCTCTCTCGTTTATATACCCTAGATGTGAATGGGTATATAACAACGCCTCTATCTTGACCTGGAAGTGTTGGTAATGTGCTCCACACTCTTCAAAAGTGGAGCTTAATCTTCAGATGCAGTTTAGTATCACACCTAGAACATCCCTCTTTTGGAGGGCGTCTTATAGCTCTGCAGCGGATATAGTTAATGTATTCTCAATAAACAGTCTAAAGTGGCTGCTATATGCATTGTTAGTTCTGACAGATACAGTATATTTTTTCTCTATGATTATGCAATACACGGAGGCTTCTTTTTAAGCACCGAAAGTTATTGTCTTCAATTGTCTTTAAATTTTTGCTGTTATAATGTTCATTGTTTTATCCCGAATCTATTATTCGGTCTTTTCTTTTTTTTTGTGGGGGAGAGAAGGGATCAGTACAATTTTCGATGGAATGGTCGATTCAGCTTTCACAGCCAATGAGTTAACCGCTCCTTTTTTGCCGCCTGTGAGAAATCAATAAAATGATTGTCAAGCAGTTAGAGCCTGGATGCATAAAAGCAAAAATCTCTTTAAAAAAAGAAGAAAAAAAAACACTTTCTTTAAGTTAAGGGCTATAAAATATCATAACTTGTTCCTTCGTTGTTTCCCAATGCAAAAGTGTTTATATATATATATATATATATATATATATATATATATATATATATATATATATATATATATATATATATATCTCAATTGCACACTACTAGAAGACACTTGAAGACAAAACATTCTAATTTCACTCAAGTAATGTCCCTACCCCCCTCTCTCTCTCTCTCTCTCTCTCTCTCTCTATATATATATATATATATATATATATATATATATATACATACCACATGCACACACACATACACACACACACACACACACACACACATATATATATATATATATATATATATATATACATATATATATATAGTGCGATGAGTAAATTGTTGTCTAGATTATGCAAAAATTAAAATAATACTGTAATCTCACTTCATCAGATTTATTTACCAAAATTAAATTAAAATATTTTAAAATACGAGAGATTAAATTGCTACGCTACGTGAATATTGATTGTTTTATTAATGTAAAACATTTAAGAATATTATCACCGATTTCGTAATTAATTCTATTAATAGTGGGCTGTCTAATTTTATGTATAAAGCTTCAAGACATTTTATCTTTTTATATTGTTGTCGGCATGAAGCATTTTTGTATTATTAACTGAAATATTTCATGTTATTAAATGTGGCATATGGAGATGAAATCTTATAGGTGTACATTTAGTTGGTTGGTTGGTTGGTTGGTGGGATTTTACGGCATATTTGGTTATTTTATGCCGAAGACATTTTGTTTGATTCATTCTTGAGGGGTAATCAATTTTAAAAAAACTCAATTTTTAAACATATTTTTAAACTCATTTATTTCTAACAGGTACTACCACAAAAGGTCAGAGTGGACTTAGGAGTAATGGGGATGAATAGGTACTCCACATTCCCCAGAGCTCCATAATTGAAACTTCACTAACTGATAGAGCTTAACGTCGTACCCGGGACATTAAAACCCTCAGCTACCGCCTTCTAGCACATATATGATAAAAAGGGTTTGGGCTTGCAATAAGGGCTGTAGGGTTGAGACAATCATAGGTGCTAGGGCTTGACATGACCAGCCGATTGATTGGAGAGGGTCTCTTAAGGGGTCCAGTCGGTGTATTCTAAAGCTCTAGCCGACAAACCAGTGTAAAGTTAGTATTCTTGATAATGTTGTAGTAGTAGTATACACAATGTAACTCGTTATGTTTTTATGGACATTTTTTGAAATTGTAATATGAACCCACCAAAAAACCGCTTGTGTTATTTAGCGTCTCCTTAGAGGCTCAAACAACACAATTGATAAAAACAATGATAATCTCTTTAAAATTAGCTTGGTGAAGGAGAAAGGAAAATACCCGGAATAATAATCATTTCGGTTTTTTTATAAATTATCTTTGAGAAATCATTAGAAAGATTGATGAAAAAAAACAAAGCAATTTGGATTCTGTTGCATTCAACAAAATGTGTTTGCATATATATATATATATATATATATTATATATATATATATATATATATATATATAGTAAACCTAAGAAACGTTTTAAGGATGTTGTAAAAAAAAACTTAGGGTACTTATTGTAGATCTAGGAGACTGTGAGCAGAGAATGGAAAATTGATCAACTTTATTGTAATTGATACTTATATATATTTATGCGTTTCAATGCTGTAGAGTTTGGTAACAAATAATATATAATGATATCCGTTTTTTACATATAATATGTCATTGAAATAATTACAGTTATGTTTCTTTGGTTTAGAAGAAAATTATTTTTTATTAAAAAATTGGTTGACTTTCACTCCCCCTCTCCCTACGTATAAGTGTGGGCTGAAAAGTTCATTGTCTAAAAAGTTAATATCATGAAGTCATATCTGGTATTGATGACTTTTTTTACAAATGGGATCCAAGCACTGAAACACTAATGGAATAAAGAAAGCGTGGACAAAAATGGAAATGCGTTGAAAATGAATCTTATTTGGTTAGATTCCATGAGAGTATCTTGGTGAGCTTATGAACTTTTCAATCGACACTCGTATATATATATATATATATATATATATATATATATATATATATATATATATATATATATATATATGGGGGTGTTGGATGTGATTATGTGCGTATATAAGGAAGATTCTATTGTCTGTATGCATGTTTATTTCCAAGCGCATTTCCTTTTATCAAGTAAAATCGTCGAAGATCAATAAAATCTAAAAACTATATTGTCCGAGAGGGGCTTAAAAACTTTTTTACCCCTCATTTTCCATGAAAAATGGTAAATGAAAATATAATAAAGATATAAATCAAAACTATATTAGAAAATTGATTAAAAAAGATTGAAAAGTAAAACAAACTAATGAAGGAAAAATATAATAAAAAGTAAATAAATGAAAATATAAATATATAGACGGATATAATAGAAAAAATACAAACGATAACTATAATAGAATAAACAACTTAAAAAGAAGAATATCTAAAGAATAAAAGATAATAAAAGAAACATATAGAAAAATATTCTTTATTAATTCATATATATATATAAATATAGATAGGAGGTTTATTTTTACCTTTTTAAGTTCCGGGTGACGCCAGGTAGCTCTACTAGTATATATATATATATATATATATATATATATATATATATATATATATATATATATATATATATACTTTTTTTCATCAATAGACAGTCCTGTTTCGATGTATCACGTCTCCGAAATGTGGCTAGACTTAGCAAGCTACCTCCAGCTGTGATCGAAACCCGACCGATTTTTATTCAGCCAGCACACCCACGAGTGGGAGAGAGAATTTTACTCATAAATACCCTCCAGGTTGCTGAAACTCTCTCTCTCTCTCTCTCTCTCTCTCTATATATATATATATATATATATATATATATATATATATATATATATATATATATATATATATATATGTGTGTGTGTGTGTGTGTGTGTGTGTGTGTGTGTATATATATATATATATATATATATATATATATATATATATATATATATATATATATATATTCTTTTTATCCTTTATTTTCTGTAAAATAAAAAAGTAAAAAAAAATATCACTGTCTGTAGAAAACATATTTAATGAAAAATCTCTGCATTTCGAATGTTTACTGACCAAGTTTTCGGTAATTCTGTCTGTGTGTCGCGGATTGAAAGTTAAGAAAGAAAAATATTGTCAGTGCTCAGAAATTAATGCAAGTCTTATTGACAGACAGATTTTTACAAATTTTTTTTTTTTCTTTTTGTTATTTCATCGTAATCGATTGCGTTCACAGTATACATTACTTCGACACGTCTTTGCTAAAAAGAAAAAGAAAGAAAAATGATACTAAATCGATATGTTGGTGAATAGTACTGAGGATTCTATGACAAGTGGAAATTTATTGTGCATTTGTGCAACTTCAATTGTATATCATAAAATAATCTGTTTGCATCTGTCATAACAAAAACGTTTAGTTTACAATTTCAAAAGTTATTTTATGAACATGTAACAATTTTATAAAAACAAATTTAAAACTGTTAGACATATAATAGCCCATTCTGTCGTAAATAATTGCATTAATTCCTATAAATTTAAAATGTCTATACTGAAATCATGAGGCGTTGATGTTGTAATGGCTATTGTCATAGGAAATGGCGAGTCGTGTTTAAATTATATATATATATATATATATATATATATATATATATATATATATATATATATATATTATTTTTATCTAAGTTAGGGTAGTGTGAACATGGAATCAACGACGTCTGGTTACTGGCAGTTTCTCGCTTATGCGATTTTCAAGTCTAGCCGGATGGCTGGGCGGACAACCATATGGAGAATTCTGATAAGATACGTTAGATAAAGTCGAACATAAAAATATCCAACAGCGTTATGCTATCAACGAATTTTTCGACCAAACGAATATTCTTCTGGCACCACAACGTGTTTAATCTCCCGAGTTGTCAACTTTTGGCTGTACCTTGTTCCCACAAAATCAAAACACAGCTCAGTAGTTACGATTTTGAAAATTATCGATAACATACGACAGGTTGTGACAAACTAATTGAAGACAACGCAACGTCAGTTGAAGACTCCCAGCGCTGTTTCCAAAAGTGATAACAATATCTTCGTTGGCGTGTGGCCTCCCAAGGGAAAAGATTTGAACAAGATAGAGATGATTTGAAATTAAGTTGTTAATATGCTTTGTTTTGTTTGTGTTGTTTTTTTTGGGGGGGAGTGGGTCTGCACATAATCTGTCTTATTACTTTTCCAAAGATCTCATGTATCTAATAATAATAATAATAATAATAATAATAATAATCATTATTATTATTATTATTATTATTATTATTATTATTATTATTATGGAGTTTTTCACACCTGCCGTAGCGGGGTTTCACTGGAGGCTGAATGACAGCAAGTCTTCTCTAGTCTCCATGACTCTTCGGAGTTTTCTAGTCGATCTTAACAGTGCTGTAGTTTGGATGGCCTCGACCATTCCTCTGATTTCCAATTGACCCAAATTCTTTTCCAGACCTTTGGGGACCCTTCCAAGGGCACCATTACCATTGGTACGACCTTCAACTTCATGTTCCACAGTTTTCTCAGTTCTCTGGCAAGGTCTAAGTATTTGTTTATATTTCCGCTTTCCTTCATTTTTACTCGATAGTCGGCCTGGAAGGCAAAATCCACGAGATGACAGATTCTCTTCTTCCTGTCAATGAATACCAGGTCTGATCTCCTGGGCGGGATTAGGTGATCCGTCTGTGCCTCGAAGTCCCATAGAATTTTATGCATCTCATTCTCCAGGACATGTTCAGACTTGTGCATATACCATTTAGTTGTATGGTGAAAATTGAATGTCTTGCACAATTCCCAGCCAGTTGTTCCTAGTCTTGTACTCTCTTTGTGCTAGTTTACTGCATTCGCTTATTATATGATTAACCGTTTCGTCTCTGTCTCCACACATTCTGTACTTGCTATTTTGCTACGTCTTATCTATTTTTGCCTTACATAGTTTTTTCTTATGGTATTGTCTTGTGCTGCGATTCTAAGAGATTCAATTTGTCTGTTTCCTTTTCTTAGCCATGTCCATGTCTTCTGATGTGATATCTCTTGAGTTTGACGTTTGAAGTACCCACGTAGTTTCTTCCTATTTCTGTTTTTTAGTTTTTGATGCATTTCTGCTTGTCAGTATGTTGCAATTGCTTTTCCTGGCTACTGCAATTAGTCTTTCCTTTTATTAGTGTGTTCGTTAAGTGATCAGATTGTTGTAGCTGCACTATCTTGAATGTTAGCTAGACCCCTTCTTTTCTTGGCACATATAGTCTGTCTACGTAATCTCTCGGGTGTAATGCCTTGTGCATCGTCATGAGTTTCCTTGTCATTTGGTCTATCTCTCTTGTCCATTTTAGGAAGGGTCTTTTCATTGGAGTCTGAGTGACAACAAGTCTCCTCAAGTCTCCAGGACTCCCCCGAGTATTTTAGCCGATTTCAACAATGCTGTTGTCTGGATGCTATTATTATTATTATTATTATTATTATTATTATTATTATTATTATTATTCACACTCCTTGTGAGGTTTTTACACATAAGCTGATGGTCATTCACTGGAGTCTGAGTGACAACAAGTATCCTCAGGTCTCTATGGTATTCTTGCTGATCTTAAGAATGCTATTGTCTGTAGTGTCTCATTTTTTCCTCTGAGTTCCAATTCCTCTAAAAGGGTCTGTTCTAAGTGCGCTTATTACAACTGGTATTACTTTCACCCTCATATTCCACAGACTTTTAGATAAAAACGGACCACTCAATGCCGACCAGATTACCAGACCTAGTTCTAATAGACAAGAAGAAATTCATTTGTTAACTGACGACCTTCGCCGTTCCACTCATCACAGAGCAAAATGAATAAATAAATAAATAAAAACAGGTACTGTAAGCAACCTGAGTCCTTTGTTTATCAATATGACTTGATTCGGAATTAAATGGACTGAAAGAAGGTAGATATGCTGTAAAACAAAACTAGTCAACCAGCCAACCAGCTCACTGTTTGTCTATTTCTCAAGCACCGGTTCCCATGAGATCACCAAAGTTAAGCAGCAATGAGCCAGTTCAATACTAAATTCGGTGACCACTTAAGCAACATCAGTTACTGTAAGCAACTTGAGTCCTTTGTTTATCAAAATCAATAATAATAATAATAATAATAATAATAATAACTAGCAGGACCTGCGGATGTACCACAGTACGATGATAATTTAATTTGATTATAACAACGTTTGATATGTTTACTTAAGAGCTATTGCTAAATAGTTAAATATTTAAAAAGTATAATAATCTAGATTTAATTCTCTCACTTTTTTCTTTTTTTACTTCTTTTCATTTTTTCATTATGTTCGATAGGTGGAAGATAGAGAGAGGGAGTGAGCGCGAAAGCGATAACGCTAATCTGTTTCGATTGGCGTTATTCTATTTATATTCTATACTTTGGAATACCCTCGTATTTGTGTCTTCTAAAAGAATAACCGGATTTGAATCAAATAATTTTTCTTTAGAATACTCATCGTTCATCTTAAAGTTTCAGCTGCCTAACATTAGGAATTGAATCTTATTAGCAAAATTTGAACTAAATCTTGCTGACAATTTTCCTGCCTCAAGGACTAAAGATTGTCTTGATATGTTAAATCGTATTAGAAACCAAACCTCATCGCTAGGATTTTTAGTTCAGATGGAACAAAGTTTGGCACTCTGTAGCCTAAGACTGTGTATAGTATCACATATACTCGTGTGAATTATTAGAATCCTTGTCACAATTGTAGGTGTTCAGTTGTTCTGTTGTTCACAGAATCCAGTTGGTAATCCTAGTCTGTAGTGAGTTGTAATATATGTATAAGCCCCCAAGTCTGTAGTATTTGCTAATCCCTATATATTATCTTAACTTCATCCTATAAGGGGAGATGGTTTCCTTTTTCATTCCATATATGGTCAGCCATATCCGAAAAGGGAAACTATCTGACCTTATTGGGTGAAGTTAAGATATAGATTGGGAAGAACATTGGAAGAGAAGACGCCTCAAAGAATCAGCTCATATGATAGGCTATAGTAATCTCTTAAGTAGACCTAAGAAATGAACACAATATGGGAACCTATAATTAAAAAGGCTAGATTTGATTTTTTTAAAGCACCCAATATGAGTCTAGGTAAAAAAAATCATACATAAGAGAATGGGTAGATATTCTAGGTAAAACAAGACATTAGGTTTATAAGTTCTCAAAATTCACACTGAATTGTCCAATTAGTGGATAAAGGAGTTAGGTTAAGACAGTTCTAAGTGACTGTTATCTCTGGACTGTAGGTTCAATCCTGGTCAGAGGCAGTAGTAACACCTCTACCCCAGCTATGGTTAGCAGAATGAGAACAGGATAGCCCCGTGGACTAAATAATAAGTTCGGTTCAAAGTTCCATGATGGCTCCCGATTACGACAAGAAGTTTCCCGAGTTCGAAAAGAAGTTTCCCGAGTCCGAGAAGGTTTCCCGAGTCCGACAAGAAATACCTGAAGAAGGCCGGAGGGCACATCGACCAAAACGTTGTACAGATAACAATAAAGATGAGGACAATTGTCCAAATAATACTAATTATCAAGCCTCATCTCAATTATCTCAAAAATTCAGAGAAATTGGTAATCCTAGTCTAGGTTTCTTCTGGTGTAAATCCAAAAGACAGGTCTTGCTGGCAGAAAGTTCAATTAGTAATTGATTTGGGACAGTTGAAAACGATCTTAAACGCCATCTGTACTCATCTCTCATTATCCAATTTTTACCGGAAGTGCCTGCTGTTGTTTGGAAAGTTCATAAATAGAAGTGACGATTTTATGTACATCTTATACCAGAGATATATGCAAAAACAATTCTGGGCGAATTAATAAGAACTATTTCATTTCTTCAACACACTTAGAAGAATTAATACAATAATAACAAGTGTAATATAGAGAATTGGTTGGTTGGTTGGTTATTTGGTTGTTTTACGGCATAACAACCTTGAAGTCCTTGATATAATAACACTTGAAGATCTCATTCTAAATGATCGTGATTCTTCTCGTGACACATATCGAATGATAGACGTGCAAAATCAATGACGTCATTATTTGAATGAGATCTTCAAAAGTTCTTCGACGACTGTTTGATAAACTGTCAAACTATTAAAAACAATTTCTCATGTTGGTTACTATGCTCTGATACACAGGGAATACCTGAGGAAGGCCGGAGGATACAACGGCCGAAACTTTGTGTCTATACATACCATAATAAAGATGAGGACAACAATCCGAAACATCAAACTAAAATACTAGTGTTTAATATAATTTAAATCTGTAAACTTCTTCAGTTTGTAATAATCACTGGGTGCCGACGGTTCATACTAGGTGTGAACAGTGATACCTGACGTCTCACCACTAAACATGTTATCTACTTCTTTAAAAACATCCGCAGAGCAACCCACACTGACAAAAGGCGCAGGAAGAAGTTCAACAAAACAATGCTATCAAACACTGACCGGCTGATGCAGAAGAATACGCCGACTGTACCTCTGCAGAGGAGTAAAATCTCCCAAATGAGATTAGCTGTTGGCCGTAGATGGCAACCCATGATGCTCAAGGACGGATTTTTGGTGGCTGAGCTGTTAATGATATACAACATTCCACTTTGGCCCTTACTTAGGCTATACGGGTGATTGGAGAGTTCCCCTTCGATCAATCGGCTGTTCACGTCAAGCCTTAACACCTATATGATTGTTCCAACCTCTTTGAAAAATCCCCATCCCTTTTTGTTATATATATGCTTAGGGTCTTAGTGTCCTGACCCGGAGTGGTAGTATCTACTGAGTCCCATCTATGGGTTAAAAAGAAAAGAATTGAGGGTTTTAAAAATTGAATACCCATCAACATCGAATTTTTTTAAAAATGTCTTCCGCATAACCCAACAAGGGTTGACATGCCATAAAATCTAACCAACGAACCACTTAAATTTCGTTCGTAAGTCAAGAAATGATGATGATGATGATGATGATGATGATGATGATGATTTTACATATGTTTTCTTTTGTTAATGAAAACAACACCTCCATTTACCTAGAGACTTGTTGGCTATTCGTAATTGACTTTCGATTGTTTTTTTGTTGTTTTTTTTTTTTTTGTTTTTTTGTTTTTTCGTTTTGTTTTGTTTTTTTATTCTTTTTTTTTTTTTTTTTCTTTCATAAATGAAATTCTTTGGCTAAATGAATTCCAATAACAAATTATTCAAATAAACAAACATTAAAAAATGTCTCTGTTTCTCTGCACAACTTTTTCACAGATTTTATATAATAGATAATGTTCGCTTTTTTTCACCGCAAGATAGTTCACCTTTGAATAAGTAATTGAGTAATCCCAAATATAAGGTCTCTAAAATATTTAGAAAACACAGAAACCTTTAATGTTTTTTTTATTTGTCTGAAGTTGAGTTAATGCAGTTCTAAATGATAATCATCTATAGGTTGCTGGTTCAATATTTGCCAATAGGCGATAATAACATAGAATACTTAACATAGCATAACGTTTGTACCCGGTCATGGAAACAGAATGAGAACCGTCTATCCAGGTGTGCTGAATAAAGAGTTCGGTTAAAAGTTCCGTGAAGGCTTCCGATTAAGACATGAAGGCTGCCGAGTTCGACAAGAAGGTTCTTAAGATCGACAAGAAAATTCCCGAGTTCGATAAGAAACACCTGAAGATGGCTGGAGGGCACATCGGCCGAAACGGGTATATAACAATGAAGATGAGGACAACAGTCCGAAAAATCCAAATGATACACTTAATTGTATATTGTCAATAACCTATAAATCATCTTAAAGTTTCAACATGTATCTATTTTTCGATGCATTATTGAAGGCGCTGCGATGTTTTTGATATCCATGCACAACTTGCCATAGACTTCCGTTAATTAGCAAAGAACCCAGTCTGTCCTACTATTTAACCATAGCTGGGGGAAAATAGCTGAATGCATACCTTTCACAAGGCTGTTTGCATTTCACATAGCTCTATGTGAAATGCAAACAACCTCGTCCAGACTTGAACTCCAACAACAATAAGCAAAGTCATGATTAATAAGATATTGAATCATACAATCATACCCACATCAACAAATACATAACAGGAGACTAGCTTGCTAACCATTACACCACGATGGGACACCCAAGAAATGTTCTGGGTATGACACTAAACTGATTTAACATTTAAAAATCTGAATCTCTACGGTTGGAGTAGGATTTTTCGTTAATAATAATCTAATTTTAATTGTATTCATCTAATATCTGTTAATTCATGGATGAGAATTAAAATTTTAGGTTTGTATTTTAATTTTGATTTTTCTTTATTTTTATTTTTTTAAACATATTTTTTATTCTTCTCGATAGATAATTTCCTAACCTTCAAAAAAAAGGGTATTTTAGAATTTAGCATTTTCATAAAATAATTTGTTGAAAATATAGTTGTCTTTAAATGCTTTTTTCCAAGCTGTAGCTGTGTGAGTGCTACTGTATGGATGCACCACTTGAACTTTAACGAAATGCTTGGAGAAAAAGCGAGGTGCGATTTACACAAGAATGCCACAAAGACCCAGTGGTTTAAAATGTAAGTGATGGACATAATAAGTATTGAATTAAAACTTATCTTTTCATTAATTTTAGACAATTCCTATAAGTCGGTCAACGTCCTATCTGTGGGTCTTAAAATACATCAAATGTATCTCCTACAGAGAGAAAAGACCCCCCCCAAAAAAAGGCTGTCTTGGGTAGGTGTCTTGAATGAATCCGTCCTTAAGCATCACGGATTGCCACCCATGGCCAAGAGGCTATTAGCGGGATTTTACCCCTCTGCAGAGGTACAGTCGGTGTATTCTTCTGTCCCAGCTGACAGGACGTCGCTATTCAGTAGTAATTGATCTGCATGACTAGTTTTTTAACCCAATCAGTTCGCCATAATTAGGATATGATATAAGGTGCATCCATCGAGAATCGAATTCACTATTCAGTTGGTTGGCTGGTTGGTTGGTTGAATTTTACGGCATGTCAACCATTGTTGGGTTATTTTATGCCGAATACGTTTTTGCTTTATTCATTTTTGTGGGTTATTCAATTTTTAAAACTCCTTTTAAACACATTTTAGAATTATTTTTTCTATTTAACACATAAATGGGACCCTAACAGGTACTAAAACTCCGGGTCAGAGTCGACCTGGGAGTAATGGTGATGAAGGGGTACTCCACACTCCCCAAAGTTCCAAATTGGGACTTCACCATTAGATGCACTTTAACATTATATCCAGGACACTAAGACCCTCAGCCACAGTCTTCTAGCACATATATGATAAAAAAGGGTTAGGGGTTTGCCATTAGGGCAATAGGGCCCGGACAATCATAAAGGGGTCAGAGCTTGATATGACTATCCGATTGATTGCAGGGGTCTCTCCGTCCGTCTAGTCTACGTAAAGGTAAGTGGAGTGTTACAAGTTATGAACTGTTCAGCCAATTTGTCCTTAAGTATCACAGGTCGCCACCCATGGTTTCAGTCCTCTTCAGAGGTGCATTCGATGTATTCCTCTGCCTCAATCAGCAGAGCGTCGTTATTGAGTAGTAATTGATCTGCGAGACTAGTTTGCTAACCATTACACCACAATAGCACGCAAATAGTATTTACCCTACCCGTTCATCAGAAGTTGGATATGACACAAGTATAGGGCATCCAGGTACAGTAGTGTGGAAATTCCATACATGTATAACATCTGTTTGTTCAAATACTTTTGAGCATTACTATAGAAAAAAATTCTGTTATTTTCAATTATTTTATTGCCTATGATTGCAGAGGCCATTATGGATTTTGAGCAGGTGGGAATCAAATTAACTTAGAAGTTTGGCAACTCTTTCGTATAGAAATATGATTTCCCTGTTTTTCCTTGAGTAATTCTTAAAGATTTTATAATGTAAAATTAAAATTTTCTGTTTTATTTTAACAATTTAATTCTATTAGGAAATCATTCATCATTTTTGCAGAAATTTAAAATTCAGAATAACAATATGATAATATAGATGAATAGGTTTTTATACAGACTTTTAAAAAAATTGGCTCTCATGAATTGTTTCTGTTTATAGCTTTCAAAGACCAACACATCTATTAGTTCAATATATATATATATATATATATATATATATATATATATATATATATATATATATAAGACTTGGTCTGAAAACCACATAGGCGAGAAACCGTCAGTAATCAGGTGATGTTGACTCCATGTTCGCGCTACCTTAACTTAAATATAAATTCTCTATGAATGATATTGAACACTGTTTACTTATAAATATAGCACCCACATTATCTATATAATATTAATATATATATATATATATATATATATATATATATATATATATATATATATTATATATGGAAGAAATATGAGGAGGTTAATCCGACAAAACACACACATAACGTTAATAAAAAAAACACACACACAAACTCCCACAACACTTTATATAAAAACATTTTTTTTAAAAGCGACCCACCATTCATCACATAGATTAAAGATAGATATATGGACTGACAGATAATCAGACTAAATGTAAACAGATAGATAGACAGATATGAATACACTCAAGATAGATATAAAGATAGGCATTAACAAATTAACAGACAGATAGATACAAAGATAGATATTACCAAATTTAAGACAAACGGATAGATAGATGGAGAGACAGTAACAGACTAAAGATAGACAGACAGACTGATTGCAGACGGGTCGACAAAAAGATAGACATATAATAACAAACTAAAGATAGATAGGCAGATAGATATGAACACATAGGATCACCTTATCCCAGCAAGAAGACCAGACCTAGTGTTGATAAACAAAAAAGAAAGAACTTGTCAACTGGTCGATTTTGCAGTGCCAGCAGATCACAGGGTGAAGCTAAATCAAAATGAAAAAATGAACAAATATCTGGACCTTGCCAGAGAAGTGAAAAAGTTATGGAACATGAAAGTGAAAGTGATACCAATTGTGGTCGGTGCACTTGGAACAGTCCCAAAAGGATTAGAAAAGGGTTTGGAAAGTTTGGATATCAAAGGAAGGATTGAAACCATTCAGAACACTGCACTGTTGCAATCTGCCAGAATACTCAGAAGAGTCCTGAAGACCTGAGGAGACTTGCTGTCACTCAGACTCCAGTGAAATACCATCAGCTAACACTGGTGTGAAAACTCAAAAGGAGGAAATGATTATAATAATAATAATTATATATAAAATTATACACACACTCACTTACTAATTTAAACAAATCTTACCATCTCCCCCTTCACAACAAAAATAAATTAAATAAAATAAAAAATAAAAATAAATAAAAATCACACAAACATACCAGCCACACATTCAATTCAAAATATATAGACAGATACACAGAAAGATAGATACAACTGAATAAAAATAGACAAATAGATGGACAGAAAGTTCATAAAAAAAAAGAAAGAAAAAAAACTCACACATATAAAACTAATGACAAATCCAGTTTCCAAACACACATCTATATAAAAGGCAATTAAAACAGACATACACACATACACATACTCATTCATCTTGACCCACCCCCATAATCAAACATTCTTGACCCACATCTGCATCACCATATAAACACTCCCCATCTAGAGAGAAGAAAATCCACTACCCACCCCCAACCACCCCTGTCCCTACTGACAACCTACTGTTTTCACCATTTTGAAAATGCCTTTCATTGAAGCAAGAATTATATTTGTGTCCTGAAGAAGGTCTAAATGACCGAAACGTTGCATTGTCGACAATAAACATCCAGTTTCCATAACATCCCATGTGTGTCTACTTTTCTCCACACACACACACACACACACACACACACACATATATATATATATATGTGTGTGTGTGTGTGTGTGTGTGTGTGTATGTATGTATTATCACATCCTTAATCGGCAAACAATAATAACTATAAATATTTCATGAGTCCAGTATCACTTATATTATTAATTCGGATAAAAGGCAACAGTAGTTCTTAAATATTAGTCTATTTGAACCCTTAGATTCACCATTCATTCTTGCTTAAAAAAACACTATTTTTATAACACAATCACGAAACCCTTACAACTAATATATATATATATGTGTGTGTGTGTGTGTGTGTGTGTGTGTGCGTGTGTGTGTGTGTATAGTTGTGTGTGTATATGTGTGTGTGTTATCGATGTATCTGAAATATGTGCAGTTGTTAGGTAATCTCTAATTTCTAATATCTAATCGATTTGCAAAATT
>CM042148.1:53374845-53422345 GCA_023376005.1 Doryteuthis pealeii | reverse complement strand
CAAGTAAGTGGCGTGCATATATAATACATAAGGGTTGAGAAAAAATGTTGGTGGGGATTTAGTTATAATTAAAGGGGAGTTGATATATAGAAAATAAAGTGAGACATTGTTAGATGTAGGAATTTTATGATTCTTGAGAATAATTTTGGACAGGTACGGCGATAAAAGGAAAAATCCGGGTCTTTGTTTGATTGTATTGAAAATGGAAATACGCCCACTGACACCATTCACCTATTTTCATCACCCACATACATTCATATTTTTCCACGGGAAGCTTTCATAATAAATCTCATATATATGCACATGTATGTGGATACCCATGTATGTGGATTTTTGTGTAAATGCATATTAAATAATTAATAAATGCACAATTATGATATAACAACTAACAAAAATCGTAATTATAAATACACAATTTTTATTAACAAATAATTATTTTTATATAAATAATTATAAATACACAGAAATTATTTAACTACCACGATACTACCAACAACAACTTTTGACACGCCCTTGTTGTTACTTGAAAACATCATAGTGAAAATTATCAGTATTGAATAAGAATAGATAGGAAATTATGATTTCTATGAATACTTTAAAAAAGAAAATCATGTTCTATTGCATGAAACGAAAAAAAATGTTCATTAATTTCTTAAAACCATATAATTGCTTCTCCTTCCTTGAAAAATACTAACAACGACATAAAATAACCCAGCAAAGTTTGACATACCGTAAAACGAATCCAACAATTTAACATCTTAGTAAAAACTGTTTGGTGTTGTCATTTTTGGTTAGTGAGGATCTAATCACACACTAAGTGAAGCAATGCACAAGGTGTCAGCGCACCAACTACCACGATACTACCAACTGAAACTTTTGACTCTATGATATGTAATGACTGCTAGGACTACATTTAAACCAAGTTCAATTGCTTGAAAATAGAAAAATCTTACTAATGTAGAACTGCACACAAGGGATAATATCATTAGATTACGTATAAACACTATTACAGCTCAAGGAAATACCCGAAACCTTTAAGATGCTAGGGTTAGGGTAAGGGTTAGTGTTAGGGTTAGGGTTAGGATTAATGTTAGTCTACTTCGAAGTTTCCGTAATCTAATGCTATTTATACGTAAAATGCGATTCTAATGATATAATATCTTGCGCGTTCTTCTGCATTTGTACAGAAAAATCAATTATAATTAATTTCTTGAAACCATAAAATTGCTTGACCCCAGCCCCCGAAAAAATACTGACTTTGGCATTGAATAATCCAACAAAATTTGACATACCGTAAAACGAACCAAACGACTAACCACGAAAAAATCAGATTTAACATTTTAGTGTTCACTATGAGATGTATACATTTTTTGGTTAGTGAGGATATCGGGTCTTGTACCGAGCAGGAACTAAATTTCTATAATCACCGTTGTGTTGTTCGCTCATTAGCCGTTCATTCTCCAAATGTCAGTTCTTTAAGATCTCTCTTCTCCAACTACAATGTATCCCAAATTATACGCTTGCAAAAAATGTAGACACAATACATTTTCGAAGATGAAGACAAAAAGGTCTCTAGTGAATAAACCATCTGAAAGCGACGTTCAAGAGTTGAATTTCCAAGTTTACAATAGAAAAAAAGACATAAAAAATTAAAAAAATATATATTGGGATCGGTCAGGATTCCTATATTTTATGCTGTACACTAATATACTCTGACGGTAAATAAGACTACAACATCAAGAAAATGTGTGTGATGAAGTAAGACATAGTTGTCTCCTCCTGGATCTGTTACATCAGTGGTTACCAAACTGTTTTCTGGATAGCGCCTCTTTGGCTTCCTAGTAGATTCCGAGCGCCACCATCATACTCACATGCAAACACACACTTTTATTGGTAGAATGGAGTGATCTGCCCTTGTGTATAAGCAGACCAACTTGGCGGCCATTTGCATTCTATTCTGGACACGTACGAGATGGTCATTACGTCTTTCCTACGTTACAACACTATCTACAGTTTTTGAATGCTTCATATTGAAAACAAGATGAAATACAAATATGTATTTCACAAATAAGACTTTATTCATTAAATCAATTATTTAACAGTTTAGCTGTGTCACTAATACGGAAGGGTAAATAAACATATCACCAGTAACCATAGTAACATAGTTCATTGTCTTCACAATTATTTTCAATAGGATGGATGTGTTTGATGCCGGGATATTTCTTCTCAGCGTCAGGCTGAAACTCATTAAGAAGTTGTAGATCCCCACGTTCAGTAATCCACGGCATGTGATAAACGTTGCGCCACTGTACGTGTTGTATACAGGCGTCAAGTAAACATTCGGACTTTTGACTCTGATTTTGGACTATGTAACAAATCTATGCATTCGTTTATAATTCTTATGTCAATTTTATTCTGCATTCGTGTTCCTTTACCTTAGAATGAATTTTATAATGCATTAGTTATTTCATTTCAAAACTTTCTGATTTAATAAGGTATTTTTGCTATGTAAATTAATATATAAAATTCATTTAAAATATGTAACGCTTAAGTTTCAAATTTCATATTTTTAGATTCTAAAAACATATTTAATGACTACTTTAATTTATTAGCGTTATCTAATAATGATTATTATAGAAAATTTAGCCCCCCCCCCTTAAACAGAACAAATATTGATGTATATTTTTTTCTTTTATAAGATAATAACCAATTAGATAATTATCGAAAAGAGTAAAAACGATCTCCAAAAATCATTTTTAGCTTTTATTTTAAATTTATTTCCGATCTTCCGTACTTATTTTCTACCAGGATATCTCCCTTAATTTTTTTCCTTCTATTTCCCACTTTTTATGTAATTAGTTTCGAAAGTATATAACACCCAAAATAAGGGGGGGTCAAAGTTAAGGGACCTGAAAAAATCAGAAAGTTTTGAAATAAAATAACTGATGCATTATACAATTTAGTGGTAAATCAACACTGAAAATTTCATTAAAATCGGATAATTCCTTGATTTTTGGTATTTTTTCAATCAGAAAAATTGAAATCTAACGTAGCCAAAAAAAAAAAAACAATTTATGACTACAGGCTTTTTAAAAATATTCTATGAAAAATGAATTAAATTTCCGTAATTACTTACCTTTTGATAAAAAATCTGTCTGAAATTGTTTTTTTCTAAAAATATATTCGGGGAAATATTTTTTACGAGGTCTACACCCACTTATTTTATTTTATGAAATATGAAAAAATGAACCGACAAAAAACGATTTTTACGTTTCTTCTATAAAGATAAGAGTCTGAATAATTATATCAGTTGATTTTTATAAGTCTCAGTACCAGAGCTTTTTAGTAAAAGAACCATTAATACAGAATTCTGCTACAAAAAATATCAATAAATAATCTGACCGTGTTGTAAAAACTGTTTTACTTATTTTTCACGATAACGATGTGTAATTGTTCCCGGTCATCGACCGGGTACTTTAGCTAGTATATATATATATTATAAAGAAAATTACTCATCGGAGAAAAAAAAAATACATTGTAATTGAAATTAAATGTTTCTTGTGTTAAGGTTTTATCGGATTTTATAAATTTAGATATTTGAAAAATATGCGACAATACTTGCTTGTATTTTGTAAATTATTTCGCGTTTTTAAAATGAATATTTTATTTTTTTCCTTTTTTTTTTTTGTATGTGTGAAGATATTGAAACAATTTTATCAAATTTCTATAAGAGGAAATCTATTAAAAATCCACTGAAGTTATTAAAAAATAAAAATGAAAAAGACATTTCGAAATAGCACTAAAATAAAAATGATCTTGTTTACAGCGGAATTCTTATTGGGTTGTGTTGTTTTTTAAATCAAAGTTTTCTTCACTTCTTGTCAAGGCGAAAAAATCAATTAGATTGTCAACTATTTTTAAATGTATTTGCTCGAAATAAACCCGTCGGAAATAACGACCCATCGTGGTGGAATGGTTAGCAAGCTTGTCTCGCAGATCCTTCACTACTGAATAGCAAGTTCAGTTCTCACAAGATGGCCCATATTTGCGACCTTGTGTCACATTTTACCCATGGCGAATTGGTTTGGTAAATACTTTAGGCGTCCCATTGTGGTGTAACCGTTACCAAGTTAGTTTTGCAGATCCATTATTACAAATACTACTACTAATAGAGAGTTCGATCCTCGCTAAAAGTTCCATAATTGCGACCCTGTGTCACATCTTACCTTTTGGAACGGGTTGGTCAAATGCCAGGGGCGTTCTATAGTGGTGTAATGGTTGTCAAGCTAGTTTTGCAGATATATTACTAACGAATAACGATAACTGCACCACTTGAACCATAATGAGGCGCCTAGAGAATAAGCTAAATGGGAGCTGCACAAGAATGCTGTGAGCAGTCCTAAACAAAACGTGGAAACAACACCCGACAAGAAAACAGCTATATGACCACTTGCCCCATATTACACAAACCATCCGAGGGAGACGAATAAGACATGCTGGACACTACTGGAGAAGCAAGGATGATCTCATAAGCGACGTGATCCTGTGGAAGGCAGGACATCGGAACGCCAGAGTGGGCCATCCAGCAAAGACTTATATTCACCAGACCGAGAGTAATGAATGATAGGGACGGTTGGCGAGATATGTTCATGGATATCCGTGCTGCTGGCACGATATGATGATGATGAACATCAAAATATTGTTCCACAGTATTTCATCCAAAGATCGAACTTCTACTCCTCGGCCTTTCGAATCTGTTTTCTGTTTCTTTCCCTTGTTTCTCTTTCCAGCTCTATTCCTAGGATCAGTGTAGTATCTGTGCACTCTGCTAAGCATCAAAATGTCTCTCTCTCTCTAACCATCTACTTACAATTCGTGTCAGACATTTACCAAATCCGTTCACCACAGTTAGTATATGACACAAGATCGCAAGTAAAGGGAATCCAGCGAGGATCGAACTCACTATTCAGTAGTAATGGATCTGCGTGACTAGGTTGCTAACGATTACACTGCTCTGTGCATTGTAGATAATATGGGTATTATATTTCTAAGCAGATAGTGCTCGATATCATTAATAGAACGTTTATATTTGAGTTTAGGTAGCGTGTACATGGAGTCAACACCTGTCTACTGGCTGTTTCTATCCTATCCGATCTTCAGTTCAAAATCAGACCAATTTTGGCCTAAAGATCGCATAGGTGAGAAACTGTCAGTAACCAGGTGTTGGCTCCATGTCCAAGCTATATATATATATATATATATATATATATATATATATATATATAATATATGGAGAACTAAATTTTTAAACTGGTTACGCCATTAGATAACCCAACAAGTGTTGAAATGCCGTAAAACCAACAAACCGACAAACAAACATAACCAAATTGAAATCCTAAAAGATTTATTACCGATTAAAGTAAATATGGATTTTATTGAAATTGAATTTTCCGTCGAAATTAATGAAAAATTTTTTAAATTAAATTTTCTTTTAATGAAATCTTTTTTATTAATAAAACAAGGAAAAAAACTCTTTAAGTTTTTAAATTTTTAATTAAAATCAAATGACAATTTCCCGGTGAAAATGTTTGGATATAACTCGTTTATGGGGATTGTTATTATCCGCGGATTTCAAGATAGTTGTTTGGTTTAATGGCAAACCAAACCTTGCAGCTTATTTAATTCCAAATATTCTTCTTTTTTTTTAATATATTATTTTTTAAAGAAATATTTTCATTAATTTCATGTGCATTAACGAATTGATATAGATAATTTTCATTACCGTTATATGTGTATTAATCAATTGGTATAGATAATTTTCATTTACGTCTTCTAGTACTTATATGATAAAAAGGGGTGGGTGTTTGCCATCAGAGCAATTTGAAGAATATATATATATATATATATATATATATATATATATATATATATATAATCCTATAGTTGGTTGATATGACTGACAATTGATCGAATAGGTCCTTTCCAACCGCCTGTTTAGCCCAAGTAAATGCCGTATTGGAGTATTGCCCGTCACGGAATCACTTTGTATCCGGTTCTCGGACTGTCCACAATCCTGTGCTCGGGAATTACAGATCGCCACTCACAGCTAACCAGCGGACGAGATTTGGGGAAAGATAGAGGGAATAGGTGAGCGCACGGAAGCGATAATGCTAATCTGTTTCAATCGAACATAAGAAAAAGACGAAAAGAAGGAAAGACAGAAAAAAGAGTGTGTGTGTGTGTATGTATGTGTGTGTGTGTGTGTGTGTGAGAGAGAGAGAGAGAGAGAGAGAGAGAGAGAGATAGTTAAATCAATAGTATTTTACTTTTTACATATTGAACTATTTCTCAATAGCTCTTAAGTAAATATATCAAACGTTGTAATAATTAAATTATCATACTGTGATATATCCACAGGTCCTGCTAGTAAAATTAAAATGGTAACGACATACATAATAATTCAATCTTCCTTCTCATGTCTTGAAACTAAACCGGTAATTTAAGACAGTTTAAGTCGGAAACCTTTTTTTAATCAAGTTAATTATATTTTCGGTTAACGCTGTTAAGATTAAATGTGACTTAATATAACCCAATTTTGCTGTAAACGGTCACATCATAATAATCAGTTTCATAATTAATTTTTCTAATCGTTGCGAAAAAAAAAGAAATTGTTATTAAACGCAAAAGTGGAAAGATCAAACAAAGAAATTTATTAATTTAAAAGGATTTTATAATGTCTGGAAAATCACACTGCCTTTTTTCTTCTTTTTGTGTATTTTTCTCTAATAATTTTTTCTGGTCGAAGGAATATTGATTAATATCAATCATCTTTCTTGATGTTAAAAATAGGAATTTTGACCAATCATTAATAAAACTCATGATATTTTTTCCCTATTTTTCCCTTTTTCCCAGGCATTATTATTATTATTATTATTATTATTATTATTATTATAGAGTTTTTCACATCTGCCGTAGTCGGTGGTTCACTGGAGGCTGAGTGACAGCAAGTCTCCTCATGTCTCCAGGACTCTTCTGAGTATTCTAGTCGACCTTAACAATGTTGTAGTTTGGATTGTTTCGATTCTTACTCTGATTTCTAATTCACCCAAATTATTTTCCAGACATTTGAGGACCGTTCCAAGGAAACGAACCAATTACCGACTCCATCAGATTTCTTCACACCCATCTTAGCTGGTGGTACAACGGAGGCTGAGTGACAGCAAGTCTCCTCAGGTCTCCAAGACTCTTCTGAGTATTCTAGTCCATTTTAACACTGCTGTAGTGTGGATGGTCTTGATTCTTCCTCTGATTTCTAGTTCATCCAGATTCTTTTCCAGACTAAATGCCTATGCATTTGCTCAGTTGTCAGGCCAATTTATTGTGGGTGGATTATTATTATTATTATTATTATTATTATAAAACACCATCAGATCAATATAAATTCTATTCATCTCAAAGTTTTGGTTTCAGGTTTTATCATAGTGGATACAAATATTGAATTTCTGAAAATTTTGTTGCATTATTCTAAACAGGGTCCCAAATCGCTGAAACTGCTCGAAGAATTGAGAAAGAGGAAGGAAATAAAACATTATCTGATTATTCTGCCGAAAACTGTTTTGACATTTTAAGAGTTTTCAATCGTCACTTAAAATAAAACCCTGAAGCGAATGGATATAAGTTACCAATTATGATGATTTAAAACACAAGACAGAGGAGAATCAGACAATCAGCATTTGAAAACTTTGATCTTTGAAATATACCATATAAGGAATATTATATAAACTCAGAAAACATACAAGAGCTCACTGGAGGATCTCTATCATTAGAAAACAAAAATAAATGTCAGTAAATATATATATATATATATATATATATATATATATATATATATATATATATAATATATATATATAAGATATAATGAAAAAACAAACGATGTTTACAACTGAAATAGGCTCATCAGAAGAGAAAGTGTGCAAACCGTTTGTAAACATCGTTTGTTTTTTCATTATATCTTATTCATACTGTCGGATTAATTTCCATTTTATTTTCACATATATATATATATATATATATATATATATATATATATATATATATATATAATATATATATATATATATATATATATTCTCCTTTTCTTGATAATCAATATTAGGTCTAGTCATTATTATTATTATTATTATCACTCCTTTTGAGTTTTTCATATTAGCGTTAGCTGATGGTATTTCACTGGAGTCTAAGTGACAACAAGTCTCTTCAGGTCTCCACGACTCTTCTGAGTATTCTGGCAGATTGCATCAGTGCAGTATTCTGGATGGTCTTGATTCTCCCTCTGATTCCCAGATTTTCCAAACTTTTTTCCAATCTTTTTGGGACCGTTCCAAGTGCACCAACTACAATTGGTATGACTTTGACTTTCATATTCCATAACTTTTTCAGTTCTCTGGCAAGGTCCAGGTATTTGTCCATTTTTTTTCATTTTCCTTCAGCTTCACCCTTTGATCTGCTGGAACTGCAAAATCCACCAGTTGACAAGTTCTTTCTTTTTTGTTAATCAACACTAGGTCTGGTCTTTGTGCTGGGATAAGGTGATCCGTTTTTATCTCAAAGTCCCAGAGAATTTTATGCGTTTCGTTCTCAAGAACAAATTCTGGTTTATGTTTATACCATTTTGTTGTATGCTCAAAATTTAATTTTTTGCATAATTCCCAGTGTATCACCTTTCCAACCCAGTCGTGCCTAGTTTTGTACTCCCGTTGTGCTAATTTGCTACATTCGCATATTACAATGGTTTACAGTCTCATCTCTGTCACCACATAGTCTACATTTACTATTTTGTTGGGTCTTATCAATTTTTGCTTTTATATAGTTTGTCCTTATGGCATTATTCTGTGCAGCAATTATTAGTGATTCAGTTTTTTTTTTAGGTTTTCTTTTTCTTAACCATGTCCAGGTTTTTTTCATGTGCAACCTCTCCGATTTGTCGTTTGAAGTGTCCATATAATTGTTTTTCTTCCCATTTTTGTTTTCTAGTTTTTGTTATTATTATTATTATTATTATTATTATTATTATTATTATTATTAAATCGTTATCGGTTTTCTTGAAAGTCAACAAATTTGTAAAAATGTAATTAAAATTCTGTTGAGATGATTTCAATCACAACGAAAAGATATTTGCATGAAATATTAGTTTAAAGAAAAAAAATCATATGAGTTGGCAAAACTTCCGGCTCGAGTTTCTGAGATAAGCATATTACCATATTTCATATAACAAGCTTAAAGGCCGCCTTATTTGGCTGCAATTAACTCAGTACCTGCGTAGGGTTCTTTTCTGGAACTTAGGCTCAACAATGATACTTCATGCACTCTTGCTGCTACATGCGATAGACAACAATAAACTACAGAAGTATTCAAAATTGATCATTGCATTTAAATATTACATTCTTCAAACTATCAGATGGCAATTAAGCTAGCTCCTGTGGAAAGTTCTTAATTAGGCTCAACGATGATACTTCATTGGATTTTATTAAATTTTATTAAACTTGAACAATATTATTTAATCAATTAAGTTTTAATTTCTTTTAAAAGATCAATGATTTTTTCTGCTTTCACTTAATTTAATGACAACTTGATGTACATAAGTGTTTACTTTCTGTACAAACAATTGCTTCTCTTTCATGGGTGACTTTCGATAGATTTCACAATTAATTTCGATTACTCTCAAATTTATTTCCAAGTTATAAAGATTTTTATTCGTCGCAAAAAAAACTCGTAAAAATCGCCGAAAACAATCGCAGTAATTTAAACTTGGGAATTCAAAGTTTTTGGATTGCGTATCCATATTTGGTTCGGAATGTTTTAATTTGCTCAGAGTTCGCCTGATTCCAAAATGGTATGATATGTTGGGCTACAGCCTCAAGGGGTAAATTTGAACTGACACGCTGATGCAGTGGAATAGATAGATAGATAGATAGATAGATAGATAATATTGTCACAAGTTTCTTTGTCCTTTGGTCCATCTGTCGGAGTTCCTCTCTTGTCCAAGTTTAGAGTATCTTACAATGGGGTGCAGCTCATGTGTTTATTCCCATGACGAGATTTTTGCTGCAGGGTTTAGTTTCTTGGAGTTTTGTTGTCCTTCTGAGATACTCTTTTCTCACTTACATACATACATACATACATACATAAGCAAACTGGAATAGATAGATAGATAGATAGATAGATAGATAGAAACTGAAATAGATACATACATACATACATACATACATATTGATTGCAACGTCTTGTCAGGCGACTGCCACTCCTTCATCCATTGTCCATGTGTGAGCTCGTTCATGACTCTTTAATCCCCCCAAAGTCCAGCGTTTTCTAGAACATATCTGGCACACATAACGTTCGGTGTTGACTGCATCGACAGATGTTGTATACTCATCATTGTCCTCTTGTTGGGGATCATGCTGGGTCTTAGAGTGTGGCATGGTAGAGACAATAATTGCAGTCGAGTAGCTCTCATGTGATTTCATATGATTGACCAAGCCCGCCTTTGACAATAGGGCCCGGTCACACTCCTCACAGATCCACACATCACCAGGATTGGCCGGCAGAGTTTCACGTTTTCGGCATGCTCTCCTGCTTGTGTTCGATCCACCGGTGCAGCTCTGCACCCCTGTATATCGCAAACATCCATTGTCCACGATCAGATGTCAGGGATTCTTAATTATCGACGGGAATACCAAATCACACTAGACACTCCTTCACACTATCATGAAACCTTTTTTTTGGGGGGGGGGGCTTGTTGTCTTTTGTCAAAAAGGAGCTCACCATAAAAAAGCTGTTTTAGTAGTCTAGAGTCATCAAGCCGAACAAGATTACCCACCCAACGCATCTGATTCCTCATCACAATTACAGCAATGCTAGTTGTTTGGGCTATGGTCAAGACAGTTGTATCTGGAACATGGCTCTCCCATTTCAGACCAAGAATATGTCTAAGACAGTGCTAAGGGAATCTTTCAAGCTGCCTCATATGAGGTTGACACAACCTCCAGGTTTCAGAAGCATAGAGCAAGGATGACAACTCACATTCTTGATACACATACACTTTAGTTGCAAGAGTTAGATCACCATTGAACAAGACTGTCTTCTAGCTTACCAAAGGACCCATATGTCCTGCTTATTCTCTGCTTGATTTTCGCAGCAAGAGAACTAGATAAAGAACTATCAAGGTAGGAAAACTTCTGGACAACTTCAAGACGCTTCCCATAAACAAAAATGTCAGGTTCCACGTAAGGATCCCCATCAACCGGAGTGTACATGACTTTGCTTTTCTTAATGCTGTCAGTCCAAAGTGGGTACAAGCATTAGTAAAGCGGCCCATGACCGACTGCATTTCTTCCGGAACGTGTGCAACCAGGTCAGCATCATCAGCAAATAAAGATTCCCTGACAAATCCATTTCTAACAAGGCTTCTGGCTTGGAGTCTTCTTAAGTTAAAAACTTTTCCAGTTGTTCGGAATCTAATATAGACACCCGTATCACAGTCATGGAAGGCATATCATAGTACAGCCGTCAGGTAAATTGGGAACAATTGTGGTGCTGATATATCACCCTGCTTCACTCCATTATCAATGGGAAGTTCACCTGACAGCTGACCACTGAAATTAACACAACCCTTTACTCCATGGTGCAGATGCTTGAACTTTTCAACAAAAACAGGTGTACAGCCAAATTTTCCAAGCACTTTCCAGAGAGCCTCATGATCCACTGCGTCAAAGACTTTAGTTAAGTCAACAAAAACCTGACAAAGTGGCACACACTGTTCAATACATTTTTTTAAAAGCTGTCTAGCAGGAAAAATCATGTCTACAGTCCCTCCTCCACCTCTGAAGCCAGAATGGGATTCACGACAGATATACTTCTTCAATCGGTTAAGCAAGAGTCGCGCAAAAACTTTTCCAAAAGATTCCTGCAGTGAGTTACCAAGGTAATTACCACAGTCCGACTTCCTACCCTTTCCTTTGTATAAAATAATCAAAATGGTATCTATCCAATCTTGAGGAACCTGGTCACCCCTCCATATAGACATCAGCAAAGAGTGGCCCCGCCCAATGGTCATTCATACCACCCTGTTTCAAAAGCTCAACAGGAATGCAATCTAGTTCTGAAACTTTGTTTGAGTTGATCTGTTTTATACAAGCAATCGTTTCTGTAAGAGTCGGTTCCATGTCAAGTTCTAGCTGAACAATCCGCTGAGGGATACTATCTATTGCAGCAACACCCACATTGGAAGGATTATGATAGAGATCTCGAAAATATTCATGCCAACGGCACATAATTCCATCTGAAGTTTTCAATAAGGTAATTCCATCCTTTGCCAGGAGTGGTGTAGTTGTAGAAATCTTTGGACCATCTGCCTGACGAAGCAGAGCATAAAACACCTTGATGTTCTTCTGATCATAAGCTGTTTGTATCTCTTTCGAGAGATCAGAATACCATTTATTTTTATTTTGCGTACTGAACCTTACTTTTCACAAATGAGAAGTGAGTAGCAAAAGTTGATCTATTAGCAGATTTTCCTCAATTAGAGGGTTTATTTCACTGGAGTTATCAGCAAACCAATCTCGATGTCTGGGAAATTTCAGTCCAATAATCTCAACTCCCTTTTTATATACGATGTCTTTTACTATCTCCCAATCACAACCTGAAAAATCCATTCAATCAAAAGCAGATTTGAGAGAATCTCTGACGAATGGATCTTTCAATCTTGAAACATCAATCCGTCTAGGCACCTTGACTCCCCCGAAACGTGTCACAATAGGCACCGCGCATCACTCTGACCTTACAGAAATATCTTAGATCACCACGTCTACATATTATATAATCAAGTATATGACCATGTTTAGATTGAGGATGAAATCAAGTTGCCTTGTTTTTCTGGTGTGAAAAGGTGTTGGTAATAACTAGATTTAATTCAGTGCAGAGCTGAAGGGGCAATAGATCGTTTGAATTGATTCTGCCAACGCCATAGGGATCCAGAGGAGACTAGGTTTCATTGTCTGGGCCGACCCGTGCATTCAAGTTACCAAGGATTACCAAACTCTCCTAACTTGGTATACTGGTGACAATGGATTCGAGAATATTGTAGAAAGATATATCATCTTCATGAGAAACAAGAGCGGGTGCATAGATGGATAGAACTGTCATGGATCGACCAGCAGCAAGGGAAATGTTCAATCTTATGATCTGATCATTAACACCAACCGGCTATTCGATTTTGTCAACTAAGGAATTCTTAACTGCAAAACCCACACCAGCCTCACGCCTATCATTTTCAGATTTATCTGACCAGAAAATAGTGTAACCATACTCAATGTTGATCTTCACCAGCAAAACGGGTTTCAGAAAGTGCAGCAACGTCTACATTATATATCTACAATTCTTTGGCAAGAATTACTGTCTTGCGTTACAGTCTATTCCCATTGTCAATCAGTGTTCTCACATTCCAGAAACAGAACTGAAGTGCATATCGTTTATTATATCTTTTGTTCCTGGTTAAATGGACATCCATTAGCCGCAGTAAACTAACCAGCAGATCAATGGCAGCTTTGTTTAGGACGAATTTTCTTGTCCCATCCCACAGGCAATCGGGTGAGCAGTGCTATCCTGGAAAGGCTACTCGGTCACAAAAGGCTCCACCGAGTACACAATTGCAATTATATTGATGTTAAGATAAGCCTAATGCCACCTGTATGCAGATCTGTAACTACATGATTCCGGCCAGTCAGACCTACACGCGTCGCCACCTTTTCATCGCCACAGAACTTCTTGGACAAACATGTTATTGTCTGAAGGAGTATCTGTACAGACATTATATAGGGACATAGCTTTGTACGACAGCTAAGTTCCTCTCTCGGTTCAAAAGGTTAAGATCCAACAACAAGCAGAAGCAAGATAGCTGGCAACAATTCAAACTGCAGACCAATAGAATCAACGGAATGGTCATCCGCTGGATGGTTTTTATATCAGAGATTTCCTTCTCCTAGATGTGTTGTCTTCACTTCGACTCATCGAGCCCCTTCTGTCCGCTTACGTCATTTACCCATGACTGGGACGTATATTGTGTACTAGATGGCCGTTAAGCGAAAGGCTTCCTTCGCCTTTTGACTGGTTTTGTTTTTCGTCCTGCTGGGTGTCTAGCCATCCCCTTACCAGACAAGCTTGGTGGGGTAACCGGTTTACATACATACATACATGGCAACCGCCCAATCTTTACAGATCACAACCGTCCCTCATAATCTTACCATCTCTCTGCCAAAAATGAAGCACCGTTAGCCGCATGAAACCAACCAGAGTTGAGAGAGAGAGAGAGCGAGGGAGGGAGAGAGAGGAATAGATAGATAGATAGATAGATAGATACATGTTATGTTAGCTGTCAACTCGCGCACGAGTAAAACCATTTCCTATTCTTTCTTTCTTTTTATCATGTTTTCATTTGCAAGCACCCGACTCCTGAAGGATATACTACATATGAAACATACTTGAGTGCCGGTAGCATTTGACACTGTATCTTTGTGTTTTCTCGGATGACGTACCAGGCCAGCACTGGAGAGACATACTCTTCCACATAAACTACATGCTGGAACTTCTCCACTTCTCAATAATTCTGAAAATCACCCTTTCTAATAACCCGCTTCAATTTTTGGTATTTAATTCGGTTGGACTCAAATTCTTTCACGGACCGGTAGATGGTGGCTCTTCAGGTCTATTAGAAGCTAGCTTCTCCCAATCCTCCACGGTGACGGCAGCTTTCTTCCGAGGGTCCTTGAGGCAGCTCTAGACCTCAATTTGTACATATGTATACACAGGAATAGATAGATAGATAGATAAATAGAAACAGACTGGAATATATAGATTATGCTCTCAGTAATATTTAAAAGAATACATATAAGAGATGTGAAGAAATAGAAATTGACTCTAGTCGTAAAAAGAACGTTTCCAAGAATTATGAACAGGTGTTGATTTTATCGAAGGAAACCCATTGAATTTCCATATTTATTTCCAATTTCATCTTTGTTTCGTCATTAAAATAACTTTGTCAAAGTGAATCATGATCTACGAAATGTTTAATATATTTTCGTGCACAGAATAAACACTTACACGATTATCAATTCCAAAAACTTAAAGTCGTAAGTCGGTTCGTCAACACTTGGAAATCTCATTGACACTTTACCTTGCGTTCAATTTCGTAATTCGCTAACCTATATATATATATATATATATATATATATATATATATATATATATATATATATATAATTCAAAATCCGAAGAAGAAATCTTCCTTACAACATAAAAGTGTCGTAGTTTTCAGAGCTCTATGTGTGCTCTTATTGTCAGAGTCACAGAGCAAAATTATATAAGTAAAAAATATAACAGAAGAATTTTAACCTTTCAGGAGGCCTAGACCAAATGTCTAGTGTTTCTAATCATTAAATGATGATTGGAAAACACTAGAAATGGGGTATAAGCTAAAAATCTCATTCTTCTGTTATATTTTATATATATATATATATATATATATATATATATATATGTGTGTGTGTGTGTGTGTGTGTGTGTGTGTGTGTGTGTGTGTACATAACATTGTGCTGCACTAAAGTTTGCCGAAAAATTGGTGGTCTCATGTGTCAAATGAGAGTACTACCACTCCGAATCATAGTTGACCTGGGAGTAATAGCAATGAACGAGTACTCCACACTCCCTACAGCTCCAAATTGGAACTTCATTATTAAATGCAGTTAGATTCCTGGGTATGACATTAAACTTCATCTAAGGCCCTCAGCCACGGCTTTCTAGCATGTATATGATAACAAAGTGCTGGGTTTTGCTATAAGAGCAATAGGATTATGATAATCATATAGGTACTAGGGCTTGACGTGACCAGCTGTAGGAGGGGGCCTTTCCGTTCGCTCAAGCTCAAGTAAGGGTCAAAGTAGTGTTGCATGTCATGGACTGCTTAGCCACCAGGGTTCCATCCTTGTATCACGGGTCACCACCCACGGCCAACAGGTGGCCCTTTAGGGGATTTTACCCCCTCTATAGAGGAGTATGTCGGTGTATTCTACAGCTCCAGCTCACATAGTGGTTGGTTGGCTGGTTGGTTAGGTTTCTTTGTTTAATAGCAAATCAACCTTCAGATGTTATTTAATGTCAAAGCCATTCTTGTAGAAGAAGAGCAGTGATACTATTTAATCCATAACCGGGGGATAAGGGGCTTTATACATATCCAAAGGTCATTATTCCGAAATCTATCGTAATAGCACGACTGGAATTCAATCTCTCTTACCATTATGTCACAGTCGAGCACTTTAGTCACAGGAACTCCTCGCACAACTACAAGAAACATCTTTTTTTTTAAATAAATACCCTCAAACCGTCTAACCATCAATCAGTAGTATCTCTATGAAAAGTCTCAAATCACAATTAACAACCATTCTATTATCACATAAATAAAAAAATACACAATTTCGGCATAAAATGACCTATTAGCTTTTATGAAGGTGGAAGGCATAAACCAAAAAAGATTTTTAAAAAGGGCGTATTTGTAATAGAAAAAGGATAGATAATTTTACCTATTCAGGATCAAATCGTGCTGATAGCACGTATTTACTTGACTCTATCTTGCTATCCGCCCCTATCAGACATCTTTCTTGGTAGGTGCTCTACCTGCATCCAGTTTCCATACAGAGCTGATGAATATAAGTTTTTGCTGGTCGATCAACTCTGCTATGCCCACAGGAGAACGTCACTTATGAGTTCGTCCTTGTTTATCCAGCAGTATCCAGCATGTTTTGATCATTTTACTTGTGTGGTTTGTAAGAGGAGAAAAATTGGTTGTATAGCTGCTGTTTTGTGAGATGCTGCTACAAGGTTTTGTTCTAGACAGCACGCATCATCTTTGTGTAGTTCCCATTTAGCTTTTCCTCTAGGAATTTTGTTAGAGTACAACCGGTGCACCCATACAGTACTATTACGGCTACAGCTTTGAAGAATTCCCTCTTTATTTTATCAGAAAGATCAGATTTCAATATGATCGATAACCTGTCAATTTCCTATGCGTATATTGACATTGATTTTACAAGCTATATTAGTTGAAAAAGATCATTATTAAAATTAATTGTTACTTGAGACCATGTACAGTGATAACTTGACTTACAACTGTCCCAACTTATGAGATTTCCGAGTTACGAGCTGTCACTTGGTTGACATTTTGTTTATTGTTGTGAACTGAAGTTTGAGGTAGGAGCGAGCTTCAGATACGCTTATGTTAATAAATTCACTAAAATATTCAAGTTTCCAAATGTATTACGCCAAAGAAAAATATTATCTATAAAAAAATAAACATTAAAACATATTAAAACACATAACTACAGTACTATTTTTCTAATTTAAAGATATGTAACAAAAAATATTAGGGAGTTTGGCTGGGGTTCTGTAACGGATTAATGGCATTTCCGTTTATTTTAATGGGGAAAATTAGAAACGAATTAAAATCGTAATTCAAGATTCCACTGTAATGTAATAGAGTATCCGTTCAGGAACCAAAAAGTTCCGGGTTCTGTACCGGGTCTCACCAATTCAGCGCATGAGTAGCACATTTTGGATTTGCATGCTAAAGACGGATGCTGGTGGTAGGTGTGGTGCTCCACTTCAGACGCAAAACAGTCTTCTGGTCTAACTCCCTCGCCGTCCGGTTGATACCTACAATAGGCCAACTTTACTTACTTTTACTTACTTTTTAAATACGTTAATAATGTTTAATGCATCGTGGTTCTTACACCATTAACAGGTTTTCCTTCTCCTATACTGGTTACTTGGCTATGGCTAAAGAGCCAAGTCTACCCTACAGTTTTAAGCTCAGAAGTTGAACCCTTTGAAGCTCAGATAATCAAAAGAGAAAAAAGGGGTTAATCTTGCAAATTAATTGAAACAAAACGAATAATTCCGTTATTATTATAATATCCACGATCTCTCTGTAAGACTTTCTTGTGTGTGCTTGCAGGGTAATAATTTTCGCACGCTTCCTTGGAGTAATTTTCCATGGCCGTAGGACAACTAATCGACTGCTGAGATAATAGTGTCTGGGTGGGATAAAAATCTGATGCAATCGTGGATGCCGCTATAAATTTCAAGGTCACAAAAATTTCATCATACACCCGAAAATAGGTTCATGTTACTGCACACCACGCAAAATACCTAATATGAATAAAAAATATATAGAAATCGATTACACCATCTCACTCCAGTGGTTATAAAACTGATCGTATGGTGAAAGAAAGGAAACAAAACCGGTTATTTCAATTAATTTGCACAAGTGTATATATATATATATATATATATATATATATATATATGTGTGTGTGTGTGTGTGTGTGTGTGTGTGTGTGTCTGTGTCTGTGACTCTGTGTGTGTGTGTGTGTGTGTGTGTGTGTGTGTGTGTGTGTGTGTGTGTGTGTGTGTGTGTGTCGCGTTCCATGTAGACAATCCTAGTTTCCTCGAAGCGTCAGCATCGTTTTTTCTCTGGCGCTTAGTTAAACACTTCCTCGCATTAAAGACTCTGAAAACGAATTGCAGTTGTCAACAGGTTTATTCACCGTAGAAAAGTGTAAAAACTGAAAATGAAGAAATACATTTCACAAATAAGATTGAAAGAAAAAAACAACAATATCACGAATAAATTGGCCCGTTGTGTGCTTAGTTTAAATACCAACAGCTAAATAAAACAATGTTGTGGGGGCTGACAAGTTACAGAAAAATACTAATAAGATGCCAGTACAGATGCTAACATGAATGGTCAAACACAGTATTTTCTGAATGCCCGAAAAACAAAGAAGAAACTAAAGGGGAAATAAGATAATAGTTACTGCAATTAACAGGGTTTTACAATAACGAGAAAAGGGTACTTGTCTAAATGTCTATAAAAAGAAGGCATACCCATAAATTATAAGATAAAATTGCGGTGACACTAATGTATAATAACTCAAATAAATACTCTTACCTTTTGTCCGTATTATAAAGTTTACTCGCAAGGAAGAAATGTATATGCTGTCTCGTTCAGATCTCACAGGAAAAGGAAGAAACCAAAAGTCCCCCGGACCGGTGACAATTTAAGGATTAATCCTATAACTAAAAAGGGGCCACTAAGAGAGATAACTATTAAGGGATTCTAAGCTATTATGAGAAACACGAATATATATATATATATATATATATTTAAGGATTAATCCTATAACTAAAAAGGGGCCACTAAGAGAGATAACTATTAAGGGATTCTAAGCTATTATGAGAAACACGAATATATATATATATATATATATATAGTAAACAAACAAACAATGTGTTTTGATATGGCTCTTTTAGCCGACAAATTGTCGGCTAAAAAAAGCTATAAACACATTGTTTATTTCTTTACTTCTCATACTGTCGTAAAGTCACCATAAGTGGAATATAACCTACTTCTAAACAAACGAAAAATCTGGGAAAAGCCAGCTGGTGTAATGGTTAGAGTCCCCGCCTGTCAGCTTAATAGTCAGGGTTCGAATCACACACAAAGCGGTCTTCCTGTCTATAGCTCTGCTGATGAAACCTAATAGGTCGAAATGTACATACACAGATTGATTTTTCTCGATTTGTTTAGCCTTACATTTGAATAGGTATGCCCACCTAATTCATTAATTATTAATTAATTAATATTCAAAATTCGGTACGACTTCAATTAAGCATATATATATATATATATATATATATATATGTGTGTGTGTGTGTGTGTGTGTGTGTGTGTGATAAAGAATATAACTTACCGGAGAATAGAATATTGGGTTAATCGCAACATCGACCGTCCATACAAATTTCAACCGAATAAGTCTGGGTTATAAAGAATATGAAGTGATCAATACGTTAGTAGAGTTGATTTAATTGAAATGTCATCAGGGTTAATAGTAATAAATTAATCAAAAATTAATTAAAGACAAATGTGGAAGTGAATAATATAATTATAGCCTAATTATAATTGAATTATTCACTTCTGCAATTGACTTTGATTAAACAATTTCTTGATTAATTCATTATGATTAACTCTGATGATCCTTTTGTTGGTAAAACTTAAGTAGGTTATCTATCTACACCTTTCTACTATATATATATATATATGTGTGTGTGTGTGTGTGTGTGTGTGTGTGTGTGTGTGTGTGTGTGTGGAGATAGATAGATAGATAGATAGATAGATAACTAGTTACCATCTCCATTTCACGTACGTTCACTTTTAATGACAAATGAAATGCAATATTGCCGCGGTAAGTTATTCGATATCTAGCATCGGTGTGTTTAAAAAGGAAGAATGTCTACTTCTAAGCAACACAATATCTGAACTATTGTCTTTTCACTCTCCGATATTGAGCACATTCTCTCTCTCTCTCTCTCTCTCTCTCTCTCTCTCTCTCTCTCTCTCTCTCTCTCTCTCTCTCTCTCTCTCTCTCATTGCCTATCTATGTTTGTTTCTCTCTATCCATTTCTGTGCGCATCTGCTTAAGTGATGTGATCGCTATGATTACGCCTGTTTTTTTCTGTTTTAATAGTCTAGTTTATCTCCCTCTCTCTCTCTCTCTATATATATATATATATATATATATATATATATATATATATATATATACTCACGCATGAAAAAACAGACATGTATAAATCGCATATGAACATACACACATACAAGCAAAGGGAAATAGACAGGCAAATGATATATATGTATATATGTATGTGTGTTTCTATGTGTGTGTGTGTCTGTGTATGTGTGTGTGTGCCTTTTCCTTTGCTTATTTAATTCTTCTTGTATGTGTGTGTAAGAATCTACAATTACAATTTGTGTAAATCTATTTCCATTCAATCTCTCTCTCTCTCTCTCTCTCTCTCTCTCTCTCTCTCTCTCTCTCTCTCTCTCTCTCTCTCTATCTATCTATCTATCTCTCTCTCTCTCTCTATATATATATATATATATCTTTGTTTATTATCTATCTCAGTCTGTTCATTATATATTCGGTTGTTTCGAGAGAGCTGAGGAAGACACTATATAGTGCATGTACGGTTCGTGATCGCGCAGATGGCTTCGAAGGTGTTTAAGAGAGAAGAATGAAACGAATGCACAATGATGAGAGCAGTGCGAAAGTTATTCAAATTAAAAAGACATGGAGACAATCAATTTCTCGGCCCCAACCGTTGGAAACCAGTGGCCCAAAATGTCGTTACGTCTGTGCATCTCATTGGCTCCATTGAATGGGCGTGTTATTTTTTAAGGAACCACTGTTGCATGCAAACAGTTGCTGGAGCCAAAGGTAAAAGATTGCCCCAAGCAGGAGCCAAAGTGGATGAAATATTCTCCCGAAGGAACGTGACATGTTCACCAATCAGAAGTACAGTTCCTTGCTGACACCGCCTACCCACCATATATATATATATATATATATATATGTGTGTGTGTGTGTGTGTGTGTTGCGCGCGCGCGCGCGGCGCGTGTGTGTGCATAGTATTGAGCAGGTGTGAGTATGGTATCGTCCATAAATGAATTGACCCCTATCAATTTATTATAAAAAGTTTGCTTTTTTTTTCTAAAAAGAAAGATACCAAGATTTGATTATTTTTGGTGAAATGCTATACAATGAAAACCGATATTATTATGTATTATGCATTACTAAACTCTGCAGAATTTTAACTCAGTAAATAAAAATATAAATATGTAGAAGTCAAAAGATTAAAAAAAATTTATAACTATTTGTGCAATTTTATTTGTTTACACTGGTGTTACAATCTTTTTATAAATCTAATTCATTACACACACACACACACACACACATATATATATATATATATATATATATATATGTAGTTTGAAATATGCATCAATATAGAATGTTCAATATCAGCCATAGACTATTTATTTCCCTGAGTTAGTCAGCAGTTTTAGTCAGGGTCAGTTTCTCAGCAATGAGATCAAACTACAACGACAAAATACTAGAACTACTGTCTGACCAAAACACCTATGAACAAATCACCCTACAAACCATCACACAAAACACAAATTCTTTTAACAAATCGTACAAAAAATTAGTTAAACATGCAAACAAATGTCGTCCTCCATAATCGAATACCACCCCACAATCCCCACAATCTATGGTCTAACTAAGACACACAAACCCGGTTTTCCACTAAGACCAATAATTTCTGGTATCGGAACGACTCCCCACAACACAGCGAATTCTATAACCAAATTACTAACCCCACTTTTAGGCACCATTAGCAATTCCCATATAAGAAACTCAAATGATCTAATAAACAAAATCAGCAACATAAACCTGCATAACAAACTTTTAAGTAGTCTTGACATCAAATCATTATACACTATATATATATATATATATATATATATATATATATGTGTGTGTGTGTGTGTGTGTGTGTGTGTGTGTATAATTGATTAAACACATTGTATAGTTAATCAAAGCCTGAAGAAGATAACAGAATACCTGAAAAATATGTCGGTAATGTAAAATAATCATGGATCTAAAAAAAACATAATCCATTTTGAGGTCCTACTTTTTCTTTATAAAATATTTCATTTTCTCCCGTTGGATCCATAGCAACACTTTATATATATATATATATATATATATATATATATATATATATATATATGTGTGTGTGTGTGTGTGTGTGTGTGTGTGTGTGTGTTCGGGAGAAATTTGACAGTTTCATAAGGGAAAAGAAAAAGTACTTGGTAACTACAAAATTTAATGGATTGTAATAAAATTCAACTGGCACGGAAATTACACCACTGTCAACAAGTTTCACTCAAAATAACCGTCATGAGCGTTGATCACAGGCTCAATCCTGCTCCGAAACTGATGCTACAGTTTTCCTGGAAGGGTCTCAAAAACTACCTTAATTCTGGCGATTAACCGGGCTTTTTTAATACTGACACGGCAATTGGTGTCTTTCTTAACAGCACCACATACATAATAATCCATGGGGTTAAGATCTGGGGAGTTCGGAGTTCAAACATTTGGACTGGTGTAGTCGTAAAAATTCGCCGACAACCATTTTTGAGTTTTCACAGGGGTGTGACAGGGAGCTGAATCCTGCTACCAGACATATATCTGCTATTGTTATCCTGGGCTTGACTACAGTGTTAAGCAACTCCACGTAGGCATCAGAGGGTCCTCCAGCACTTTTTTCTGCGGATGTTCGAGGAATTCCTCTGTACGAACGCAATCAGATCTTCTGTTATGTTGCTTTCTTCTAGATACAGCCTTATAGTCTCCATTGCAATTCTCCAGTTCATGCCTGATTGTTTGACAGTGTTCAAAGAGCATTGGACAGCAATCATAATCTCCTTATTTTGATAGCCGACGCAGATCATCAGGATACAAGTTATTCTCTTCCATGATTCAGGTGGGTTCCAGTCATCCATTCTATTTGTCATCACGTATACGAATGAAGAAGCGTCCAAGCTTTTAAATGATGCGTAGTGTGCGTCAATACCTCCAGCCTACGGAGAAAAATAACCAAATACAAATATATCAAATGTATCCCGAACACCTATATATATATATATATATATATATATATATATATATATATATATAAAGAGAGAGAGAGAGAGAGAGAGAGAGAGTCACTTAAGATCCTCCATTTTATTTGTTTGTAACAAAATGCAAAAATATCTTCTTTCTTTATCTTTTTGTGATGGTATGGTTTTATTTACTCGGATAGATTTGTCGTGCGTGTAAGCGACTCATCAAAGGCAAGGAATCAATAGGACTAGCGAGAAAATGCTGAGAAAATTGTCTAATGTGTGTCTATATGTCTTCCTGCATATGCACATGTGAATGTGTGTGTATATGCGCATGTGTGTGTGTGTGTGTGTGTGTGTGTGTGTGTGTGTGTGTGTGTGAGGAGGTGTATTCAAAGGGACAAACAAACGGCGAAAAGAGCAAATCTATATACAAACGCGTTAATAATCGTGTACAAAATTCATGAATATATTAGAATTATTTTATTGTTTTTGTTTTAAATAAATAAACTAAATATTGTATAGAAAATTAGTTCTTGTTTGTTATTGCTTTAGTTTCCAGTTTTTGGTTGTTTTTCGTTTGTTTTTTGTTGTTTTTTTTGTGGGGGGCTTATGGTTTTCTTTTCTTTTCTTTCTTTAATTCTTATTTCGTTATTTTCAATCCACCGAACCTTTTTGCATTATTTTATTATTACTCTTTCTCCACTCCCCCTTCCCCCTCTCTCTCTCTCTCTCTCTCTCTCTCTCTCTCTCTCACACACACACATATGCCCACACACCCCCCTCTCTCTCTCCCTCTGTATTTATCTAACCATCTTTTCTCCCCTCCCTATCTTCTCCCTCTTTCTCCCTTCCGTGCCTTCTCTCTATCTCTTTTCCACTCCCCCCCTTTCTGTTTCTTTCCGTGTGCCTTCTCTCTCTTTCTCCGCTACCTACCTTCTTTCTCTTTCTCCCTTCAATTTATTTTCTCTATCTCCACTTCCCCTTCTCTCTTTTTCTTCTCCCCCTTGGCCTTATCTTTTTTGAAAACTTTTTAGATCCTTCATGTGTCCATATAACTTTAAACGCCTCTCTCGTCAGTAATTCTTTCTTTATTTCAGTCACTCGTACATTCACTCTTTATTTCTTATTCTTCAAACGGGCAGTGTTTATGTGATCAAATTCTTGTTTATTCTTTATACATATCCGCAGTTAACTAGAATGAATCATTCTATTTTCACATTGTTCTCATAGATCCACAAGGAAGTCCTTGATATGAAACTAAACTGTATTTAGTAGTAAAACCCCAGTTCTGAAAAACTGGGAAGTGTGGAGTAAGATTTCGTTGCCATTACCCCAGGTCCCCTTTGGGTGCCACTTAAAAGGGGTGACATAGAGAGGTACTTGTCAGTTGGACCATTCATCTACGTAAAGAGGTAGGGTAGAATAATTTATCAGATAATGCTAATCATCGCATTGCCAGTTGTGAGAGACCATTCGGCAAGATGAAAATAATACTTTCATATTTCAGATCCTCATTTGTCAAGGAGGACTCTGTAATCTTGCTCTAAAGAGTGTAGAAAAAGAAGAAATGGTAAAAAGAAAAGCTGACTTTGACCACATCATAGACCAATTTGCATCAGTGAAAGCAAAAAAGGTGCAATTATACTTTTCAGTATCATCATCATCATCATGTCACACTGATAGCACGGATTTCCTTAACTCTCTCTCTCTCTCTCTCTCTCTCTCTCTCTCTCTCTCTCTCTCTCTCTCTCTCTCCAACCGTCTCAATCATTCATCTGGTTAATTTTCTTAACTTGTACACAACACATTTATACTGATCCACGGCTGTATCTAAATATCTCGCTTCCATTTTGTTGTGAGAGAGAATATTTTCCCTACAACAAGTTGGACTCGTCCGACGAACAATGCGTAAATAACAAGATAATGACTACAATAAGGGATTCATAGCTAGCCTTTGCTGACAACACATTAGCCGTTATTGCTGTGAAAGAACTGTATGTTTTCCTACTAATTCCTATGCCCGTTATAATTTTCCTACGTAAGGGTAATAAACCTTATTGTCAACCATTCCGGATTTTAATGTTGTTTTTAATAACTCAGTCACTGCACAATTAAAAAAGAAAAGAAAAAAAAAGCAAACATTGAATTTTGAGCCTGCTGTGAGAATAACAAATTTTAAAAAGCTTATTTTCAATTTTGTTGCGGTAAGGTCACAGAATTGAATTTTTATTCTTCTCTTTTCCCACTCTTTTTTTATCTACTCCATCCCTGTTAGAAAAAGTCATTAATTTGATATTCACTATTAGAATGGAATTTATTTCGGACTGCTCCATTATGTTATTCAGAAGATACCCTAATTACGGATCTAATCCGTGCGTCTTTTTATTACAGGTTTCCTCTCTTTAATCTCTTCCCTGATCATCCCGAGTATTCACGGGATAGTTATTCTGAACATTTTCTTACAATCTCGAGTATTTGCGTTTATCACTGAAATTAAATTTACTATCCGAGACGCTTCGTTCGCCGATAATTTACTGTTTTCTATGAGTCTCGAGTGTTTTTTTAGCAATTGTGGTACGTTTTAGTTACTATTTTCAAAATATTTTCACTAGTTAATTCTGTATTCAAACCCGTATAACTTCAAAAATATTGATAATTTAAAAAGAAAATGTTCTTAAATTCACTTAATCAAATATAAAAGTGATAATTAAACAAATAAAATTAAAACAACCTTGTTTTGAACGGATAATCAAAAAAGGGAAAGGAAAGAGGTTAATTTCAAGTAATTTAAACATTTCTACAGCTGTTACATAATTGATATGTTGCCTATAAAATTACGTACGGTCGTGTAGAAATTAAAAATAATGGTAATTCTGAATCATGGAAAAAACAGTAAAAGAAATAGGCAAGACTTAACCTTTTACTAACCTTGTAACTGGTCTCTGATTGGTCAGATTTATTCGTAAGAACAAGAAGCAGACTTAGAATTTTGAAGTTTTTAGCTTGGTCTTTCACAGGAGACAGATGCGTCTCAAAGATAGCTATTCCTCGTACGCGTGCTGGCCTAACTTGTAAAGACGTCTAAAAAAATCCAGTCTTGTGTTCGTTACTAAGAACAACAACTGACACAAAGATGAAGAAGCCCCAAGAAGACCCCAAAAAGCAGTTCTGCCTTCCAAGCCTTCCCATTATGCCCAGAAAACTTAACCACACTTGCCGTAATGCACCATACAACTGTAAATAAGGAAAAATACTAGCGTACATAAATCACTTGGCTTGAAAATCGCATAGGCGAGAAATTGACAGTTACCAAGCACCGTTGACTATGTCGTCGCTAACTTAACATATATATGCTTTATCAAGGATATTCAGCGTTCTTTCCTTATAAATAGAGCAAATTATATTATCAATATTAATATTAATATTAATTTGGCGGACCTGAACTTTCAGAACCCCCCCTCTAAAATGTTCGTTTTTAATTTATTTTTCTTCTTTCAACGGATTATTATCGATTGCACACCAATCTATCCGATTGTAAAAAAAAAATCAAAAAATTTAATTATTTTTCGAGTTTTCAGGGGTGCTCAGTTCCCCGTATAAGTCTATCGTAAATCGACCCCCCTTATCGGAACCGCTAAAAAAAATTTTTCTTTGTAATTTCTTTTCTCTTTTTTTCAATCGATTACTATCGTTTACACACCAATCTATCAGATTGTAAAAAAAAATTCTAAAAAGTTCTTTATTTTTCGAGTTTTCAGGGGTGCTCATTTCCCCATATAAGTTTATAGTAAATCGATCCCAGTAAGCCGGATTAACACAAGATCTAAATCTTTCCTACTGTTTAGCCATAGCCAGGGGGAGAATAGCTGTATTCATACCTTTCCGAGACATATTAGCGCTATATGAATCACCCTCGTCTGGTATTGGAACACTCAATCAAACAAGTAACAAAATATACATAATTCCATCATGCCCTAGTGCCTATATGATTGTCCCAACCCTATTACCGATATATCAAACCCACAACCTTTTTTATTATATGTACTAGAAGGCGGTGGCGGTCTTCATATCCTGAGTATGGTGTTAAATTGCATCTAATGGTGAAGTTTTAATTCTAGAGCTCTTAAGAGTGTGGAGTACCCCTTCATTGCCATTACACCCAGATCCACCCAGATCCGGAGTGGTAGTACTTATTGGGATCCCATCTTTAGGTCAAGTAGAAAAAAATGAGATAAACACTTTTGAAAAAAATTGAATGACATCAAAAATTAATAAAACAAAATGTCTTCGGCATGAAATATCCCAATAAGGGTTTACATGCCATAAAATCCAATCAAACTTTTGACATAAAATGACCTATAGCTGTAAAGCTCAACAAAAACAAACAAACAAACAAAATAAATTCAAATGGGGTCCCTTCGAAATAAAGAACTGGAAATGCCTACAATACTAATCTGAACATTGGTCACGGATTCCTTCAAGAATTAAAATCTTTTCAGATATAATGAAGGCATAAAATCATTCCCATCCATTTCTAGTGACATTCAAACCATGATCTATTATCAGCTCACCCCAGCTTCACATCCGGGTTTCTTAGGTTTGATACCCAGGTTTCCGATTTCTCCCTCATCTGCAAACGTCTCATACATAGTTAGTGACATTATAATGATGTAGTACGTCTTAAGTCAGAGACGAAGCTGCATACTTACCACACCTCGATGTCAGATACCTGATAGCCGGCAAGGGAGATAATTCAATTCCGTAAACATTGAAAGATACGTGCAAAAGTAATTGATGGCGGATTATGTGACGGTAGAATCATTACGATGACTTACAATCCCGGGCGTTGACTGTGCCATTAACACCTGAAATTAGACGAATTCTGCCTTTCACACGTAATTGACAACGAGGTTTTCGTTCATTGACGTTGACAATTTTCACCTTCATCTTTCAACCCCAACCCCGTAAAAAACACTTTTTGAAACATTATCAAAAGTTTGGTATGATTTCAAAACTATAACTTTTAAAGCCAGATTGATTGACTCATTGATTTTAAAGGCATGTCAATCCGTCTGAAATTATTTTATGTCTACATCGTAAGTTTATAAGTAAATTTGGTGGAGTAGCCAATTGTCGGTATCAGCCGGAAAGCGAGGTCTATCCCCTTTCTGCTAGCATAAGACCAGGAAAATTATTTGTTTTTGTTTTTTTTTTGGGGGGGGGGTCTGCTGTGGTGGAGTGCCATACTTACTGTCAGCTCCCAACTTTACCGCACACATCAAATTACCCAATCTGTGCCACTCATGCACTAAGTTGGCGGGGACTGATATCGAACCAGGAACCTTGCAATTCCCAACCGGGTGCCCAACCGACTGAGCTAAACCGATGCGTTCGTATGTTTATACTTTATACGTACATGTATGTTTGTATTCTATTACCTCTGATCCGGTGATTAAGATAAGATAAATTACGTGCTCCAAAGGAACCAATCCCCAATCAGCACCTGTTCCTTCGCCTAAAACAGACAGGGCCAAGTTTATTGCCCGGTGCTTGCGACGCCCCAAAATGGGAATGCCGTCGGAATCACGTATTTTTCCCAGGCCATGTCATTAGCTTTGGTTTGTTTGTGTGCTGCCCCATAGCTTAAAAATTAGCTATGTGTTACATCCTGTTCGTGCAGAGGGGTTGGGTAAATACACACTAGTGTGATTATAGATTGGTTCTTAATTGTATTTTGAGACTTTTTAAAGAGATTTTACTGATTGATGACTAGAGGGTCAGATTCTATTACTTGTTTGTTGTTACTAGTTTTCCCGTTGTAGTTGTTGGTTGTAATTGTGAAATTTTATTATCTATGTTCTATAATTTGTTGTATTCTATTAGGATATGTTTGATTGTGTGCAGTTTTCCCCATGTGCATTTGGGATGTTCTTCTCTTTACGAGTATATTAGTTGAGTATGTCTGGTGTGGAGTCTGGTTGAGTCGGAATGACCTCCTCTTTTCGGCATCTATGAGGGTCAGTCTTCCATGTTTTGATGTATTTTAGCGTGTTCCTTAACCAGAAGAAAGGCTTTAAAAAACTGAGCAATCATTTCTTAATTTTTTAAAGCCAGCATTATATACCCACTTGCATCTGCTGGGTATATATATGGAGAGTCTTCCTTTCTCTTCTTCTTATGAGCGAGACTACTCGGTATGCCCTCATATTTAAATCTTTACTTTCTGGAGTATTTAGCTATTATTTCTTATTCTGTACTGTTTCATGTAGTCTGTAGATATCTTCCTGGCTTATTCTAACTGGTCTTTTGTTCACTGGTCTGGTTCTGCTATAAGTCTGGTTCTTCAAGATGCTCGTCTGATTATGCCAAGGTTGTCATTAGTTCTTAGATATAACGCAAAGAATATATTTTGTTGTGATTACATTTTTATTAACTTCAGAACCAGAACTCTCAATCTAGGATTCTCAACCGCGTGCGGAGAGTGAAGCCGGTCCGTGCTTACATTACGATGTCTCACGGCTTAACTAACTTTCAGCTAACTGAACCTTCCGTTCCCACAATCTTCGTAACCGGAAGAATTCGCGTCAGCTCAAGGTTACGGAGCATCTATCACTTAATGGCTCAGATTTGAATTTCAACAATTCTAAATTCAAAATCTGTTTCTACACTAACCGTCTAAAAAACGATGGTACCCATCAATATACAACACCAGCAGTTATTGTTACGTGGTGAGATCAAATTAAGGAAGATAGGTTGGTTGTAATTTTAATCAAGCGTCACTTTGAATATATGTAGCGTAAAATCGAATTGAGGAGTATGTAATTTCATTTCTATACTTATCTGCTGAGCTAGATCTCTGCTATTCTGGATCGGATACCTGGGCATCTAGGTCTGTGGTTGGGGTGAAAGTAAAATGCCTTGAAGAACTGAAACTCATCTTGCGTCTGTCCTCCTCCTCCTCCTCAAGCACTCATCCCTGTCTCTTCCGTCCGTCTCCTTCAAAAACTTACACCAGACTCCCCCTCTCTCCCCTCTCCCCCCTCTCTCTCTCTCTCTCTCTCTCTCTCTCTCTCTCTCTCTCTCTCTCTCTCTCTCTCTAACTATCTATCTATCTATCTTTCATTCTCACTCAGTTTTCGCCTTGTTCTGTCCAATCTGATACTAAGGTCATTCTTAATCTTGGTTAATTTCAATTATTACTCTTTTCTAAAATCTTTCAATTTCCACACACTCGCTCCATGTCAACCTACTGCTGACGTCACACACTGATTTCCACACATTATTTTACATAATTATCTTCTCGTAAAACAATAAACTTTTTTGCTCTACAGTTAAAAATTACACACTTCTCACGTCATGTGAAATCAAATCTCCAAGACGAGCAGCAGACCGTTTGACAAGACGAAAACATAATATGGCACCCGGTCTGGGAGAAGGAAAACTCTGAAGTTAAACCTGTTACAACTCCACTTAAGAAATTGACCTTGCGTCACACCCGACTCGGCTGGAGCGTTGTTCATACAGTTAAAAATACCACACTCGTCGCATCATGTCAAATTAAATCTCTAAAATGAACATATTGTTTGACAATACGAAAACAAAATAGGGCAACCAGTTTAGAATAAGAAAAACTTTGAAGACAAATCTGTAAAACTCGGCTTAAAAAATTGACCTTGTGTCGCATCCTGCTCATATGGAGGGGTTGGGTAAATTCATACAGTTAAAAATACCACACTCGTCGCATCATGTCAAATTAAATCTCTAAAAATGAGCAGAAGACGAAAACAAAGTCACTTGACCAAATAATTAATAAAAAGTTTTATAAAACAAACAAGATTTCTAAAAATCAATTTTAAAAAGTTTTATAGAATGTTCATTATTCTCATCGAGAAAACTAATTCATTAAAGTTGGCTAATCAAACTGAAGCAAACATTTGTTTTTAATCATTATTTATTTTTTCTCTTGAAGATTTTTCTTTCTTTCCGCAAGACTTTTTTTTTCTTGGCAATAAAACAAATTTCTTTAAGCAAATATAGCTCACTTAATACAGGGTAATAAATTTAAAACTAAACACTATGACACACTGGTACCTAAGAAAATTAAAGTGTGAATGGAACTAAAAAAAGAAAAGAAAATATACGCAAAACCATCATAAAACTGATTACTATTATTGTAGAGTATTTAACAACAGAAATTAAACGTCTATTTTCTATGAATATAGAAAATAATTGTTGGCTGGACGGTTATTTGGTTGATTGGTTCGTTATTTGTTTTGTTTTGGTTTGGTTTCTTTTGGGTAGTAAAGATTGGTTATATGATATATACCCATTTCATCAGCTGGGTATAGAATGGGGAGGAGAGGGGAGTTCTTAGGAGGATTCTATTTCGCGGAGTGACCATCTTCTTCTGGGGTGATTTCTTCTTCTGATTGATACGGCTTCTTCCATGCTGGGCTTGGTTGTCTGTGTCTATTCTCCTTGCTTTTATTAACGAATGCAATATTTGTTGATTTTCTCAGACCTTTATTAAAAACGAAGCCTAATAGGGTTTAACCCCACGGCGAGAAGATGGCTTACCTGGGAACAGATGACCATTACGTCTGCTCCCTTCGACTAACTGTCAAAATCTAACTACCCTAAATCAGTTCCCTTCACACGCTTTTCCTTCAGCCAATGAGAAATCAATGAGAAATCAGGTCAGTTAAAGATTAACTGTTTGTCAATCTCTTCTTATAACGGTTATTATGGTAACTTTCCGTTTAAAATACGATCATTAAATTTTACTACACGACATAATTTGTAGGTAGCCCACGAATTATGCAACAGAAGCATTTATATTTGTTTAAATTACCTAGATCTTTCCATCAACTGAAAACCGCAAACAAAAAGAAACCAAATGGATATCAGATCTAGGTAGTTTAAACACATATAAATGCTTCAACCAATATTCTACTACCCAAATAGCAGTCCACCATAAAAAAACAAACAGCCGAAAAAAAGTTCCTTTCCCTACCCTTTACTCCTGCTACTTCCAACAGAGCGTAAAAAACAGAGACAAAAAAAATAACAAAGAAAACCAGCCAATTAACTACTAAACCGGACAGAACATCACGTGACACCAACAGGACAGATAAGAGAAGGAATAATCAGTCTATCTTAAACCTTTGAGAAAGAGGGGTAACCCTCGAAATATTGGTAAATAAATAAGATTAAGAACACAATATTCATCATTTTGTTTATGATCTTAATTTTTTCATGCTTCTAAAACAAAATTTGTCCCTAATATATAATATATATAATATATATATAATACACATATATATAATATAGATAAATATATGTGAAGAGAAATGGAAGTGAATCCGACGGTATGTAGTATAGTGAGAAATTTGAAAAAACACAGGTTTAAATAAAATAAGTGGTAAGTTTATTAGCCGACGCTTCAGTGTTTCGATCTGTTAAGTAGATCTTCTTCAGAGCTTTTTTTTTATATAAGGAACAGTAAAAAAAAATTTATCACAGAATAATGAGGAGAACTGTGAGAGTCCTTGTTTATCAATCTGTTCAAATTTGAAAACTGAAGAAACGCTAGAAGAGTAGACGGTTTGAAATATAACATCAAGTATTTTTCTTTTATGGTGTGTGTGTGTGTGTGTGTGTGTGTGTGTGTGTGTGTGTGTGTGTCGAAAAATGACATTGAGCATTTTTCTAAGTGTTGTGTGTGTGCGTGTGTGCGCGTGTGTATGTATATGTTACGAGAGACGACATCGAAACAATCATCAATGCTGTGAGTGTGTGTGTGTGCGAGTGTGCATGCATGTTCATTAAGAACGTTTGTTTCAAGTAAGTGGCGAGAAAATATTCTTTTAATTTTTGAGTTGTTGTGTGGGCGTGTAAGTGAGGGGGTGTTAGGAAGAAAGACATCTGCGTATGTTTATATTTATACGTTTGTGTTTTAAGTAAGTGATGAGAAAAAGTATGAGTGTGTGGAGGGGGGTAAAGTGTATAGTAAAAGTTGTGTAGTTAAAGTTGTAATTATTTTTGTTTTATTATTGTAATTGTGTATTATAATAATTTTTTTTATTATTACAATTGTGTATTAGTAATTATTTATACAAACAATTTATGTGTATTTATAATTATTTATATAAATAATTATTTGTTAATAAAAATTGTGTATTTATAATTACGATTTTTGTTAATTATTTTATTATAATTGTGCATTTATTAATTATTTAATTTGCATATACACACATATACACAAAAATCCACATACATGGGTATCCACATACATGTGCATATATAATACATAAGGGGTGAGATTTATTATGAGAGCTTCTCGTGGAAAAGTATGAATGTGTGTGGTTGATGAAAAAAGGAGAATGTAAAGAAAAGTGGTGTCAATGGGGAGTGTGTGTGGGGGGATTTTGAGGGGAAAAATTTATATATTGTTATAATTAAAAATATATTATTATTGTTAAAATGATTGGTTTAAAAGTACAATAATTTATTGTGTGTTGAAAGATCAAAGGAAAATATCGTATTACCAGATGGGTGTGTGTTTTGAAAAAATGTTGGCGGTAATTTAGTTATAATTAAATGGAAGTTAATATATAGAAAACTAAGTGAGACGTGGTTAGATGTAGGGAATGTTATGATTCTTGAGAATAATTTTGGATAGGCGATAAAAGGAAAAATCCGGGTCTCTGTTTAATTGTATTGAAAATGGAGATGGTGCTAGATTCTACGATTTTTCTTTCGTTTTTGTTGTGAATTCTAACTAACAATTTGGATTCTTTAAAATTAAACGAATGGTTAGTTTCTGAGATGTGTTTTGTAAGTGCGTTGTTCATTTGGCCATTTCTGATATCTCTCTTATGTTCTCGGATTCGTTGATCAATATGTCTGGACGTCTCTCCTATGTATTGTTTGTTACAATCCAAAAATTGGATAAATATATATATACTCATCAGTTTGAAGCTTAAAGCTTTATACATAAGATTTAGACAACCCACTATTAACAGAATTGATTACGAAATCAGCGATAATATTCTCGAATGCCTTAAATAAATAGAACAATTTTTATTCTAAATCATTTTTGCATAGTACGTCACATATATCTAAAAGTTGAAATTTAAATCTCCCAAAATAAAGCATTGCGTTATTTAGCGTCACCTTAGCGACACTAGAAGAACAATGATAACTTAGATAAAATTTAGACAAATGATAAGCTTTAAAACCGGAAGTACTCGGTTTGCGAATGATAACAAAAGGGATTGAAAGGAAAAAATTAAAATAAATTTCTGAACAACATGGGTTCTGTTATTTTTCAATAAGATGCTGTCCAAATATACCTATTTTATAAAATCCATTAACTACAAAAATTTACATTTGCTTTAACCAACAATATAACAATTACTATAAATCTCACGAGTTCAAAATCACTTACTATACCAATTCTAACACAACTGGTAAGTCATTCGTAATTTTAAAACATTAATCTAGTTTGAAGATCTACAGTCACATATTCATGCTTAAAAAAAACAGTATCTTTTTTTCTAATTTTCATTTGTATAACAAACAAGTGAATAATACGCGAAAACCTTTACAATTTAAATATCATATATATACCGCCTACCACAGAGCGCTGCTATTTTTGCTATCAGTATCACTTATAATGAGTGACAAATGCAAATGATTTACCGACCATTTTCTTTGCTTCTAAAATGTCTGTTAGAACGATCTGTTAGCGAATACTGACGTATTTAGGTCGCACAGGCCATGACCAGAGTGAATCTGTCATCCCCCGATTATCTCCCTTGTCGTTCCTCTCCTGTGTACAATATGGCCCATTCATCATAGTGACTGTTTGCTCCCATGTCCATTTGTAAGTTTGACTACTGTCAATTTTTCTGTCTTTCCGTTCTTTGATTGGTGAATCGGTGATCTGTCATTCAGTTCACTGCAAAAGCCAGTTGGTGCTAATCCAAAGACAAAAAAAAATAAATAAATAATGAGAAAAAAGAAAGAGAGAGGAGCGTTTACCATTCATCTGACTATTCAATTATTTTTTTATTTTTTTAAACCGCAGATGGATGTACGTATACTTGGCAAAATCAATCTCCATTCAAAATATCACTTTCACACTCACTCACTCATTGTTTCTCATAGTCTCCTCCTCCCTCTACCCCTCTACCTGATGTTCTCCTATTTTCTCTTCGTTATGCCCCTTTTTCTGTCCCTTCTTCCCCCACCTCTCTCTCTCTCTCTCTCTCTTTTCTCTCTCTCTCTCTCTCTCTCTCTCTCTCTCTCTCTCTCTCTCTCTCTCTCTCTGCTAAACATAAGTAAAATAATGTTTAGCATAGAGAGGATAGAGAGCTCAGACCGTCATTCTCTCTCTCTCTCTCTCTCTCTCTCTCTCTCTCTCTCTCTCTCTCTCTCTCTCTCTCTCTCTCTCTCTGCTAAACATAGGTAAAATAATGTTTAGCATAGAGCTCTGCTAAACATAGGTAAAATAGCATAGAGAGGGATAGAAAGACTCAGACTGTCATTCTTTGTCTGTCTGTCTGTCTGTCTCTTCTCCCTCCCTCCCTCTCTCTCTCTCTCTCTCTCTCTCTCTCTCTTATATATATATATATATATATATATATATATATATATATATATATTCATATTCCCTTTCCTTCTATCCTCTGTATCACTTTTCATTCTCCCTATTTATATGCTAGATATTATCTCTCCTTCTCACACCTTCATAATCTCTGTCTCTCGCCTTCATATTATCCATCTCCCTTTATCTTTCCTAGGCCGGTTGCCATACAAAAGTCGAAAGGCCAAGTCTGCCTTACTATTTATCCATAGCTGGAGGTAGAATATTTGGATTCACACCTCTTCCAAGAGTAATAGCGATTTTATTTTTATATAGAAATAGTTACTTGAAACTATAAAATTGTGTATAAGTTTATAGTATTTGACAGAAATACTTGAATCCATGCAATTTGTTAAATTATTCATATTGGAAAAATGATGCGCCTTCCACCGGGCGCAAGCACATGCAGAATGCATTGTGTCAATAGTAAAGGTATGTTATGGCGAAAGTGCGGATAATTTTTAACTCTCCCTCGTAATTGCTTGCAAAAAATACTGACATCGGCATTAAATGTTTGAAAATTGTTAGTATTAGATGAGAATACTTGTGCAGATAATTTGTATTGAAGAGGAATACTTGATATCATAGATCTGTGTTAAAAACAACTTGATAAACAATTACACCAAAAATATAAATATAATATAAAAGTACAATGAACGCGATTCTCTAACTTCTATGTATCAAATAACTCAGGATGAGCTGACATGCCGTTAAAATCAATCAATCAATCCTCCTCCATATCATACCCCCTCTCTCTCTCTCTCTCTCTCTCTCTCTCTCTCATGCACACACACACACACACATGCATACACGCATTCACCTACATTTCACTTAATGTAAGTATAAATTGAGGTAACAAACGCCTTTTTCGACTATATGATGTTTATGAAATGTAATTTTTTATAAACATCAGAAAGTCGAAACAGGCGTTTGTTAACATAATTTATTGTTTTTCTTTATTTTTGCCTTAAACTGTCGGATTTAATTCCATTTTATATACTCACTCATTTACTTACACACACACACATACATATGCACGCACGCATTCACTTGCACACACATACACACATGCATACACTCATTCACTTACACACACATGTATACACTCATTCACTTACACACACACACATATGCATACATTCATTCAATTACACACACACACACACTCATTCACCTAACACACATGCATACATCACATATGCATACACTCATTCACTCACGCCCACACACACATACATGCATACATTCATTCATTTACACACACTCACACACATGCTTACACTCATTCCCTTGGACGCACACATTCATACTCTCATTCACTTACACACACATACACACAAGAAACTGTAATGGTTTTCATAGAAAATCTTAGACGGCAGATAAATTTCAGAAATATGATAGAATCTTCTAAGTGCCACAGAACTTTCAAGCAAATTCCTGATTTTCCAAATTCCATAAAAAATAAGACATTTTCAATTAACAGATTTTGCACCAAGCTAAGCTCTGAAGTTTTAAAAAATTCTATGGCACTAAAGTTATTTAATAAAAATAAACTTTATCAATACATTGGATTTTATAACATTAATATCTAAACTAAGTATTAAGTGCTAACCAATTTAAACTGATCGTGAATATATATTTTGTACCGTATGTGATTGGTGATTATGATAGTCAAACTGAGTTTAGCATAAAATAACTTAAGGTTGACGCACCATAAAAGAAATATATATATATATATATATATATATATATGTGTGTGTGTGTGTGTGTGTGTGGGTCTGTGTCTGTCTGTCTGTTGTGTGTGTGTGTGTGTGTGTTGTGTGTGTGTTGTGTGTGTGTGTGTGTCTGTGTGTCTGTGTGTGTGTGAAAGACCGAAACAGATAAAAATGTATGAACATTCAAAATGTCCCTTAATTTCCCCATAGACTGACTCCTATAAACTGTTCCACCATTCAGCCATACAATGGCACACTTTCATTCATCATTCACCGTCTCATTTACCCTACATCCTTTGATCCTTCTATCCCCCCCCCAACCGAATATTTATACTCTCTTCATCTATGACAAACCTTACCCCATTTCTCTATCTCCCTCGTCTGCGTCTTCCTTTACCTTTTTTTTTCTCGTCTATGTACAATTTTGGTTTAAAATAATAAAATTCATTCCTATAAAGTTTCTGAGCTAACAGAGACGAAATATTAACAGAATTTAATTGTTTATATTCGTTATTCAGTTTTCCAATACATTAGAGTCTTCTTGTTATTATCCATATATCAGGACCCAGATTGTAACGAAACTGTCCTATATGTTTTACCTAAGTCACTGGTCGTCCTAAGGGATTATTGGTTGTTGTGATTATTTGTTCGGTACAAGTTTTATTTGTTTGGAAATGTTTATTATAATTTATCTGTCTGTCTGTCTGTCTGTCTGTCTGTCTGTGTGTGTGTGTGTGTGTGTGTGTGTGTGTGTGTGTGATTTTTTGTTTATTATATATACATTAATAATCGCGTTCCTTAATTATACGACCGTTATCATTTTGCAATACCCTCTGGTTAAAAATGAAATCGCCCAAATCGCCCAAGATGAATGCAATAATGTAATCCTGATTATCTGGTGTTGATTATACACGGAATTCTTATTTCTTATGAGAGTAGTCACCTCCGCTAAATAAATAATGGAACATTCCATTTTTATTATAAAGAAAGAAAGGGAAGAAAAAGGACATTCTACATAGAAAAATATAATAAGAAAGAAAGAAAAAGATTAGAAGAAATACAGAAAGAGGAACGAGTAGAAGCGATAACGCTAATCTGTTTCAATCGAACATAATGAAAAGATGAAAAGAATAAAAGAAAGAAAAAAGAGTGAAAGAGAGTTTACTCAAGATTATTATACTTTTTACATATTGACCTATTTTACAATAACTATTAAGTAAACATTTAAAACATTGTAATGTTTAAATACTTATCATACTGTGATATATCCACAGGTCATGCTAGTTTTTAAAAATGCAATAAATCCTTCCATTTTGTTTTCGTCAATAAAACCACCGCCTTACTAATAACTGATTTACAAATTCTTGGCATTATTTCCAACTGTTTTTGAAAACAAAACCTTGATGCTAAGTCTTCCCAAGCATTCTACAAGCACTGATAATGATCATTTTTACATTTTGAGTACACTCTTTGAACTCTCCTATCCAATTCATCTCATACAGATTCAATGGGAGAGAGGTCAGGTGATTGATTAGACCAAATCATAATTTCCAAAATTCTATTCCTTTTTAAAATCAAGGTAATTTTGACATAATTTAGAAGAGTGATTTGTATCATTTTCTTCTGTAAAGGTGATTTTCTTTCAAATTATATGTGAACCAAATTGTCACGTTCACGTCGACAATCCTAGTTTCCTTGAAGCACTTAGTTAAACACTTCCCCGAAATAAAGACTCGGAAGACTAATTGCTATTATCAACAGGTTTATTCATCGTAGAAATGTGTGAAAAATGAAAATGAAAAAATACATTTTACAAATAAGCCAGTACATACGCTAGCATCGTCTGAATACCGTAAATACATAGACCTAACCAAGGAGGAAATAAAGTAGAATTTACTGAATTAACGAGGATTTTACAGTAACAAAGAACGGAAATACTTTAAAAATAACATTGACCACTCGTTATATATATATATATATAATATAATATTATATATATATATATATATATATATATATATATATGTATATACTTGTAAAGATAATGAATTGTGTTTAATGATTCTATATTTTATTTAAAAATTCGGTCGTTGTATTGTATGGTGGTCTGATGAAGTTTAACGTTCTCTTTCTTGTTGAAATAAATTCAAACCGCTAACATGACCGATATATGTCTTTTCTTTATCAATCATATATATATATATATATATATATATATATATATAAAATCAACCACAGACACCGTGTTTCAATGTATCACGTCTCCTCGGTGTGGCTAAACTTAGCAGGCTACCTTCGGTCGGGAAAAAAACCCGACCGATTTGTCATCTGTCAAGGTTCCTAACCACTGGACTATAAGTAACCTGCAGGCAAGGGGTGAGAGTTGATAAATATATACATAGGTATATATGTTACAGCCGCTAGAGAGCTCACATCCGTTTTATAGGCGAGCCTTGCCATTTAATCATGACGGTGTGAAAAAAATACAGACAATAGAATTCGTAAATAAAGAAATAAAATACAAATTGATGCCTGGAGAAAAAAAAAATATATATATATAAAAGATGTGACCAAAACATCTGTATTGCCTAAAAATAATCAACCAGTATCGTAATGAAATGGCCAAAAGAAAAACCACTGAAAAGTTAGATATATAAAAGTGCTCAATACGCTAAGTAGAGCAAAACTATAAAGCCGAAAGAGTCAGAAAATACCAATGCAATCACATGACCTGTTAGCTCAGCTGCGGTCTTGTAACTGGCACGCAATACGGATGTTAGCCACAGTATATTTGCATTTGATCATTGGCCTCCCAAAGGTCTCATACACCTCCCTCCACTAAAACAATGGTCAACGGTTTCGTTCTGTTGAAGGACAGTGAATTTGATAATGCTGCAATAAAGATAACACCGGAAGTCGTAGATCATGACCGAAGTGTCACACCAGACAGGAAGTTACTAAGAGTCTTCTGCAACTACAACCCAGGGAGGAATCTTTAATATGGATTCCCACGCGTAATTATGTGTGTGTATGTATGTGTGGTCGAATGAATCTCTCTCTCTCTCTCTCTCTCTCTCTCTCTCTCTCTCTCTCTCTCTCTCTCTCTCTCTCTCTCTTCAGATATTTTTGAAAGAACATGTATCATAGATATATGATGTATATATATTCCGATCTTGGCCTGAAGAAGCCTACCTTGTCTAGTCACACTGATGAGCCGTGAAACGGCGAAACAGAAATGTATTTGGATGACAACATACACATATATATATATATATATATATATATATATATATGGGTGTTCGGGATATATTTGACATGTTTATATTTGGTTATTTGGAGTTAATGACGCACACTAAGCATCATTTAAAAGCTTGGACCCTTCTCCATTCATATACGTGATGACAGATAGAATGGATGACTGGAACCCACCTGAATCATGGAAGAGATTAACTTGTATCATAATGATCTGAACCGGTCATCAAAATAAGAAGATTATGGTTGCTGCCCAATGCTCCCTGAACACTGTAAAAACAATCTGGCATGAACTGGAGAATTGCAATGAAGAGTACGAGGCTGTGGCTAGAAGAAAGCAATATAACAGACGATCTGATTGCGCTTATACAGCAGAATTCCTCGAAAATCTGCAGAAAAAAGTATTGGAGGACCCTGGCATCGGAATTCGTGCTTTGTCACGCGAATTAAATGTTTCGGCCTCTAAAAGCTTGCACTCAATGAAGACCTTCGCTACTACTCATACAAACGCCGCAGAGGTCAAATGTTCTCAAAAAGGCCCGTGAAAATCGTCTGACAAAGGCGAAAAAACTTTTGAGCAAAGTGAAACATCCTGCTGAACCATAAACAATCTGGTTCTTTTCCGATGAGAAAAACTTTTGCCAAGATCAAAAGCACAACTCGCAGAATAACAGATGGCTTGCATACAGTCCAAAGGACATTCCTTGTGTTGTGCAGAATAAAATTCCCCAAACTATGATGGTTTTTGGATGTGTGTCCTCTGAGGGTGATGTGATGCTTCCGCATTTTTTCAGAGTTGAATTCAGATGCCTACGTGGAGTTGCTAAACACTGTAGTCAAACCCTGGATAACAAGAGTCGCCAATGGTAGGCCATATGTATGGCAGCAGGATTCGGCATTCTGCCACACCTCTGGGAAAAGTCAAAAATGATTGTCGGCGAATTTTTATGACTACACCAGTCCAAATGTTTGGCCTCCGAACTCCCCAGATCTGAACCCCATGGATTATTATGTATGGGGCCCTGTTAAGAAAGATACCAATCGCCGTGCCATTACTACAAAAGCCCGGTTAATTGACAGAATTAAGGTAGTTTTTGAGACCCTTCTCCGAGAAACTGCAACATCAGCTTGCTCCAGGTTCCGGAGCAGGATTGAGGCTGTGATCGACGCTAATGGCAGTTATTTTGAGTGAAACCTGTTGACAGTAGTGTAATTCCTGTGCCTGTAGAATTTGCTTACAATCCATTAAATTTTGTAGTTACCAAGCACTTTTTCTTTTTCCTTGTGAAACTGTCAAATTTCTCCCGAACACTATAATATATATATATATATATTATATATATATATATATATATTGTCACGTATTTGCTAAATTAAGAATAATAAATAAAAGAAGAAAAAATACACATAAATAAAGGAATTAACCCTTTATTTACATTCGGTGATGAAAGGGAGATAATTCACAAAAAAGGAGTTATTAGAATTTTGAACGTTTCAAAAAATTTAGCGTCCCAAGTTTTAACGGTGCAGCGTTTCAACAGTGGGGACAGAAAATTTGCCAAGTGCGGACCCTCTACGCGAAACTCGCATCTTCAAAATTTATGAAGAGAAATAAAACAGAATATTACGAAATAAGTAAAAGAAACAAAAGAAAAATTATATGAAGAATTGAAAACAAACAAACGAACAAGAGACTGAAACAGATAAGTAAAAGGCTGAACTGTATTTTTCCAAGAAAAACCTCTATCTCCCACTATCCCCATATGTTGGATATTTTTGATTCTCCCGCTTCTTCTAACTATTATTCTTGATTGAACAAAACAAGGAAAAGATCTATGAATGAATAAATTAAATCATTAATTATTAAAATATATTTTTGTTTTTAATGTTATTCTTTCTGTCAAAATTCATATAAGTATTTTCTCTCAATTATTGTTGGTTTCTTAAAATCCGGCGTATTACACGCTTGAGAAGACGAACGTAACAATATATATATATATATACTTTGTTGGCTGGTTATTTTGTTTTACGGCATTTCCACACTTTTCAGACCATTCAATGATGAATCAAGTCATTTCAATAAATAAAAGATTCGAGTTGTTTATAGTGCCCGTCGTTACTTAAGTGGTCACCCAATTTAGTATTGAACAGGCTCATCACTGCTTAACATCGGTGATCTGGCGGAACCCGGTGCTTTCAGCATGACTTGACCGTAATAAAATGAAGAGTTTGGGTTTTGTTTCTTCGCCAAAAAATATCCCCTTGTTAATTATTAGGTGACTAATAATTTGGCTAACCCAATTTAAAATAACTTTTCGAAACTAAATATTCCCATTTTCTTATAGGGTTTTGCTAAAAACAGAAAAGTTTATACTATAATTTTCTCTAATCTATCTTATAATATATAGCTCAAAGAGTTTGATCACGTGGCCTTTCTCATTCAATGAAAACCAAACTCTTAAATCATCTCGGAGGTCATCACACATCAATTACACTTATTTGACCCGGCGGTCATTCTCGTGACCGTTTAAAAATATCCTACACTTGATGCTATTAACAGATTTCACCACAGAATTTTAACAATGAAATGTCCTTTCGCCAAAAAGAAATATTCTTCTAATTAATAGGGGACAAATCATTTGGCTTACATAATGCAGAAAGGCTTTTAAAAACTAAACATTTTTATTTCTAATAGAGTTTTACTAAAATGGATGTTTATATTAGAATTTTCTCTAATCTCGAATTTTATCTATAGCTCAAAGAATTTATCTTGTATAAGTTCATAGAAAGAAATTTTAGGGTGTCGAGAAAAAAAATTGAAAGATACATACAAATATTTAACGAAAATGCGATATGCGGCGTAAAAAAAATCACGTTCAAACGTAATTTTAATGTTTTTGCCTTTCGCAAGCAGAATGTTGGAAGAAAATGCTGATGTTGAATTTATTTATTTGAAATGTTTACAACCGAATATACTTGTCTTTCAAGAAATTGTTGATACTGTTTATGTTGCATAGTCTTCTTATTATTAACTTTTTAACTTATTTTCTTTTATCTCTACTATCCAGGCTGAGCTCTCTGATCTTCTTGTCTTCTTGGGTTGCCTTAGAATTGAACATATTACTATTGCATAGCCTTCTTATCATTACTATCTTCATCTTCCTTCACTTAATCTGTTTCTTCTAACTCTGCTATCCTGCACCCATCCACCCACCCACCCACCTCTCTCTCTCTCTCTCTCTCTCTCTCCTCTCTCTCTCTCTCTCTCTCTCTCTCTCTCTCTCTCTCTCTCTCTCCTATTGGCCATGGGTGTTGACACGTACTGCCTGAGAAAGGGATCCTGGTGTCTGAGCAGACCGAGAAATGGTTACTAAGTCGTCACGTGACTTGTATAAATTTATATTAGGATTTTCTTATTTATGTATACTAATGTATTGATTTGTTTCAAAATCGTTTTTAAACAAGTAAGCACTTCAGACTTAGCTGCAATATCAATGTAAACACTGTGACCCTTACTTACCGGAAGGCTCGGCCCGATCAATCGGCTAGTCATGTCAAACCTTTGCGCTTATTTGATTACATCCCGACCATATTCTTCAAATTACTCTTATAGCAAGCATTTTTTTCTTAAAGGTAAGAGAAGGCGGTGTGTGAGGGTCAACCACCAGTTTATTAATACATATGAAGTTATTTCTTTTAAACTATTAATACATGATAAATATTACACCATATTTAATTGGAATATCAATAAATTAAGAGTCAATGTCAAAACACTTATAAAATAATTATGAGTGTAGAAGTCAGTGTGTGACATCAGCGGATAGTTGACGTGGTACGAATGGGGAAAAGTGTAATAATGGAAATTACGCAGAATAAGGATGACGTATGAATAACTGATCAAGGCAAGCACGAGAAGATAATGAGGAGTCTGGCCGAGATGTTCTAAGAGGGCAGATGTAAGATTAGGGTCTGTCCCTCGAGGGCTTTTACTTAAGTTAAATAAAAATAAATGAGCTCTGAAAAACATCAGGTCTTGTGTTCATTACTAAAATCTAAGAACAGAAAGAATTTCAGTCCAACAACAGACCAAGCTGCTCCGATCCAAAATAGCAGCTACTCAGCTCAGAACATAAGTATACGAATCAATGAATGTATATCCCCCTTAAATGGGCTCACCCATGAAAATTACATACTCCTCAGTTTGATGCCTTATGACCATACGCACGTTCATGATTGGTACTGCAACGTTGCCCACTGCCATGGACCGACTCGACTAGTTTTCCTGACCTTGACCCCCCCCCCTCTCTTACGCAGATAATAAATTGTCGACATTTTAGCAAGAATATGCCATTTCCGTAAGTAAGCTTTCATGTAATGAAATATATTAAATTAGAAATTGAATAAGAATGCATATAAAAAGATTACACTTATTTAATGATGTCTTTGTTGGTTTCTACATGAAATCATTCGTGAAATTTATTTTAACACACTAATAACATGAGTTGTTTTGTGGCAAATCTAACTCAGATTTTTATAGATATCATTAATAAGATTCATTCTATACTTTAATGATTCTGACTATAATTTAAATGCTCATTGATAAATTTACGCAATTCCTGGGGGTATTTGGTGCAGGCAGTGACGTAGTTTCGGTTACAGACATATAGACACCGAATCATCATTATAATAATATAGTGCTAGTTAACGGTGATCTTTCCTTGAATTCTAGGTCGAGACAGTAATATCTTTATCTTATAATTTTTCAGCCAATTCATCTTATTCTCTTATCTACATGAACATTCATATCTACGATCTGAATTTCTATATTCCCTGTTTACAACAACCAAGTTCAATCGGCTTAAGCATCTTTGTCTATTGTTATTGTTGTTATTATGATATTTGCAAGTTTTTCCACACCACTTCTAACTGGTGGTTTTTCACATAGTTTTTCACAAGTTTCTCCAGGTCACCAGGTGTTGAATAATCGTATTCTTGTTCTTACTCTTACAAGCAGGACCTGTGGATATATCACTGTATGAATATTTAATTATTACACTGTTTGATATGTTTACTCAAGAGCTATTGCAAAATAGTTCAATATATAAAAAGTATAATAATCTTGAATTAACTCTCTCTCACACTTTTTTTTCTTTCTTTCATTCTTTTCATCTTTTCATTATGTTCGACTGAAACACATTAGTGTTATCGCTTTCGCGTGCTACCCCCCCCCCCCTGCCTCTATCTTTCCCCTACTCTATTTCTTTCTTATTAGATTTTTTGTATCCCATGTTCTTTTCCTACCCTTTCTTTCTTTATTATAAAAACGGAATGGTCCATTATTTAAATGAGGTGACGACATTCATTAGAAATAAGTATTCGACGAATAAGCAACACCGGATAATCAGGATGTACATTTTTGCATTTCAGCTTTGGACGATCTGATTTTTATCAAGAGGGTGTTTCAAGATAATAACGGTCGTACTTTTGAGGAACACGAGTATTAATATATAGATTAAGATTATCTTCTTACTTAGGTATTTTTATATTTGTATAGCGAGAGGTAAAATGAATTTTTATGCCAGTTGGGAGAGTTGTCGCTGAAAACGGCCGAATGAACTGGCGAGGAAATTCACGTCGGATTTGTTTTTTCAAGTGGACAAACGAAACGAGAAATCAAGCGAACTGACGAGACAAGATTGAAGCGACAGAATTTCACCGTAAATATCAATTTGGAGTATAACATGGTGGTTTCTGGTGTAATGTGAAATAGGTATGTGTGTGTGTGTGTGTGTGTGTGTGTGTGTGTGTGTGTGTGTGTGTTCATGTAATATACGCGTCACAAACTAGCGGTTACCAAAATATACAAAACTTTTGAATCGCCCATGTATTTGTTTGGTTTGGTTTGGTCTATTGGATTTTACGGCATGTCAACCCTTGTTGGGTTATTTTATACCGATCACTTTTCTTTAATTAATTCTTGTTGGGTATTAAATTTTTTAACTAAATTTTTTAACACATTTTTTTATTTCTATTGAACTCATTGATGAGACCCTAACAGGTACTACCACTCCGGGTCACAGTGGACCTGGGAGTAATGTCAACGAAGAATTACTCCCCATTCCCCAGTGCTCCAGAATTGGAACTTCGCCACTAGATCATTTAACGCCCTACCCGGGACACTAAGACTCTCAGTCACCACCTTCTAGCACATATATGATAAAAACGGTGGCGGGTCGCCATAGAGCAATAGGGTGGGTTGAGGTG
>CM042148.1:53359845-53369845 GCA_023376005.1 Doryteuthis pealeii | reverse complement strand
GTTTTGAAACAAGAAGTCGCACGGAGCTTAGTCTGATGAAAATAGACGGGGTGCACTTGCACAATCCTGTGTCTTACCAAAACCAGCTCATCAAAAAGTATCGAGAATTGGCAGTATTCAACTCTGAGTTAATCTTTTTTTCTACCAGTACATTCCATAGTAATTCCACAGTAATTCCGTTGTAAAATCAGTCCATTAATTAACATTCATTCATTCATAAACATGCGATCAACATTCACACATGAAGAATGGACTATTTTAAATTGTGAATAAGTGAGCATCATCTACCGTACGTAATATATATCCAACCTGTTAACCACGCGTAGGATGTGACAGACGGTCACAAATATGAAGCATCCAGTGAGAACTGAAACCGCTATTCAGTAGTAATGGATCTGTAAGACAAACTTGTTAACCTTTAAAATACGATGGAACGCCCCCATCTGCCGTGACTATAATCAGATTACACCTCGGAAGTTAATCTATTTTCCAGCAGACCATAGATGAATTCGAGATTATCAACTGTTTTTAATTATTGATATAATAATCGCTGAATCTGTTCGCACTCCAAATGTCCGATGAAAATTTAATTTCCGAAATGATATTAGTCCTCTTCAAAAAATTAATTATATTTTCATAGTAAAATCAATCCATAGTAATTTTAATCTTTTTAAGCATAGTCGCAAACATGCTTAAATCTACAGTAGTATACATATCATAATTGTGTTTTATAAATAAATAAATATGTATTTGGTCTGAAGATCACATAGGCGAGAAACTGTTAGTAACCAGTGTCCACTCCATGTCCACGCTATCTTTACTCAATATATATATATATATATATATATATATATATATATATATATATATATATATTATATATATATATATCTCAGCAGTACATACGTCTCTATTTTAAATTGGAATTTTTTTAAAATTTAAAACTTTTTTTTCGGGTAGTTTTTCAAATTAGAATATAAAAATGGCTTGCCCCCCAAACGAAGCGTATAAGCAGGTGATATGAGATAACTATTTCGATCGTGTAAAGGTAGTCTTTGCTGGTTGTCGGTTGTAAAATATTGCAAAACTTTTGACTCCCACGAGTAATTTTTATCTTTATATTTTATTATTTTTTGTTTCTTATTTAAACTTTATTAATTCATTAATTCCCATATTGCACTTCTTCCTAATTCGGGGAACTACCAAAGTTTGTATGTATGCATGTATGTATATGATGTTGGGCATATTTTGTATGTATATAATAGTACCTGTTGAAGTAGAGGTAGTGTATTTAAACTTTATTGATTCATTAATCCCCACATTAAATCTCCTTCCAAATGGGGAACTACCTGATTTTGTATATATGCATGTATGTATATAAAGTTGGGTATACTTTGTGAGTACATATTACTACTTGTTGAAGTAGTGCTAGTCGTTATTTTCTTTTTGCAAATCGTACGCGTCTATCTGAATATTTGACTGTTCTGTATCGACTGTTTGTTAATCCCCCAGGTCAGATATCGATCTCTGCTACTGGTATCATTTAACAAAGGAACGTGCTCTGCCAAGTAACTGCCCGTTTCTCTAAGAGCTTATAAGTTCATTTGTTTCCTATATTTGGGATCTAACTTATGGTGGTTTCAGGTGAAATTTGAAGTAGCTGCGTATGAGTGTTCGCATTAAAAAACACAATTGTTAAATAAAAGAAACAACATAACCTTGAGTTTTACTACGAACTATTTATTCCTTTTTGGGCGAGGTTAAATGAATAACAAAATTCCTAAAACCTTTCTTGCTAGTCCGGAATCCCTTTTGTTGTCATTTTATTTGCATAAGTTTGGATGATATCCATTATAATGTAGTTATTGGTTGAGCTCAAGTCAGCCTGGTGTTGGATTGAGAAAAGCGTCAAATATCAAAGGTTTTTCTACTTACTTCGTTGGACCATTCTTTTGGAAGCTTTTGAAAGATCTGTTGCAGTAAAAGAAAGGGAAGGGGACTATTTTCTTTTTGGATGTGGGACCATAAACATGGGCCGATAGCCAAAAACCATTTCCGTTTTTTTTTTTTTGGGGGGGTTTGGCATCATGGGAAAATGTATTTATTTTGTTTTAATTCTTTATTATCTTATTTGTTTATTTAATGCTGCGTGCGATCTTAAACAAGTCGTAGAAACAACACCATACAAGATTTAACAGTACAGTCACTTGCCTCCTATCACACAAACAAACCGAATGAGACAAATAAGTCATGCTGGACACTGTCGGAGAAAGCAAGAATAAACAGTTGACGTTCTGTGAAAACTGGCACATGGGCACGTCAGTGTGGGCCGTCCAGCAAAGACCTACATTGACCAGATCTGTGCGGGTTTTGGATGCAGCGCAGCGGACCTCTCGAGGGCGATGAATGATAGGGACGGTTGGCGAGAGCTTGTCATGGTTATCCGTGATACTTGCGTGACATGATGATGATGATGATGATGATGATGATGATGATGATGATGATTTTTTACAAGCTAATATGAATTACTAGGTTTGGCATCATGACGACTATATATTTACCCATGGAATATTAACATTTGGAGTCTTGCAGTCTGGTAGCGTAAGTAGTGTCACGTGAAAGTGACAGAACCAGTAATGAATGTCTCGGCGTGCGGCTACGATATGCAAACGAGAAAAAACAAATTCACATCTGACAAAAAAATATAAATAAACAACAAAAACAAAAACAAAACTCGAGCATTGTTTGTCAGTTGGTCGAATCCGTTCATCTATATTATAATGATGCAATTTAGAAAATAATTTTTTATTTACTGTAGCAACAAGAATTGACACATAGTAGTGTAATAGTGTTAGCATACAAAAACTTAGAAAATCTAGAAAATTCTAATCAACTTTGCAATAATTAGGCACCCTTGAAACGGTCCCCAAATGCTTGGAGAAAAGACTGGAGGAATTAGAAAGCAGGGTAAGAATCAAGACCATCCAAACAACAGCATAGCTATGAATGGCTAGAATACTAAGAGTCCTGGAGATCTAAGTAGACTTGCTATCAAAACTCACAAGGAATGATATAATTGCTGCTGCTGTAGTAGTAGTAGTAGTAGTAGTAGTAGTAGAATTGTGGATTCACCGTTCACAATCTCTCATATCATTATAATTTCTTAAGTAAGAAAGTACTTATTTATTCATTTATTCTATAAATAGGACTTTACTTGAAATTGAACTTGGTGAACACCGAAGGGGGCATTTCATTAGCAAGGCATGCCGACAGGATTGATTCCCTTGTTTCTCCCCCTCCTTCTCTCTCTCTCTCTCTCTCTATATATATAATATATATATATATATATATATATATATATATATATATAGTGTGGGATTGTCACTGTTTCAGCTTTTACTGGAACGGTGTGCCAAAATGCAGTATTATTGGTAGTGTGCTCAATATTAAAAAATAGAGCTATTATATGATATAATAAAATAAATATATAAAGGTTTTACTTAATAATAAATAGATATATAAAGGTTTTACAATAAAATAAATATATAAAGGTTTTGAAACAACGTCACCTGAAGATTGTTTGCGCTTACGCATGCATGAAACCAAATGGTTGTGACTGTTCCTTTGTCATCAAATAAATAGATATGTAAAACCTTTATATATTTATTTTATTATATATATATATATATATATATATATATATATATATATTACGCACGAGCAGGATGCGGCACAAGGTCAATTTTTAAGCGGAGATTAACAGGTTTCAGTTCAGAGTTTTCCTTCTCTTAGACTGGTTACCTAGCCATGGTTAAAGAGCCCAGTCTACCCTGCTATTTACCCATAGCTGGAGGGAGAATTGGATTCAAACCTTTCCCAAGCGATTAGCCAACAGCTTCGTCCAGGAATTGAACTCTCTCTCTCTCTCTCTCTCTCTCTATATATATATATATATATATATATATATATATATATATATGTAGAAAAAGGTTTTCTCTCTACCACGGTTTCGGTTTTCAAGGTACACCTTCCTCAGGAGAACTAAGAATTATAGGTAGCTACATTTTATATCTACTTGTCTGGTTTGGAATTAATTTGATTTCTCTTTCTGTCATTTAATTAGTTTCTAAGTCTAGACTGTTTTCCTTTGAAATTAAAGATTTGTTTTCTATAAACAAATTACAAATGACTTTTTCCTGAATAAAGAAGACATATATGTGTTCTTTATTCCGGAAAAAGTCATTTGTAACTTTGTAATTGTATCTGTCATCTATCTTTAATTCCCACCACTTTTCCCTTTATTCATTTTGTTTATATCTCATTTGTGTATACTACTGAGGTTAAAGTCTTCTGGTAAATCTATTAAGTTGTAGTTGGTGTTTTTTTTTATTAATATATGTCTTAAGGGAGAGGTTAATCTTAATAATACATTAAGGAATTATGAATTTTATGGAAGTACTTCCTCAGAAATTCACCTTTTTTGTTTAGAAGATTTTTCTGGTCCGGGAATCTAATAATGGCTAACTTTTCTTGAAAAGAAACACGGATCAGTCAAACTTCGGCAGATATTAGATCTCTTTCAAATTTCCCATTTAATAATTGGTGTTATATTTTGATTCTTTAAGTTCCAAACAGAGCTAGCTATAATTGTTAAATTTTTTAGCTTAATATTTGAAAATGAGTGTTTATGATTTGCAAACCTAGATTTAAATTTTGATTTCTTATAAACCACGTAAAATTTAGTAAGTTCTGGTTTCTGTGTAGTCGTTATCGATGCAAGTTAAATTACACCTTTAATCAAACACTTTCCTTAATGATAGAAATAAGGAAAATGACACATATCCGGGTTTCGGTAATTGCAGTTAGAACAACTGCAATTACCGAAACCCGGATATGTGCCCTGTAAAAGAAAAGTGACCTTGAAATATGCCTTATATATCTCTAAGAAATAAAAAATTTACATAGTATATGGTGGGAATAATTTACATAATGATTTTAACAAAACTGAGTTTAATAAATACTTAATTGCAGTTACTGATTTCTAATACTATCATGTTATTCTCAAACGTATTAAAAGCAATCCGATATATAATTTTATATAGAAACCAATCAACATAACATTAAAATAAGTGTAACATTTTTATATTCGTTGTTATTTAGTTTCGTTAGTCTTTCTAATTTAATATAATATTTTATTACATTGAATTATTATTCAATATATATAATATATATATCTATATATATAATATATTATTTATTACATTATTACTGAGTATATATTATACAGGATTGTTCTTATTATATGTATTAGTGATTTTGACTACAGATCAAATACTCATTGATAAACTTACGCAATTCCTGAGGGGTTTTGACGTAAGCAGTGACGTAATTTCGGTTACAGGCAGATAGAAACCGATTATCCATTATATATAGAGATACCAACAAACTGATGAATGTCGACCGCTAACATATTCCATTAATTAATAATAATACACAATTCTAATTATCTTACGTTGTTCACAGATACCTCCTAATATTAAGATTAATGATGTTTTTTTTCTTTCATTATCTTGGCTTCTGCCAAATAATTCCAGTCGTGCTGAGTCGTGGACTTTTTTCTTTCTTTTCGAAAAAACGGGAAAAACGTCATTAGCCTGTATACAATATTCTCTTTCAATACAGCCTCGTTCTGAGCCCTCATCGACAGATACAAATTGGAAATAAACGTTGACACATTGAGAACCTCCTTTACCCATATCTCAATTATGTGGCCACCTGCCAGAAATAATCCGGAACATTTTATAGTTTGCAGGATCAGCTGATGCCTGGAAAATGGCTGCAGAGGAAAGCCGCCATCTCAGCTTGGAAATACACATTTTTATCATGTATTTACCAACTCCTCCACACGCTTCTTGTTCCCACAACTTCTTATACCACCGCAATAAGAACTCATGTTTAACTTTCTTTCTTCGTTAACTTACAGCTGCAAAAACATTTAATAACACAATAGACTCTTTCTTCTATAACTAACAACTAAAGGAACAATATCTACATATTAGGAACTTTCCACTTATACAGCAATGTATAAAATTTACTGTACTATTTGATACTTTCTTCTCTATTAAGTTTTGTTCAGTAATTAATATTTTGCTCTTGTTAAATCGTCGTGAATTGTTTGCTAATTATCCTACCGAAGGCATATATTTCTTATTACAAACAAGTGTGCTTTATTTTTATTCAATAGCAACTAAATTGCAAAAAAAAGAGTATCAAGACAGACATTTTAAAATCTAAAACAGCTGAGCAACGTATATATCTCTATTATGGCGGTGCGTGGTGTAAGGGTTAGAGTCGTAGGAAATGGACACGTCGACCCGAGTTCAAATCCTGGATGAAGCTGTTTCCATTGCATATAGCGCAAATACATGGGAAAGGTATGGGTCAAATTATTTTTCCCCCAGCTACGAGTAAATAGCAGTACAGACTGGGCTCTTAACCTTGGCTAGGTAACAAGTCTAAGAGATGGAAAACTCTGAATTTAAACATGTTAAACCCCGCTTAAGCCCTTGTGTCGCATTCTGCTCGTACGTAAGAGTTTGTGTATATATATATATATATATATATATATATAGTTAAAAGAAAGGAAATGAATTAGAGGTTATGAGTTTTTGCAACATCAAGGTTTTCGTTTTGAATTCATATGACTTTCGGCTCCGCTCTTGACAGTACGGAGTATAAACAAGCTCTGAAGATGATTTTTATAAAATCGAAATATTGTTCAATATTAGCTATGAATATGTTATAAAATTTTTTCACTTTAACAGCATATTGTTGTTACATAATGGCCGTCCCAGCACCTATATTTGTGGCCTTGTGCCAGACTTAGAAAAACCTTTAAAAAATGTGTACTACCGATCCTCTGATATACTTGGATGGCCTTTGAAGGAATCGGCCGAAAAAGAATTAGAAATATAAAATCTTTTAACGAGAGATTTGGAGACGATAAGTCTATGTTTAACGAAAAAACAGGATTAGTGACTGCAGAGAGTCTTTTGATCTTAGAGGCTGTGAACTCAGTGTGACCAGAATGGTTTGGAGATTCTTTTATTTCTGGATGGTTCCAGAAAATAAACTTCTGGAATATTCTTTTGACATACTATATAAAGAGACCCGTCAATAGATTAGGCAGTCAGTCTGAGATCGGAGGCCAGTCAGGGAGAGACCAGAGGAGATCAGCCCAGGAGGCCGTCACGGAATTGGAAACATTGTTGCTGAGGACGAAAAGCGCTGGCCTGTTGTTATGTTAAGGAAAGCTTGTCACCGAGAAATTTACGAAGAACTAAACCCGAAGTTAAATCCAGTTAAGATACACCTCTTGTTAAGACAGAGATAGTGACTCTCTCTCTCTCTCTCTCTCTCTCTCTCTCTCTCTCTCTCTCTCTCTCTCTCTCTCTCTCTCTCTCTCTCTCTCTCTCTCTCTCTCAAAATTGCAGTGAAGTTTTTATTATAATAAACTTCTGAAGAAAAAAAAACAAATACGGTATTATCTTTTTATGAATGGGATCTCTACCCAAACAAAATAGTAAAGATACTATCGTAAAGGGGACGACCACTAGACACCCGTGGAGAAAGCCAAATTGACCGTGACTAAAAACCAACGGTCGTGAAACTTGATACCAGAAAGACACGCGGCGTGCGAAAGGTGATACCCCTTGACCAAGTGTGTGGAAGAATTTTGGGGCTCGAAGGCTTACTGCTAGTGGGTGTGCTTGTAAACAAACGACCGTACGAGTATACGATTTGATACCGTGAAAGAAATAAACCCCGTAACGTTACATTGTGTTGTTTTCATACCCTTTTATCTATACTCATATATATATATATATATATATATATATATATATATGTTGTGTGTGTGTGTGTGTGTGTGTGTGTGTGTGTGTGTATCTATCAACCCTTCCGCATTGGCAGAATGCGACACAAGGTCAATTTATAAACCGGATTTAACAGGTTTGAATTCAGAGTTTTCCTTCTAGATCGGTTGTCATACCAAGGTTAAAGAACCCAGTCTGCCTTACTATTTTACATAGCTGGAGGGAGACTCATACATTTCCCAATGGTATTAGCGCTTTGTGAAATGCAAACAGCCACCTACAGGATTTGGCCTCGTCTCGCCGTGTCCCTTTCCCACGACGATTACCATTGCATCACTAACACCTCCGTATTTTTTTATCATGCGCATGCGTGAGTGGAAGAGGGAAGTCCCCGGGGCGCAGCAGCTAACGGCACGTTAGCCGCTGCGACATCGTAGTAAGTGGAACAGTAAGTCCCTGATCTGATGATGAACAAACAAGCGTTTATTTAACACGAGAGATATTTATTTATCAACATAATCTCATCCCTTATCAGAGAATGATAGCCAACGCTTCTTTATGGGTCGAGCATTGAACAGTAGAATACATATAGAAATTCTCAGACTACGTACTTATTGATGCTCTCTCTCTCTCTCTCTCTCTATATATATATATATATATATATATATATATATATATATATATTATATAACACACTCATGCACACACACATGCACATTATGTATCTCATTTTACTGAACACCTTTCCCACGAGCAGGAGGTGATACAAGGGCATTTTTAAGGTTTAAATTAAAAGTTTTCCTCCTAGACTGGTTGCCTGACCAGAGATAAAGAACCCAGTTTTACCTACTATTTATACGTAGCTGAGGAGAGAACAGATGCATTCATGCCTCTCTCTCTCTCTCTCTCTCTCTCTCACACACACACACACACACACACACACACATACGTACACACACACACATACACACTATATATATATATAATACCTCTACACAAGCAGGATGCGACACAAATTTAACTATTTTAAAGCGGAGTTTAATAGGTTTTTAATTCTCCTAGACCGGCTACCATACCAAAGTTACAGGTCGTCTTTCCTACTATTCGCTCACTTATTTATGGTAATATGTGTAATAAATTTCACAGGAATTCCATCCCACTTATTAGTAATCTTGTTGATCTTAATATAATCGCCTGGAGGGTTTTTTATCAAATCCCCTTGACGTTCCAGCACTTTTCTCTGTATTCTTAAAAGATTAATTTTATTTCAAAATAAACAATCATACAACGCTGGAAAACATAACATCTGACGGAATATAACAACATGTTATATACCCTCTGTTATATTCCTCCAGATGGAAGACAACTCTTTTGACTCCCACGTTGTGGTGTTTCGATAGCCCATCCCCTTTCTTTCGTTGCAGTTTCTGTTCGGTTTCATTGTCAGGAGCAATCACGTATAAATCTTTTGTTAGGAAGAATAAACTCTAAGACACCTTTGTACGTGCAATTCTTTTATTCATTTCTTAGCTCAAATGTCTTTTCTTAACCCGATTACATCCGGGAGAGCTATTGCCCTTTAAGGTACACAGTGAAACATTCTCTCGCATATGTGTGCATCTTAGCTTCTCGGACTGATTAATCAGAGAACTATGTTTCTAAATTCTATAACATTTTGATCGCATGACACAACCAAGGTCTTAAACTGACTCCGGGGTTATCGCCTCCTACTTGACCTAATGTCTCCGGGTACAATTTCTATTTCTCTTTTCAAATTCTACGCTACTCTCAAAAAACAGATACAGCTAATCTATCTGTCTATTGGATAAACTTCATCTATTCTTCAGACTATGGCATTGATCGCTTCAACTCTCACATTGTATTGAGTTCTTTTGATAGCGCATCTCCTTTTGCTAAAAATGAAAATGAACTGTTACATCCTTGTACAGACCATAAAAATATAAAGTCAGGATATGGGAACGGAATTTGGAATTGAAAAGTATGCCATTCTAGTTATGAAAAGGGGGGAAAGAGAAACAATGGAAGGAATAGAACAATAAAATCAGGAAAATATAAGAGTACTTGGAGGAAAAATGAATTACTTGGGAATATTGGAAGTAGATAAC
>CM042148.1:53344845-53357345 GCA_023376005.1 Doryteuthis pealeii | reverse complement strand
AGTGGGTGAACTGGTGTTCAGAAGGGGCAGCGATGTCCCGCAGTTAACAGGAGAGACGGGTAGGCGTGAGTCGTTTTTAGTTTGTAGTAAATTGTTGGGGCACTATCCCGTTGCTGGATGGCTACGAACGGCATGCAGCTACGTGGAGAGAAGAACGGGTGGGATAGACTTGAAAAGTAAAGTTGACGATGAAACTTAGCTGAGGTAACGAGAGAGGATCTCGTGACTGGGATACTCATGAAAATGTTAGTTGGGCGCGTGTGGTGTAATGGTTACCGTTATAGAAAAGGGACACGATGAAATGAGTTCAAATCCTGGACGCGGCTGTTTGAATTTCGCAGCTATTGGTAAATATCAAGGTAGACTGGGCTCTTTAACCATGGTATGGCAACTGGTCTATTAGTAGGAAAACACAGAATTCAAACCAAAGGGGGTTCTTCTCGTTAGTCAAAACTTTGAGATCTCCTCCTCTCCCTCCTCCTCCCCTCCTCCTCCCCTCCTCTCCTTCGTGTTTCTGTCGTTCGTTGTAATCATGAAAAATCATGAAAAAAGGATTTGGCATTAAATAACCCACAAAGCCGTTAAACACCAACCTACACAACATGTCAGCTGGGGATGTAGAATACACCGACTGCAGAGGGGTAGAATCTCCCCCCAATGAGGCCACCTGTTGACCGTGGGTGGCGACCCGTGATGCTTAAGGATGGAACCCTGGTGGCTGAGGAGTCCATGACATGCAACACTCCACTTTGGCCCTTACGTATGCTGTATGGGTGGTTGGAGATGCCCCCAAACCTTTTTATTATATATGTGCTAGAAGGCGGTGGCTGAGGGTCTTAATGTGCTGGGTATGACGTTAAACTCTATCTGATGATGAATTTCCAATTCTAGAGCTCTAGGGAATCTGGTGTGCCCCTTCATCACCATTACTTCCAGGTCCACTCTAACCCGGAGTGGTAGTACCTATTAGGGTCCCATTTATGGGTTGAATAAAAAAATGAGTTTTAAAAAATGTGTTTAAAAATTAGCTTAAAAAATTGAGTACCCATCAAGAATGAATAAAACAACCCAACAAGGGTTAACATGCCGTAAAATCCAACTAACTAACCAACCAACCCAAGTTAAAATGGGCTTCTTTTTGTGGAGTTTGATATCTGATTCTCTCATGAATAAATGAATCGCGTAATTCCAGGTTCAGAGACAGATTCGATTCACCTGATTTTAATCTCGTTGGGGATATTGCAGTCAGCATGAGGAAACGTGTTGAAAATATCTTCTAAGACTTTTTAAAAAATCAGCAGTATTTCTGTTGTAACCTAACAATGGTTACTAAATTAGAAATATCCAAACGAAGGTTGGAAATAAAATGGAACCTATTTCTCTGAATTAGGACTATTGTCTTCATCTTTATTGTTATCTGCACAGCGTTTTGGTCGATGTGCCTTCTGGCCTTCTTCAGGCATTTAGCTACCGTATTTATGAGGATTGGAACATAGCCATTAATGCTTATAGGTAGGGTATATAACATCTTCCCGACAGGATAACGTGTGGATATTTGATAAAAGATTTGGAATTCAAAAACGAAGAAGAAATGATTAGTCTGAACTTTTGAGATGAGGCTTGATAATTTGTATTATTTAGGGTTTTTCGGAATGTTGCCTTCAACATCTTTGTTATATACACAACGTTTATGAAGGATGAAGAGGGGGAGAGGAGGAGGAAGAGGAGGAGGAGTCTGATTACTAATATTTTAAATTAATTTCCCACCAGAAACCTTTATAAAGTCACTATAAAGAATTTTCTGAATGTTTCTTCTTCATATTATTTAGATTTTTCGGACTGTTGTCCTCATCTGTAGTGTTATATACACAAGTTTTTGACCGATATGCACTCCTGCCTTCTGTTACATAGCCCCTTTCTTCTTAGCTGGTCATCTTATGTTTATGATATACTTATCTTCTCTGTATGGATCTGGACTTTCTGGGTATCTGCTATTCTGCTATTTGGATGAAGTTAAACTTAACTTTAAATAACTTAAATAAAAATGTTCTATCAATGATTTTTGAGTTGAAGAAGGAATTATTAATTCACCCCGTTTTGTTAACCTCGAAATCAAAGTCGTTCCTTGTCTTCTGATAGGCATGAGTTAAATAGTACCACTACTGTTTTTCTACAAATAGGACTTGATATTGAATGTTGACACAAAGAAACCAAAACAAACCTTCTCCTCTGTTGGTTAATAACTGCCTGACTCTTTATATAAAGCCCCAACTCTTGTATTTGACCGTTTTTCGCTCCCACTGTCAGAGTTCCCGTGATTGGCGTCTTCTTTCCAGTTACACAGCCGGACATCATGTTCAGTAGTGGCGAGTGGCGGCTACTAAATCGCATATGATAGAAAAAGAAATTCATTCTTTAAAAACCAGTATCAAAATCTATTTTATACTCTAATCAACTTTAAAAAAAGCAAGATTGACCTCTTATTGTCGGTCACACAGCCGGATACTATATTCACTGGTGGGTTAAAGGGGCTACTAAATCACATATACACTCAGAGAAAATAATCATTTTTTTATAAACCAGTAGCAAAATGTATTTTCATAGGCTAATCAACTTAAACAGCAGGAAACTGGTGAGATTTTTGGGGGGGTTGGGGTTGCTTCTTTGAGGAGGGTGGAGGGTGAAATTTGATAAAAAAAAAATATAAAACGAAAGCCCGAAAATCTTTATGAATTTCTGAATTTATAACTCGCTGACATAACAGTAACATTTCAAACTAATTTCCTGTATCCAAATTAAATCTGGGGTTATCTTGGGTCTTTACGTGCGTTGACCAAAATTTATTTTTGTTGTTTTACTCGTTAAGCTCCCCTTCCCCCCCCCCAACAATAGCAACTGACATATTGCACCTGAGAACACGTGACAAAATGTCTCCTCATAACTCAAGAACTCTCCGCAGTAGTCTAGCTAAATTCGACGTCTAGATAATTCAAATACTTCCTTGGCTGTCCTATGTTTAACTATATATATATATATATATATATATATATATATATATATATATATGTGTGTGTGTGTGTGTGTGTGTGTGTGTGTGTTGGGAGTGGTTTTGTAGGTACGCAGTGTCTTGTTGAATGTGTGTTTATCCAATTTCGACGTTATCAGGGGTGAAGGATTGAATAAATCCGACAAAGTGTGGTTGAAAATAGAACAACTAAATTCAATTGATATTTCACCTCGGTTTTTAGTGAGGCTTCCTCAAAATTTACATAAACCCTTTGCACGACTAAAATGTAACAGATGGTCAATTTCTTAAGCGGAGTTTTAAAGGTTTTAATTAAAAGTTTTCCTTCTCCTATACTGGTTGCCAATGTTAAAGAGCTCAGTCCGCCCTTCTATTTACCCATAGCTGGTTAGAGAATAGTTGTAAGAGTATTGGCGTTATGTGAAATGCAAATAGCCTCGTCCAGAATTTGAACTCTGGATATCAAATCTATATCCTACGAGAATAACCATTGCACCACGCGCCTCCATTTTTTTTAAATTATATATTCGTATTTATTATTATTATTATTATTATTATTATTATTATCACTCCTTTTGAGTTTTTCACGTCAGCTTTAGCTGATGGTATTTCACTGGAGTCTGAGTGGCAACAAGCCTCCTCATGTCTCCAGGACTCTCCTGAGTATCCTAGCCGATTGCAGCAATGCAGTAGTCTGGATGGTCTCAACTCTTCCTCAGATTTCCAGATTTTCCAGTCTTTTTTCCAAGCTTTTTGGGACCGTTCCAAGTGCACCAACTACAATTGGTATCACTTTGACTTTCATATTCCATAGCTTTTTTTAATTCTCTGGCAAGGTCCAAGTATTTGTCCATCTTTTCGTTTTCCTTCATCTTCACCCTGTGATTTGCTGGAACTGCAAAATCTACCAGTTGACAGGTTCTTTCTTTCTTGTTAATCAACATTAGGTCTGGTCTACTGGCTGGGATAGGGTGATCCGTCTTTATTTCAAAAAATTTGTCCTTATGGCATTATTTTGAGCAGCAATTATTATTATTATTATTATTATTATTATTATTATTATTATTATTTCTCTTCGGGATTGTTCCAAGCAAGCCAACAATTATAGGCACAGCTGTAATCTATCTATTCCATACTTTTTTTTTTCACTTCTGTAGCAGAGCCATGATATTTTTTGTATTTCATTTTCATTCCGTTTTTTAGAAATGATTATTGTATGCTTTATGGGTTTTCACACTACTAGCTGAAAAGATTTTTCTTCTTCTTAAGATATTATTATTTTTACTCTATGAGTGTTTTTCACGCCAAACTGTCACTCACAGAAAGGAGGAAAAGCTAAAGTTTATGTTGAAACCCCCAAAAAGGTGATTCTCAAACGTTTTTAAAGAGTTTCAGGTTTGGTTTGATTTGGTTTGGTTTGATTTGGTTTGGTTTGGTTTGTAGGAATTTACGACATGTCAACCCTTGTTGGGTTATTTTATGCCGAAGACGTTTTTTATTTTTATTCATGCTTGATGGGTATTTAAAAAAATAAACTCAATTTTTAATACATTTTTTTAAACTGATTTTTTCTATTCAACCCATAGATGAGACCTTAAAAGTTACTACTACTCCGGGTCAGAGTGGACCTGGGAGTAAATGAAGGGGTACTCCACACTACCCAGAGCTCAAAACTGTAACTTCACTATTATATGCAGTTTAATGTCATACACATGACACCGCCTTCTAGCACATATATAATAAAAAGGGTTGGGGTTTACCATAAGGGCAATAAGGTTATGACAGTCATATAGATGCTAGGGTTTGACATGACCAGCCGATTGATCTGAGAAGGGCCAATCCGACTACTCTTCTAACCAAAGGAGTATTATATGTCATAGATTGCTCAGTCATCAGGATTCCATCCTTAAGCATCATGGGTCGACACATACGGCCAACAGGTGGTCCAGTCGGTATGTTCTTCTGTCCCATCCGACAGGGCGGAAAAAAAATTTCGTTCTATACATATTTACCCAACCCCTCCGCACGCGCAGGATGCAACAAAGGACAATTTTTAAGCGGAGTTTAACATATTTAAATTATGATTTATTGCTCGTGACGTAATAATTATTGTCGTAAGAAATAGATACGACGATTCGAGTTCAAAACCTGGACGGAGCTGTTTGCATTGAATCCAACTATCCTCCCAGTTATGAATAAATAGTAGAGCAAACTGGATTTTTTTTAACCTTGGTCCAGGAGAAAGTAGTACTTCAAAAATCCAACTGTTAATATACAAAATGCAAACTTTCTCACCATTTTAATGTAAATGAGTTCTATTCACATCTGTCCATCAAATCCAGAGAAATAAGTTAGAATGGTATCGATTATTATCTATATATGAATACTCTTGTTCTCTTCCGACTGTTATCATATTGCAACACCCTCTGGTTAAAAATGAGACAATCCAAATCGTCTAAGATGCAAAAATGTAAATCCAGATTATCTGTTGTCGCTTATCCACCGAATTCTTATTTCTTATGAGTGTCGACACCTCAGCTAAATAATGGACCATTCCATTTTTATTACAAAGAATGAAAGGGAAGGAAAATGACATGCGATACAGAAAAAATATAAGAAAAAAATACAGAAAGAGAGAGGGGAAAGGTAGAGGGAGATGAGCGCACGGAAGTGATAACGCTAATCTATTTCAATCGAACATAAAGAAAAGAAGGAAATAAAGAAAAAAGTGAGAGTTAAATGAAGATTATTATACTTTTTACATATTGAACTATTTTGCAATAGTTCTTAAGTAAACAGATCTAACGATGAAAATAATTAAATTATTATACTGTTGTATATCCACATGTCTTGCTAGTTATTATCATCATATCTGTTGGGTTATGCTGGAGATCAAGTGACAGCAAGTCTCTTCGGTTAATGGTGCGCTTTGCTGGTTTTATTAATAATGCTGTAGTATTTTCATTTGACTTGTGAACGGGCTTTTGTAAATGAACGGGCACTGATGACGATGTTGTAGGTGTACAAAAGGAAATGATTTGCTGCACGTACGTCAGTTGTCTTTTTATCAGGTTTGTGTTTGCTTGCTGGGAATAAATACGAATCGAATTTAACATAAAGGATTAAATAGACACCTGCATCCGGTACGGGGGAGACAAAGATTCGAGAATGGATTCTATATGAGTGGAAAATGGATTCACAGACAAACGGATAGAAACGGATTGAGATAGATAGAGAAAGGGGGAGAGATAGATAGATAGATAGATAGATAGATAGAGTGAGTGAGTGAGAGAGAGAGAGAGATTAAGAGAGAGAGAGAGGGGGCGGGGGAGATAAACAGACTGACATAGATAGATAAATCGAGAAAGAGAGATTAAACGAGATATAAAAAATATGAATAGACTGACATATATAGATAGATAGAGAGAGAGAGAGAAAGAAAAAGAGAACAGTCTGAAATAGATAAATATGAACAGACTGACATAGATAAATACATAGATAGATAGATGTGAACAAAAATAGAGAGAGAGAGGGTGGAGAGATTAAGAGAGAGAGGGGGGAGAGAGATGGACATAGAGAGAGAAGAGAGATTAAGACAGGGAGAGATGGACAGGTTGAGATAGATAGATATGAACATTATCAGATTTGCTAGCTTAGCATGCATTACACTATAGGAAGTACTAGTAACCAGTATATATATATATATATATATATATATATAATCTAAAATTCTAAAACGTCCACATAATTAATAATACCATTATTCATATTTTGTTCACGGAACACTCCATGATCATCAGATGGTATATGTCAGATTCAATGCGTTAAACGGAAAAGAAAAAAAGACTCGACGGAATTGGGGAATGTGCGGACCTAGCAATCCAAGGGTTCGAAGATTATCCAAACAATAGCAAAGAGAGATTAATTACGACAATCAATATGGGTGCCAATGAATATAACACAACGACGGTGAGTTAAAAGAGAATGATTAATTTGAGGAAACATTCTGTACTGCGATATGATAGTAAGCAAGTTCGAACACTAATGACGCTATTTCGTTCGCTTTTATACTAATACCTTTGAGGAATCATATCATCATTGTTAATTAGTACCTCTACTGACTTCCACAAGGATGACTTTGACATTGAATAATCCACCAATATGGATACGACATTAAACTAAACGAAACCTTACTCGGTGCGTGTGTAAAATATATAGGTATATACATATACAGAGTGTCGACATATACTTACCTGGCTTTCGGGGGTCCAGTGAGCTTCGGCCACTGGATCGTTAAGTACAATTAATAGCGTCGAACACAAGGGGCTTTCCCCCAGGCAATACCTGCCCCCTTGATTTAAAGGGACATGGCTGGGTTTATTGCCCAGTGCCTGAGGCGCCCCTTGAGGGGGAATGCCGACGGGACCGACGCAATTTTTATGCGCACACAAAAGCGAGATCTTGTGTCCAGCACTCATAAGTGGGATGAGAGGCAAATACCCTTATCTGGCTTTCGATCCCTGTGTCCAATAGCTTCGGATTCTGGACCAGTGAAATAGAGGGCTGTCCCCACGAGTAGCACCTGCCTCTCGTCTAAAAGGGGCAGAGTTGGGTCTATTACTTGGTGCCTGAGGTGTCCCAAAAGGGGAATGCCGAAGGTATTCACGCACTTTTTTCACTGGCCACTGTATGAACTGGTATTATGTCAAGCTTGTTAAATGACTACATAATTTCCAAATCATAATATCCGTCGGAAACAAATTATCTATTGAAGGAAACTTTTTTCTTTTTCTTTTTTTTACCAAATAGTAAAAGTATGAGATCCATTATTCATACATAGCTATTATCTTATTGTCTTACAAATTGTCTTGGGAGCCACGGTTTAGAGTAACGTTTATCGTCGTATAGAATGGAATCGGCGACCCGAGTTCAAATCCTGGACGAGACTGTTTACGTTTAACGGCCTTTGGAATATCATGGATCACTCCATTATTCCCCAGCTGGAGAACTGAGAAAAAATGCTGCTTCAGTGAAAACCGCTACATAATTCGCAATGAGTGAAACAATTAAATTTCAAGAAATAAACATTAGCTGTAAGTCCGCTAATAAGATATTGAGAACAATAGAAAAGATAATAATATTTATGCTATGGACCCAAGGATTAATGGTTGGTTGGTTGGTTGGTTTTTACGGCATGTCAAATGTTATTGGGTTATTTTATGCTGAAAACGTTTTGTTTTATTAATTCCTGATGGTTATTCAAATGTTTTATTCACATTTTTAAACTCATTTCTTTTCTATTTAACCCATAGATGAGACCCTAACAGGTACTACTCCTATGGTTCAGGGTGGACCTAGGAGCAATGGAGATGAAGGGTCACTCCACACTCCCCAGACATAAAAATAATTTTGCTGAAATAAATGTTTTCTTTTTAATAATATAATCTTATTGATATTAATAATTTTATTGCAAAATATTGAATTTAACTACGGAACAACTTTTTATGTTTTAAAACCTGTCTCATTGAATCTGAAAAAAAGAAGCAGAGGCAGTAAGTATATATTTTATTACGGAATTCATTTTTAAGCAGAGGTAGTAAGCATGATTGATGTAACTGTCGTTAAATGAAAAGCGGATATATATAGATATATATATATATATATATATATATATATATATATATATATATATAAGTCACACGGCTGTCGATGGAAGTCATGCGAGAGAGAGAGAGACAAAGAGAGACAGAGAGACAGAGAGAGAGAGAGAGAGAAAGTAAGAGTGAGAGGGAGAAAGAGATACATTGTAGTTAAATTTGGGAGAGTAAAAGAGAAAGAGAGAGAAGGGTGAGAGAAAGAAAGTCACGTGGCTGCCTAAGAATGACTACTGGTAGACGAAGAGAAGTCCGATGGACCAGGGACAGACAGAGAAAGATAGAGAGCCAGTGAGAGAGAAAGAGAGAAAGAGAAGAGACAGAGACAGAGAGAAAGATAGAGAGAAAGTTCGATGGCTGCCAAGGCATGTCTAACAGACACAGTGGAGTTAGATGGATGCCAAGGCAGGTTAACTGATATATATATATAAATATATATATATATATATATATATGTGTGTGTGTGTGTGTGTGTGTGTGTGTGTATAAATAAAAAAAAGAGAAAGAAAGAGAAAAGGAGAGAGTGCGAGTTTGGTGTCTGCCAAGGCATGTCTACTAACAGAAACTCAGGATTTCGATGGATGTCAACCGAGGTTGACCGACAGATACACAGGAAAATTCGGATGGTTGTCAAGGCAGATAGACAGACAGACAGACTGTTAGTGCCCAAGTTTAGATGACTGGCACCGCCATGGTTGGTAAACCAAGCAAACACAAACATATTAAAGAAAAACGAAACAGAATAAATGTTGACTTGGATGCCAAACCAGAAACTTTAATAACTATCAAATCTTATTATAATGGATATTGTCTGTGTGTCTGTGTTATATACCCCTTTCATTTGCTGGGTATATAATGGGGAGAGAGTAGACAAGAGATGTGTGAGGAGATGGGCTCTTGCTTTTCTGTTTTTTCTTCTTGTTCTTACTTCGTCGCTGCCATTTCCTCAGCATCTGAGCAGCTTCCTTCTTTTGGGCTGGATCGTCTGTGTTCATTTCTTGTTTGTAATTAATAAACAATACTTTGTTGTTTTTTAGACGTCTATTCTTTATTACATAAAAAAAACTAATCTCAAAGGGGTTTTCTACCGCGGTGAGAGGCTGGCATCTTTTGGAAGCAACCGATCCTAACGTCTGCTTCCCTCAGCTAACGGCCAGCATCTCACGAACTAACTTAATTTCTGTTCTCACGCCTTTCGATTGGCGGAAGACGGGGGTCAAGAAACGTCATTACCTGCCAATAATATAACCCCCTCCGATTTTGAATATTCGACGAACTTTAATTCAAAATCTAACTACACTTACAAACATAATTCGTAGGCTACCCACGAATTATGTAACACGTGTCTGTAGCCGAAACTACGTCACCACCAACGTCACAATTCCCTGAATTATTTACGTTATATTCTCAATGATTATTTAACAATAATCTTTATTTAATCTTAATTAGCATTAGAATCTTATCTATTAACGATTTCTCTGTAAAGGTCTAGCTAAGTTAGATTTGCCTAAAAACAACCCATGTTATTAATGCATTTATCACTATGAAATAAAGGTTTACATAGTATATGGTGTGGATAATTTGCATACTGGTTTTAACAAAATCCAATTTAATAAATAATCACTAGGTATTATTGATTTTAAATATTATTGTTTTATTCTCAGACATATCAAATCAATCCAGTGTATAATTTCATATAGAAATCAATAAAAAATAAAACAAAAAATTAATCTTTTTAATGGTGGGGGGAGAATTGGCGGCGGATTTTCCCGCAAATTCTTCTCCCACCATTCCCCATTACATTGTGGCAGAAATATGAGTAATGAAAGAAACAAAACTCAGACGAAAATGTGTAGTATATTTCTTTGGAGTTTTGAACTCGGCTTCGTCAGCATTTATTGAATTACCAGGATCATACAAGTGTTTATAGAAGGGGGAAGTGGGTGGATGGGTAAGCTTTGGGGTGAGGGAAAGATTTGATTGATTATAGAGGAATCTTTGGGGAAGATGAGAAGGAAATCAGATGGGAAGAGAGTTGGGGGAGGTAGGTAGAAAAATGAAGAGAGAGATACCTGATAGGGGAGGGGAATAGCCATTCATGGAAAGAGATTTGTCAAGGAAGCAGCAGAAGGGAGTAATAAACTTCCCACTAACCAAACTTCCCCTGTTGACCCTCACCTCTTCACTTGGTGACCTAGTTTGCTATAACCCACAAATTAACAAATAAATTTGATTTTGATTTTGTGATCACCTATCTACCACCCACCCCCCTTTTATTACTCCCATCTGCTGCTTCCTTGACCCACAAAATAACAAATAAATTTGTTTTTGATTTTATGGTAACCTAACCACCACCACCCTTTTATTACTGGCTCAAATCTCTCTCAAAGGATGGCTACTCCCCTCCCCTATCAAGTATCTCTACTTCTCCCAATTCTCTTCCCGTCTGATTTCCTTCTCATCCTCCCCAAAGATTCCCCTATAACCAATCAAATCTTTCCCTCACCCCAAAAGCTTACCCATATATATATATATATATATATATATATATATATATATATATAATTTTCAGTGCATATATTATATTTCTATAAGCCTGACCATATATGTGATGTGTGTGACAGGGCTTGCCTGTCGTGGGTTGGGCTTCGCAGTCCCGTACGGTCCCATGCGAGAAGAAGCCAGGAGGTTCACGTAACATATGCGTGACAGGGCGCGTAAAAGCAAACCTAGATCCCTGATATATTTTTATTTAATATATCATTGAGATTTGATAATTTGCTTTAGAAGCATTGTTGAGTAAAGTATATTATTATTTATATTTTTTGCTTGAAGGCAATTACAATGCGTATACCGTATAAAATTTGATAATTATTGAAAACAATCATGACAAGCGAACTCGGCAAATATTGCACCCCACGTAGAACATCGTACAGCTGTTTCAACTTTATTAAGTCTCATCAGCGATGTATACTTACGATTTCCCTCAGACAGAAATCGAAACCGGGAACCCAGCACGCAGAATCAGAGACTCTACCCCTGGGCCACCGATACGTAGCACACGATAGATGCGAAATTAACTTGTCAAGGATAAACACGTCACTACTATACAAAGAACAGGGGACGTTGAGAAGATCGCAATTAGGCCTATGCTCCGGTGTAAGAAATGAGATTTGATAATTTGCTTTAGAAGCATTGTTGAGTAAAGTATAGTATATATTTTAAAAATGTTTTTCGGCCTCTGAAAATAATGAAAATAATGAACGAAAGTTTTCATTTTCGCACCACTGAATTTTATCGTGGCCAAATACAAATTGCGCCTACTTTTTTTAAGAGTCAAATTTTCTAGAAATTTTCGACACTTATTCACATTTAGATGAATTTACGTTTAAAATAGCTTTGTTCTAAAATATATTAGGGAAAAAGTTGATTTATTTAATTTTATGAAATTCGAACAAAATATATCTTACTCGAACGATTTTTAAATGTTTCTATAACAATAAGAGTCTGAATAATTAAATCAGAAATGTTTAGAAACGTTGTGAAGGTCCCTATTGTCGTAAAACAAAACAAATATCTCAGTGGAGTGGAGTGGAGTGAATATGATACTTTTTAAGCAAGTAATTTTATTTTAAAATATAAAACGTTTTATTTTATTTATTTAATTCATCACCTCTAGGCAATAACTTTCAAAGAATTTATTTTATACCACCCAGGGTTTTTTTATCTAGTATATATATATATATATATATATATATATATATATATATATATATATAAAAAGAAGAAGAAAAACAGGATAGTGATTTCAGTCGGGCTGT
>CM042148.1:53277345-53339845 GCA_023376005.1 Doryteuthis pealeii | reverse complement strand
TATATATATATATATATATATATATATATATATATATATAAGAATTATGTACGTGTCGAGTTATAACTCAGGAAAGAGATATTACTCAGACTCGAAATTTTCTCATAACTAAGAAACACACCAACTTTAGTTATTGAATTTTATTGATTAAGGGATATAATTAATTAATTAAACAAAAATAAAACGATTAGCGGTAATCGTGGCATAGCCGCTGCTGCTAATATAAAAAAAATTTCGCTGGCTGCTGACTATATCAGAAATGATTAAAAATGGCCACATGGCGCAACTGCTGATAATTTGAATGTTCTGCCTGGATGCTTGCGTATTGTAGTCTTACTAACTAATTTTGATAAACAAATTCGCGCCCTAATCAGATCAGTTCGGAATTTCTCGCGTATTTCTGGTCCAAACCTAGAAATATTTATTTGGTTACAAAGAAAAGAAAATAATCTTTCTAAATACGTAATTTGTATGTGTTTTTATTGATTTAATTATTTTTTACAGTGAATTAAATAACAAATTAAACGGAAAAATTTAACGATTAACAATAACTCAATATAATAAAATATATCCATTTTTAATCAGTTTAACACAAACCTTTTTTAAAAGAAACTAATTGTGAAATAAACATTATTAAATTAATATGTGAAATATTCGACCTACAAATAAGATAATGTTTAGTTATTAGCTTCTTTGTTACATTCTGTGGTAGTAAGCAAACAAACACGGTCGGACTTGCAGAAGCTTTATTCTACATAGAATACAGTGGTGGATTTTTGACCAGTTTATATAGTTATTAGAAGGGGAGGGGAGGTAACTCAGTTACCTATTACATTCTCCCCCAATTTTATTTTAGTCATACTGGACGAAGTCGTTCCATCGCCCAGGCTTTTTGCGGGTTCTGTTCGAACGTCGTGGCGGTTCAACATTGGGAGTAGAATCAGGATCATCGGTTTCCTGGTCTGAAGATACCTCGGGCTGGGTTCCTTCTCTCAGACCCGAGTTGGTAAAGATGCGTCTCCTTCTTCGTGCAGGAGGTTGTGATTCCGAAAACAGGGGTTCCGAATCAGTTTGGGGGTGGGCCCGTTTCTTAACAATTGGGCAATCATCCACATCTGGCCGACTTTGGGCATTTTGGGATTCCTGAGAAAATATGGACTCCGTATCTGATAGTTGTGGGGAATTCGTAGAGGAGTCATATGGTGCAATGCCGACAGGTTGGCCTTCAGCTGAGGTGGAAGGTTCTTGAGATGTAGACACCTTTCTGCAAGGTATATTAGGCGCACGTACATCCCCTGCGGGTGCAAGGTCTCTGAGAGAAACAGTGGATTCTTTTCCATCCATGTGACGTACGAGGGCATAATGTGGATTCGCCTCAATAAGTTCCACTTCATTTGTCATTGGGTCATTCTTACTATGGCGGAAGAAACGTCTCAGAAGAACCGTTCCTGGTCTCGAGAGCCAGGAAGGAAGTGAAGTACCCGCCGAGCCTCTTCTTTGAAAGGGGAGGAACCTCTCATGAGGCGTGACATTTGTGGCCGTACACAGTAGAGTTCTGATGGCGTACAGAGATTCAGGAAGGAGTTCTTCCAAGTGGGAGATAGGACAATTACGAGTTGCGGCGGCCAGTTGTATGGTTTTCCATATTATGCTATTATAGCGTTCACATTGGCCATTACCCTGAGGGTGGTAAGGTGTCGTTCGGCTAGTGGCCACTCCCCGTTCATGAAGGAATTGTTTAAGTTGTCCGAACATGAAAGAGGTTCCACGGTCTGAATGGATGTAAGCAGGAATTCCAAAAATGGCAAATAGAGAGTATAGGCACCGTATAACTGAATTTGCTGATGTGTCTGGACAAGGAAATGCAAATGGGAATCGCGAATATTCGTCGATGACTGTCAACATATAACTATTCCCATTCTTTGATGGTAGGGGACCCTTAAAATCAAGATTTAACTTTTCAAATGGTTGAGTTGCTTTTATCAGGGTCCCGATTTTAGGTTTGAAAAACTGTGGTTTGGGCTCTGCACATATTCTATACGATTTTATCAATTTTTTTACATCGTCCGTAGAATATGGTAGATTCCTGGTCCGTACCACATGTGTCATCCTTGTTATGCCTGGGTGGCACAGCTCATTGTGTAACGTACGAAGCTCATTTGTGTTTGGCATCGCGTTACACACCCTCGATAGTGCGTCAACTGCCTCATTCTCTTTACCAGGTCGGTATATAGCATCAAAAGAAAAACAGGAGAGTTCTATTTTCCATCTAGCTATTTTTTCATTTTTAATTTTACTGGTGGTCCTGGTGTTGAACATGAATGCAACGGATTTTTGATCTGTAATTAATCTGAAGTGTCTTCCGATTAAATAGTGCCTCCATTTTCTAAGTGCCTCTTCTATCGCATAAGCCTCTTACTCAATTGCTGAGTGTCGCTGTTCTGAACGCGACAGGGTCCTTGAAAAAAAAGCAACAGGGCGTCCAGATTGCCTTAAAGAGGCAGAAATTGCGTAATCAGATGCATCTGTCTCCACTACCAAAGGAATAGCAGGATCTACAGTTGTAATCGCCGCGTTAGCTATATCCTTTTTTAGATTTTTAAAAGCGTCCACAGCTGTGGAAGAAAGAGGAAAACTGTCCGTTTTCACCAATGGGTGAATTTTGCTTGAAAAAGAAGCAATCCACTGAGAGTAGTGTGCAAACATACCCAGAGCTCTTTTTAGGGCACGCATATGGAATGGGCAATCCTAGTAGGGGTTTCAGTCGTTCTGGGTCTGGTGACATCAAACCTTTCTTCACAGTGTACCCCAGTAAATGGATGGTGTCTACGCCAAAAACGCATTTATCGTCATTCAGTGTCAGGTTATATTTCTTAAGGGCTACCATAAATCGTTTCAGATTATGATTATGGTCTACATAATTGTGCCCACATACAGTTACATTGTCAATATAGGCAAAGGTACCCTCCAATTTTTCATCAGTAATTATTCTGTCCATAATCCGCTGGAAGCTGACAACGCCATTTGTTACTCCAAACGGTATCCTTTTAAACTGGTAAAGGTGACCATTTGCTTCAAAAGCTGTATAGGGTCGATCTACTGGTTTGATAGCCACTTGGTGATAGGCACTTCTGAGATCTAGCGTACTGTATACTTTGTATTTGGCAATTTCACTTACGATGTCGTCTATCCTTGGTAGGGGGTAAGCATCTAACAAAGTAAATCTATTTATAGTTTGAGAGTAGTCAATTACTAGTCTCTTTTTGTGGTTCTCAGAAGAGGTTACTAATACCTGGGCCCTCCATGGAGACTCACTAGTTTCAATAATTCCTCCCTCAAGCATTCTCGCAACTTCGGTTTTTATAAAAATTTTATCTTCCCATGAGTACCGTCTCGACTTCATTGCTATAGGTTTGCAGTCTGGAGATAAATTATTGAATAGTGACGGGTACTCAACATTGACGGCTGTTAGGCCACAAATGTTAAGAGCTGGCTTGGGTCCACCAAAAGGAATTTCGATACGAGAATGATGTCGAAGAAAATCATGCCCTAGTATTACGTCACTACAAAGATTTTCATTACCGAGAGTCTGAGGTTTTTATACGAAGTATTTTTAAAATGCAAGCTCACCAAACAGTATCCGATCACTTGTGATGATAAAGAAGCATTTGCCATAGCCACACGAGTTGAACAAGGAAAAATTTTCCATTTGTTAGCTTTAACAATTTCGAAGTTAATATAATTACCGGAGCTGCCGATGTCAATCAAAGCATCAATAAAAATGCCATTAATTTTAATTTTTATTATGCTTTTCCAAAGGCAGTGTGGAGCGGCAGCTGTAATAGTTGCTAACATGAAAGAAGTCGAACTTTTAGATTCATTATTTTTCGGGGGTGTGGATTGACAAACATTTAGAAAATGACCCAATTTTCTGCATTTTCGGCACCTAGCATTTCTGGCCGGACAAGAAAAACGAGGGTGTGGACCATACCCACAGAAATGACATTTACGATTTGTAGAAGCAGTAGTAATAGCTGACTCAGTAGAGTTTGAAATGTCAAGAGTGTCTTGGTTAGAAAAAGAAGTCACAGAGGAGGGGCCCGGAGAATTATGCAGAGGCGGTGGGGAACAAGACGAATGTGTGTTTAAGGCAGCACTGGTCGTATCAGACTGTAAGTAGAATACAGATTGTTTTTGGGCCACTTCGAACATATGAGCCTGTTCGTAAGTTGTTCTTAGGCCAAGAGATTTGTTTTCAAGAAGACGCTGTCTTACTTGTGCATTCTGGGCCCGTTAATAAAGGCGTCCATAATGTGCTCGTCTCGAACCTCTTCCGCACTCATAGACCGAAAGTTGCAGTCTTTGCTTAAAGTCCGGAGTTCCTTTAGAAATTGTTCCAGCGACTCTCCGTTCTGTTGGCGTCGTGTAGTCAGAAGGTGCCGCGAAAATATTTCGTTTTTCGGCTTTTTATATGTAGACTGCAGTACTGCAATGGCTTCCTCATATGTAGTGCATTCCATAATCGTTTCATGTATCGTGTGAGATACGTAGTTTGTTAATAGTCCCAGTTTGTTAATTGGCCGCTGTGGATTTTCAGTGTACAGTGTTTGAAGAAAATTTTCGAAAGTCACCAGCCAATGTGTCCAGCGTTTTCCAGCATCTGGTGTCTCTGGTTCGACTTCGAAACGTTGTGGGCGCATCAGTTGTTCCATACTGATTCTATGTAGAATAAATTGTGGTAGTAAGCAAACAAACATGGTCGGACTTGTAGAAGCTTTATTCTACATAGAATACAGTGGTGGATTTTTGACCAGTTTATATAGTAATTAGAAGGGGAGGGGAGGTAACTCAGTTACCTATTACACATTCCTTGTTACTTTTAGGGGTCAAAAAAGGAAATAAATTAAATTGGTGAATTCTCCAACAAGGAATTAAGAACTGAATTGAAATTTGTTATATGTACAAAAGAGTTTTTTTTAAACAGTATTATAAACCAAAAAGAAAATAAAAGAAAAAAGAAATTGTAATACGGACAATTGTAAGAATTTAATTCTTGGCATTTTATTGTTACATTTTAATATGGTAAAAATGAACGAATTAAACGAGTACATTTTCTTCCATTTAAATCAACAGACAAGGAAGAACTAGTTTAAAAGAATAAAATTGTTTCAAAAATGTAAAGAACAAAAAGAGAATAGCACCGGTAGATTGTTCTCATTCCGTTAAAGGTGTTAAGATTGTTCTTTATCTGAGTACAGTATTTTTTTCTTTTCTTTTTTTTTTTTTTTTTATATATAATACTTAAATAATAGGATTTGCATGTTTTTTACCTATTTTACATAAATGTCTGACGAAACCTCGGAATATAAAAACAATGAAATCTCACGGGATTTGTCAATTCAACCCAGCAATTGCTAATTACTCTGTTGACCTTATATCTTTGCTTTGTAAACCTTTTTCTCTATCCTTAATATTCGATGTATTTCCCCCTATTATTTATTTAGTTAACTATGATTCTCGAGTTACATCATTTTTTTTTTTTTTTTTTTTTTTTTGCATTGAAAATTCCGGAAGGAATCATGGATTAGATATCTTTGGATAAATCCCCTAGGTGCTATTTTCTGCATGGTTTTTTTCATCATAAAATTCACGAAATGACAAAAGTAATGTTGTTTTGTTTTTTTTTGTGTGTGTGTTTTTGTTTTTTAAGGCGTATTTCATACTTGAAATTAAAAAAAAACATAGAAATTCAAACATCAAAAAATATAAATATACAGAGGGGAGTTAACAGAACATTTCAGTATTATTCGAGTTGTGAATTCTGTTGCGTACAAAGAAAGTGAATGTCTTAGATGAAAAAAAAAACAAAAACAAAACAGTGGAAGCCCAACTCCTACATATATAAGTACAGAAAATAACGTGTGTGAGTGTGTGTATGTATATCTGTGCTTGCGCGTAAATACGTATACAGAAACTGAATGTCTTAGATGTAAAAAATGTGGAAGCCTCCCTCATATGTAAGTAATGAAAATAAAGTCTGTGTATATATATATATATATACGTGTGTGTGTGTGTGTGTGTGTGTGTGTGTGTGTGTGTGTTGCCTGTGTGTGTGTGTGCGCGTGCGTAGATGTAAAGACGAAACATCCCGTTAGGAAATCGCCAATGTAACCATTAAGTACTGTTGAATTTTGTATTCAAGCGCATGCGCAGATGAGAATTACATTTACATAGACAAATAAGATTAAATAGACTGAAAAGAGATAGATAGATAGATAGATAGATATGAACAGACTAAAAAGATAGATATGAAAAGAATGAGATAGATACATGGATATTTAAGAGACTGGGATAGATAGATAGATAGATAATTAAAAGACAGGGATAGATAGATAGATAATTAAAAGACAGGGATAGATAGATAGATAGATAGATAGATAGATAGATAGATAAAAGACAGGGATAGATAGATAGATAGATAGATAGATAGATAGATAGATATGAACAGAATGAAATAGATGCATACATATTGAAGAGACTGGGATAGATAGATATAACAAATGAAGTTGTATAAATGTTCACGTGTATATGTTATACATGTGTGTGCGCATGCGCTGCGTGTATTTGTATGTGTGCGTGTGTGCATGCGTGAATCTGTGTGCCTATTTGTGAGTGTGAGCGTGTGCGTACTTATTTGTGCGTGTATGTGTGTGTGTGAATGCATGTATCTGTGTGCCTCTTTGCGTATGTATGTGTTTGTGCATGCGTGTATCTGTGTGAGTATTTATGTGTATGTGTGTGAATACGTGTATATGTGTGTCTATTTGTGTGTGCATGTGTGCATGTGTGTATCTTTTTGCCTATTTGTGTGACTATTAGTGTGTGTGTGTGCGTGTGTGCGTGTGTGTGTGTGCGTGTGTGTGTGAATCTGTGTGCCTATTCACATGTTTGTGTTTGTGGATGTGTGTGCGCATGCGTCTATGTGCGTGCCTATTTGAGTGTGTCTGTGTGTGTGTGTGTGTGTGTGTGTGTGTGTGTGTGAGCACGTGTGCGTGTGTGTGTGAATCTGTGTGCCTATTCACATGTTTGTGTTTGTGGATGTGTGTGCGCATGCGTCTATGTACGTGCCTATTTGAGTGTGTGTGTGTGTGTGTGTGTGTGTGTGTGTGTGTGTGTGTTTTACGTCCTATAAACTGATGTTATATAAACCCCGAAGTAGCGAATGCCTAGAATAAATTATATTTGCTATTTATTGTTCCACTGAAATGTAGAGACTTTCCGTAAAAAGATTTTTTATTTCCATTCAGCTGTTTATTCACATCAATAAATCATTCAAATACAACCATTTTTTTCTTCTCATTTTTCATTTTTATTGACTGGTGATTTTATGTTTTACATCTAAAGATAAGGTGGGGTGTCCCAGTGGTGTAGTGGCTAATGTGCTGGACTGCAAAATTGTAGTAAGCGAGTTCGAATCCTAGTAATGCTATTACGTTCACTTTCGAACTAATACGCTTGGGAAATGTATGAACCCCCTCAATTTTCCAACTATGGATTAAATAGTACCACTACTGTTCTTCTACAAGGGGGAGTGATCGTGGCGTAGTGGCCTAACGTGCTGAGTTGCGACATCGTAGTAAACGAGTTCGAACCCCAGTCGCGCTATTACGTTCACTATTGGACATTTGGGAAATGTATCATATGAACCACCTTATCATCCATCTATTGTACCACTACTGTTCTTTTACAATGATAACATTGGCATTAAATAACCCTCAAAGGTTGACATTGATTAATCCATAAGAAGTTGATAGGAAACAAAGAAACCAACCAATACCAAAACTATCATATTTTTCTTGGATTTCTCACTGTAGTTAATACACAGATTAAATAGCACCACTACTGTTCTTCTACAAGGAATGCTTTGGCATTAAATAACCTACGAAGGTTGATATGCCATTAAACAAAGAAACCAAACTAATCCCTAAGATAATGTAGGTATTTACCAAACCCTTTCTATGCGAGTATGATGTGACACAAGGTCACAAGTATGGAGCATCGACGAGGATCGAACTCGCTTTTCAGTAGTAATGGATCTCGAGATTAGCTTGCTAACCATTACGCCACGATTGGACGCCCTAGTTATTTACTTAACCCGTTCGCCACGGGTTGTATGTGACACAAGATTACAAGAATGGGGCATCCAGCGAAGATCAATCTTATTATTCAGTAGTAATGGATCTGCGAGACTAGTTTGCTAACCATTACACCACGATTGGACGCCATAGGTATTTACCCAACCCGTTTACCACGGGTAGGATGTAACACAAGATCACAAGAATGGGGCATCCAGCGAGGATCGATCTCCCTATTCAGTTGTAATGGATCTGCGAGTAAGTTGCAAATCATTATATCACGATGGGACGCCTATTGTATGTGCTTCTATATCATTTTCAATGTTCGTGAATCTAGTCTACTGCATAAATAGCAATTTATGTCTGTCTGTGTATAACCAGTTGGCGCCTACACTATGTTAAGCAAATATTCTCAAACAAGACCGGCGAGGTGAATTTCAATAAAATCAATAATGAAATTTATAGGGGCATCTTACGACGGAAGAGGAAAGAGAAGGAGTTTTATTGACTTCTTTTGGATATAAGGCGTGTGTTGGATCCCCGCTCCTACTTATAGACTAGGCCAGAATCATATGATCTAACTCTTAGCCAATCACTGGCAGTACTCTGAGGTTGATACAATACTTAACCCCGACCCTACTGGTCATAATTACATTGACACTCTTTGACGACGGACATAGGATTAAATCACTGGACCAATACGCAGGATATGACTTATACGCTTACCAAAGGATTCCATAACACAGGACTTTCTTTAAGCACTTTCAACTGGCCAAGGATGGCATTTAAAAACTTTAGAGGTTACGGGCCAAGGTACGCTCGGATCTTCTTCAATGGCGACGAGTCGAGTTACGAAATTTGGGAGACAAAGTTCCATGGGTATCTGAGAACTCTTCAGTTGCATGACATAATCGATGCACCATCGGACCAACCGGAGGACCCACTTTTCGTGGACAAAAATGCATCAATATATGCAGAATTAATCCAGTGTTTGGATGACCGGAGTCTCTCACTCGTAATGCTCCATCGTTGTTTCGCGTAATTCTTAAATGTTTCATTTACTACAACTATTACTACTACTACTACTACTACTACTGCGTAATCTAATTGTTTAAAAAATACTCTTACGATATAAAATAAAATGAAATAAAATAATCCATATATAAATCTTATTATTATGGAGATTCGGTGTCTGTAACCGAAACTACGTCACTGTTTACGTCATAATGCGTAAGTTTATCAATGAGTATTTAATTATAGTCAAAATCATTAATATATAAAATAAATCTTATTTATTAACGATGTCTCAATAAAAATCTGAGTTAGACTTGTCTCAAAACAACCCATATTATTAGTGCGTTTAAAATCTTGCAATTTGTATACCACTAAGAAATAAAGGTTTACATGATATACGATGTGGTTAATTTGCATACTGGTTTTAACAAAACCGGATTCAATAAATAATTTCTTGATGTTATTGATCTCGTATATTGTTGTTTTATTCTCCAACGTATTAAAATCAATTATATGAATGATTTTATATGGAAACCAATTAAAATATGATTGAAATGAGTGTCATTTTTTATATGCATTCTTATTTAATTTCTTTAGTCTTTCTAATCTGATATTCATAACATTAAAACCTAAATACTTACGCCCGGAGGGTGCATATTCTTGCTAGTATACATATTGATTTATCTTTAGATTTTTGATTTCCGGGCAACACATGGTAGCTCTGCTAGTTATAGATATAATACAATGTATCTGTAGAATGCATTGAAATATGTGATTAATAGATTTTATTGTAATAACATAGCATAGAATGTATTATTATTGTTTGTTGATTAATGATTTATTTCAGTGGTAGAATTAAAGTTGATGCGAACAAACAACAGTTTATTCAACAAAAGTTCATTGCTCTTTGGTTGACTAATAGAAATTAGTGTCTTAATGAAAAATCACAAAAGTTATTTCTAGAAGTTCAAGATTAATTACAGTTTAAATCGACTGATACGGATGAAATAGAAACGTTACAGACTGAGATAGAGAGATAATAACAGTCTTAGATAGATAGATAGATAGATAGATAGATAGATAGATAGACTGGGATAGATAGATAGATAGATAGATAGATTGATTGATTGATTGATAGATATAGACAAACTGAGATAGATAGATAGATAGATAGATAGATAGATATAGACAGACTGATATAGATAGATAGATAGATAGATAGATATGAACACACTCAGATAGATAGACATATAGATAGATAGATAGATTTGAACAGTCTGAGATAGATAGATAGATAGATAGATAGATAGATAAGAACAGACTGAGATATATAGATAAATATGAACAGACAGACAAATAGATAGATAGATAGATAGATAGATAGATGATGTTTGAAGGAAGTGAAAATAACTTCTGTGATTTGTTAGATAATGAATCAGAAGATTGGTTTCGTAATGGCGAGACCTCAAAGTTATCTGCCTATATATATATATATATATATATATATATATATATATATATATATATATTTAGTCAACAAAAAAAATTATCATAAAAACACGAGACTCAATGACGACAAATAGGAACGCCGGTGAATGAAGAAAGCAAAAGCAAGAACGAATAACGGATCACGTTCACACCAGGCACGAGTTAAAAAACTGTCCAATTTTTTCAAAAAGTCAACGTCTCTGATGACGGATTAACATCTGAAACCATTGGTAAGACGAACTTTGTATTGGTGAATTAAATAGATAAATAAATACAGCTCTTAAAGAAATAATTGAGCACTTTATAATCATTTCTCCAATATTAATAACCAAAAATTAATTATATATATATATATATATATATTATATATATATATATATATATATATATATATATATATATAACCATAATCTTTTGAATCACAAGAATAAGTCCTTCTAAAATTATAATAATTTTTTACTGGGCTTAATTCTTCACAGTGTGATTTTTATCAAATATAGAACTAAAGCTATGCAGCTTAAAATGCACAAATATTCTCTCTCTCCCCCTCTCTCTCTCTCTCTCTCTCTCTATAATATATATATATATATATAATATATATATATATATATATATATATATATATATGAGTAAGAAAAGGTGGAATGAAAACATCACACAATGCTGTTAAAGAAGAAAACAATTTATAATATAATCATAGCTGATATTGATCAATATTTCGATTTTACAAAAATCATCATCAGAGCTCATTCACTCCCGTAGTTGTTTGGGTCGGAGAGGAAAGTTAAAATGAGTTTACAAAACAAAAACCTTAATACTGCAAAAAACGAAAGACGTTACAATATTCACCAACGTGGGCATTTCGCGCCATATATATGTCGGTCATGTTCCATGTATATCTTTTGACAATAAATGTAGCGAATTTTTGAGATGTTGGCAACAAAGCGAAAACAATTTAAACGGAAGGGGATGGGTGTTAAGAAATGTGACGGTTGGAATTCAAAAGACTTTTATTAAAGGAATTTTTTACGATTAAATGTTTTATTATTTAAATTTTATTTTTAAGTTCTGTGATTCATAAATGATTAGATATTTACTGTAATTAGTTTTTATATATAAAGTGAAAAAGTTATGAGCGGAATATGTTAATATTTTAGAAAAGGAGTTTTTTATATATTTTTATTTAACGATTAATTATTTTTAAATTTCTAATTATTATTATTATTAAGTTCTGTATTTAATAAATGATTAAATATTTATTGTGTTTTGTTTTTATATATAAAGTAAAAAAGGTTATGGGCGGAATTGGTTATTATTTTAGATAATGTTAAGCGATTTGGATCTAATGTAAGGTATTATTTTAAACCGAAAAACAAAAACAAAATAAAACGGAAAAGATCTTATTCATAAAACAAAACAATAAACCAAAATTTAATTTAATGGGACGTAAATAACGGAAAAGGTTATGTGAAGGGGATTTTCTGGTTTCTGATAATAAGGGTCGCTAGATAAGGGGATATATTAAAGAAACCTTGTCTTTGGGGTATGGTTTTATGGGTAAGAATAACACAAGATTCCATAATTCTACGCAGTGTTTTATCATGTATGTGGGTTAATATTTTAGCACCTTTGAAATCAAAGGTATGATTGTGATCAAAGATGTGTTTAGCTAATGCATTGTTTTGGAAACCACGTTTAATGTGATATTTGTGTTCCGATAGACGTTTAGTTAAGGATCGGGAAGTCTCCCCTACATATTTCTTTTTACATTTTAAGCAGTCAATAGTGTAGACTCCAGCATCAGAATGTATGTGTCTGGGGTTATTTTTATTTTGAAGGATGTTCTTCACTGTCTTCGTGGGGTGATATATATATATATATATATAAGCAGGGGTGTTTTTTTAATCACTTTTTAGTAAATAAAAACAGAGAAGGTTCTTTTTTTTGTCAAAAAAGATTTGTTTACATTTTATACTTTTTTTTTTAAATTGTCAAAAAATGTTCTTCCAAACATTTGTTGGTTGGTTGGTTGGTTGGTTGGTTGGATGTTACGGCATGTCAACCCTTGTTAGATGATTTAATGCTGAAGACGTTTTGCTTTATTCATTCTTAGTCTACACTACTATTTCATTTATAGCTGGAGGGAGAACAGTTGTATTCAAACCTTTTCCAAGTGTATTAACGCTGTATTAAATATAGGCAACTACGTCCAGGATTTGAACACGGTTCACCGTGACCATTTCTTACAACTATTACTATAACACGATAAGCGCCTCCTGGATTTTTTGGTATATAGTGTATTTGTATTACCGATGTGTATTTGTTTAATGTCCCTTGGAACATGATGACCTTGCATTTTATGTTGATTGATGAAGGTTTGTATGACCACCATTTACACGAATGACACTTTCCTAACGCCTCATCATAATTCTTATTAATCTTCTCTTTTGCATCCGGAGAATATTACGCCATTCATCCTGGTGTCCCACAAATGGTCTATTAGAGCAGGATCAGAGGTTCTTGCTGGCCACGGAAGAGTGTCATTAAGCCTCACAAATAAATGCTATTGCAGATTTTTATTTACCAAGACTATGTAATTGTGAATACAGGTAAGTGACAAAAAATAAAACCAAAGAATCTAATATTTGATTAAATACATACAATATTGAAATAATCTGACTTTCCGATAAGCGTTACATTACGTTAGAGTAGATCACCGAAATTAAGCAGCAATGATCCTGTTCAATACCTAGATGGGTGACCATTTAAGCAGCAGCAGGTACTATAAGCAACCTGATATCAAAACTTGATTTGGTATTAAATGATCTGAAAAGAGTTGATATGCCGTAAAACAAAAAATAACAAACCAGCCAACTGTAGAGTAGCAATTAAGAATAACGGTAATTCTGAATTTACTGGTCTTTGGACTATCGCTGACCGTGTTCTCTGGTTGGTCAGATCCGTTCATGGAAGCGGGGCGGGGGGCTTGGAATTTGGGTAGTTAGCTGTTGGAATTCAGTGGGGGCAGACATGTCTCTAAGATGGCTATTTCTTCCGCGCGTGATGGTTAACTTGGGTTAAATAAAGACGTATAAGAAAAATATCTAAATATTTGTGTTCGTTACTAAAAACAACAACGAATACAGAGATGAAGAAGTCCTAAGGAGTCCCAAGAAAGCAGACCAGACGAATAGAGAGTCCAGATACCTAGATAGACGATAGCCGATCCAACCAGCATAGAAGAAGCAACAAAGTAGAGGAGACGAGCTGGCCAAGAATAAAGATAAATACAATATGATGAAAAGAAGTAAAGTGCTATACAACACAGGAATGTGTACGAGTTATCTTTCCCTTGTTTACATTATTTTTAGATATCAACAGTGATCATAGTTAAATGAGAACAAAAAATGTATTAAAAGGAAAAAAGAAGAAAATAGAAAAGAAAAAAGAAGAAAAGAATTTTAAAATATTTTAATCACCAACCCTTCCGCACTAGCATGATGTGATATAAGGCCAATTTTTAAAGTCTAACAGAGAGAGTTTTTCTTCTCCTAGACCGGTTGCCATATCAAGGTTAAAGATCCCAATTTACCCTACTATTTACCCATAGCGGGAAGGAGAATAGTTTGACTCATACCTTTCCCCAAGTTCTTCGACGCCTTATTTAATCAAAACAAAAAATTGAAACAGTCAAACTATTCAAAAGGATTCCCCTAGCTGAGTTATTGCTATGCTCGGATAAACAGGGAACACCTGAAGAAGGCCGGAGGATACGGCTGTTGAAACATTGTGGTTTTACATACCACAATAAACATGAGGACAACAGTCTGAAAAATCAAAATTATATATAATTATATATATATTTTAGAATACACACACACACACACACAAATATATATATATATATATATATATATATATATATATATATATATATATATATATATATATATTATTATTATTATTATTATTATTATTATCATTATTATTAATGTGGCACTATTATACTTAAAAAAGCGGTAGTAATCCAACGTACAGCGGTTACAAACAAAAATTAGAATACACACCACCAAAAAACAAACCAAGGCATAGACAAAAAAATATTATCTGGTTCAACCCACCATACAACAAATGTGTAACATCCAACATTGGTAAAGATTTTTTTAAACTCATTAACAAACACTTCCCAATACACAGCCCTCTAGCCAAAAAAAAACCACCTTAAAATCGGTCGTAAAAATTGTTCATATGTTAATAAATAAAAGCTAAACCTTTTATTTGTTCATATATATATATATATATATATATATATATATATATATATATATATATATATATATATATATATATATATATATATACTAGACAAACATGACCTGTTGGGTCACCCATTGAGCACTGGGTAAATAAATGCGAGTATTAGTACCGATTAAAATGGATTTTTTCAAACATAACTTAATCATAGAACTAAGGAATATTTTGATATGAATTTTGTGTCATTAGACTAAATAGGAAAAAGGGTAATTCCATGTCAAATCATTCAGAAAAAAATAAAATTGTCACCCACCCCCTTCAAAATTTTCTAAAAAGTTATTGATGATTTCTGATTTTTTCAAGATCAATATCACGATGTGGCACTGCATCTATAACAATTTTTTTTCTATTATTATTGCTAATATATTAAACATTATTTTTACTAAAAAGATAGTTTGGTTTTTGTTCAGAACCGATGCTACAACATCAATTAAAATTTTGCAAATCAGAAATGGTTAATAACTTAAATTGGTTAACTTTAAGATGTTTTTGATAGCCTTTTTGGGTTCCATAGGCAAAAATACTTTTATAAACCAATTTTTAGGAGTACGGAAGTTCCAGAACTAATTTTACAAACAAAAATAGATTAGAAAAAGTCACCATTTTTCGCATACCCTCTCAAGTTTGGAGAGTTAAAAATTAACATAACTACGCCAATTTTTGGAATTGGAAACTCAAATTTTGGGGATTGTCTAACTTTAATATAGTCCACACCTGGACAAAATTTCAGAAAAAGTGAAGAGGATGGGTGACATGACCTGGATGATTTGACATTGAATTTTCCAAAAGCCTTTAGCAAACAATCATTGTTCAATCAGCTTTAGTATAATAATAGATATATAAGTTAGCGCAACAGCGCTTGATTACTGACAGTTTCTCGTCTATGTGATTGTTCAAACTAAGTTGGTTTGAACAATCGCATAAGCGAGAAACTGTCAGTAACCAAACGCCGTTGACTCCATGTCCACGCTACCCTAAATGCTATGTCCGCGATATTGAGCACCGTGGAGGGTGCTGGCGTATTGATAGTATTCGCTATCACTTTGCCTACAAATGAAAGCCAACAGAATTGACTAGTGCCAAATGTAATATACTATCATCTCTGACACCAGAAGAGTAAAGACCCTTGTAAATTTTCTGCAGTTTATCGCCTTAATCTGCACGACACTCCGGGGAAATCATGGAAGCATTTGCTCAAACTTTTACATCTTTTTTTAACAGCGACATGAATGTGACGTCACTCTAAACTTTGCCGCCATGTTTATTGAAAACAGCACTGGCAACATCGAGAGTTGTCGAACATCAGAAAATCGCTTTAAACATCAGAGCAGTCACCGATTACATGAGTTTTATTTCATTATAAGCTATAAGGTGTGTGGTGTAATGGTTAGAGTCATAGGAAATGGACTCGTCGACCCGAGTTTAAATCTTGGACGAGGCTGTTTGCATTTCACATAGCGCTAATCCCCTTGGGAAATGTATGCAGCAACTACTCTCTCTCTCTCTCTCTCTCTCTCTCTCTCTCTCTCTCTCTCTCTCTCTCTCTCGCGCGCGCGCGCGCGCACGCGCTTGGTAACCAGTCTAGGAGAAGGAAAATTCTGAATTCAAGACTGTTAAACTCCGTTTAAGAAATTGACCTTGTGTCGTGCAGAGGAGTTGGTAAATACATATAAGCCGGCTTAGCTCAGTCGGTAGACCACCCGTTAAGGAATTGCAAGGTTCGATACCGGTCCCCGCCAATTCAGTGAATGAGTAGTAAAGCTTGGGTAATCTGATCTGTGCGGTAAAGTGGTGAGCTGACGGTAAGTGTGGCGCTCCAACTCAGCAACAATAATCTCCCTGGTCTAGCGCTAGCGAAAGTGGGATAGACTCCCTCGCTGCCCAGCTGTTACCGACAACTGGCCACTACGCTAACAACAACTTATAAGCTGGTCAAACATCGTCATGTACTCTGTTGTGAAATACAATTTCATTTAAAGTAAAATGACATATATATATACACAACGTTTCGGCCGATGTACCCTCCGGCCTTCTTCAGATATTTCTTGGCGAACTCGGGAACCTTCTTGTCGAATTCGTGAGCAAGCCTTTACGGAACTTCGAACCGAATCCTTTATTTAATCCATTGGGATAGATTGTTCTCATTTTGTTAACAATATATAATGAATAAAAGGTGTTCTGTTGTTAGATTTAATATTTTGCTATAAAATTATCATTAATATTAACAAGATTATTATATAATCTTATTAATATTAATTGATAATTGATATTTTTTTATACGATAAAAAAAGTTCTGTTTTGATTATCGTCTGTCGTAAAATATAAACATTTTTTTTAATTTGAGGCCCCCCCCCACCCACCCAAAAAAAAGAAAAACCTTAAATATTTGAATAAATTTGAAATCAACTGTTACAAACTTGGTTTTATTAGAAAGAAAACATATTTATTTGTATTTTGATAGCAAAACTATTTTTATGTTTATTATTAAAAAGAATATAAGATTTCAAAGATCTGTTTACACTTTTTTACGCAAGAGCGCGGCAAAAGATTATTTTACGTAATTTTAAAATTAATTTTTACACCGCCCGAAGAGCTTCTTTCTTTCTTTCTTTCTTTTTTTTTTTTTCTAGTCCATATAATTGTTTTTTCTTCCCATTTCTGTTTTCTTGTTTATGTTTTTTTTTCCCTGTATATTCGTGTTTTTCTGCTATTATTGGCTACCGTAATTAATCTTTCCTTGCTCTTTTTTGTGTATTTAAGTAGTTTTATTTCTTGTTTTCTGGTTGAATAAGTATTCCTTTGGTTATTTCTTTAGTTCTTGAAGATAAATTAACTCGTTTTAGAGTATTTTGTTTATCCGTTTCTTGGAGGTTTATGATTTTAGTTCGGTTATCCAGTGGAGTATATTCCTTTTTGTCCGGTTGAAAAATGATGTTTCCGGGCTTCTGGTTGACGGTTTCTTTGCTTTGAGTATGTTTGTCTGGTTGAGAAATTATGTTCTTAGGCTTTTGGATTATAATATTCATTGTCTCAGAAGGGAAATATTTTCGGTTATTCCGTTCCGATATTTCAATTTCTTTGTCTTTTTGTTAGGAGGGGGGGGTCACTTGTCTGAGTGAAGGAGATCTCTATTTTGGTTAGTTGGTTTCGAAATCATGCTGGTAGTCAATTTCTTTTTCTCTATCAGCGAGAAAGCCACTTTTGTCAAGGTTTATTCTTGCATTTGCGCAAGTTTAAAAAATCTTGTCGTTGAGGTTTTGGATATCTTCTATCCAACCTGTTATTCTTTTTTTCTGGGCCTGAAAGAGATTTTGTTAACCTCCCAACGATCTGTAAGTAATTCCAGACACGTTGGATTTTTCTTTTTTTTTTTTGTGTGTTCTCTTGCTAACAGTGTGAGATAAACACCGTTTAATTTTTTAAATCTTCCATGTGGAATATTAAGGCAGTTGTTTGATAATTTCAGTTTTATAGGGCAATTCCCTTATGTTTTATTTATCTATTTATTTTTCACTTGACTTTAAACCTAATATCAAATTCCCATAAAGCCTAACTCTGCAAGGTATAACAGTTAATAAAGTAGAAACAGATCCCTATGGAATTTAGGGGGTAATTCACGAGTAACTGTGGAGCAGGGAGAAAAATAGGCGATAAGATTCAAAGGACAAGGATACGACGGCAATATATAATGCTACTAAAAGGTTTTTATATATGTGGAATGTGTAATGCATATATACAAATACAACGTTAATTTCAAACATAGGGGTTAATAATTTTAGTGACGCATAGTTCAATATTCAGTTCGTTTAGGGCTACTGGTATTTTGGTCATTAGTGAAGCCAGAGTTTGTAGGTAATGTTAGAGTTTGTGTTGCAGAGTTATTCCTGCAGAAGAATTTCTCTTGTAACAAAGGTGTTGGTGGCCTCCAATCCACAGGTTGATATGTATCAATTGTTTCAGCCGAAGTCCCTAAACTCCTAGAATGGAAATAGCAGAATTCATCACCTTCTGGGGTACGTGATAATTGGTGCTAGTCTTAAGCCTACTAGGTGGGGCGGGAAAGCAGAGAATTTAGCCGTCGCTGGCATAGTAATTTTAGCAGGCCACCTTAAACCCAGCAAGGAGAAAGAGAGACCTCACTTATCCAAGCAAAGTGTTAAATGAGTAAGAGAGTAGGAGGAACGTTAGGACCCACCTTGTTCCTAGCAGGGGTGGTAGGAGAAAGAGGAAGAGAAAGGCTGTGTGCTTGCTTTTATAATTCGCCCACATGATAAGTGACTGCTGATGCCAGCCGGTGAAGCCGGAAACTTGTCCTCTAAGGGCTGCTGCTGCTAGCCGGTGAAGCTGGATATTTTGTCCCCTAATAAATTTCCAACATAAAATAAAGATTTTTGAGACAAGTGAGTTAAAAATTCCGCGTGTTAGAAATGTTGGGTCAGTAAAAGTCGTTTGCTTCTATATAGAGAGTTAAGAAAGTAAAAGCCTTTCTATGATTGGATGTAGCAAGCACAAGTTGCACCAGTAGTTTAAGCGTTTATATTTAACAGACATAGACTAGAGAATTCATCTCCGAGAGGGTGGACTCAATAGAAGGTACCAGATATCGTTATTCCCTCTTCAACAGACTGGTAGGTCTCTTAAACTTGACTCTATATATAAGGACAATAATATTGTAAGTCATTCTTTCTTTTTTTATTAATAAACCTTTAGAATTAAGTGAGGTGTTTTATTCATTTATTTGTTGTTGGTAGCCTTAAAAGAATTATATATACTAACACAATAGAAATGTAAGCAGTAACAGATCCAAACTACATACCAACTTTGCGATTGTGACGAGTGAAGCCATGTGATCTGCATTTGTTCATAGGACGAAGTCATAAATCCATTACTTCTCATAGCTCACCAGTGAGGCAACACAGCACACTAACACAGTCGGGTATTTAAAATGTTTGATTGAAACCACATTACATTTATTTAGTCTTCTTATTTGTCTAGTTTATTAATGTCTTTTTCTAAGGTTTTCCGTATGTACATTTTTGTGGGATGTATTTTATTGATTACTTGTATCTTCATTATTATTTTCTGTTAAATGTTTTCCAACTGGAGTCTGTTCAATTGAACACAGTCATTCCTTTCGCCGTCAGCAACGTCTCTACCAACTGAGCACGTTCCTCTCACTTCCTTCTTTCCAAAACACAACAGTCGTTGAATTTCACTTCTGTCCCAAACACTTGCTTTTTTGCTGACTGACAGTATCAGCCACTGTCCGTTTTTATCATCGCTAGGCTAGCCTTTATGCCAATTCAGACTCGTCCCATCCGGGTCTCTAGTGCATGGCACAAGCGATGCCATGCTCATTACATTTTCCATTTATTGTTCTGCAAATACATTCATTATATACTTTATATGTTGCCTTTCGAACAACTATCTTCTTCATTTACACTGACGATAATTTTGGATCCTCGTACATGACCAAAGAAAATAACAATCATGTTACAATCATGTGTAAATAAAATAAGTACAAGGTCGACCAAACCGACTAAGCTTAATAACATCTTACCATCTGTTTTAGATAAAAGTAAAATAGTCACTGTGATAGACTGTGTAAATACTGAAAACTGTAAATACTAAAATGTATTGGATATACTAAATGAATGAAAGTTGCAAGGTTTGACTGCAAAAGCGTGGGAATTTGGCCCTTATGCAAAGAGATTCGTAGAGAATCGTAAAAGGTACTTTTGAGATTAGACCCCGAAGCTGGTAGCTCGCTAAATTTTTATTGCCCAGTCAACAAGACTGGGATCATTTTGGGACAGTCAAAAGCCACCGCAGTTTTAGTACACAGGGTACTAAGAAAAGGGTATTTTGAACCCCGGTCCGTAGGGTGTTAACAAGGTAAACTGTGTTTCATTTTTCTTAAGCTGTATACATTAGTTTAGACCAAATTATGCCTCATAAGTTATAAATATAATTGAAATTTTAAGTTATTTCTTAACAAATCTCACACATAGTTTGTGTATTTGGAGTAAATAAGTTAGGTACCTAAGAAACCCTTTTAAGTGTATTGTGGGGATTTTTTGTCCCCGGAAAAGCACTGTCTAAACCCTACGTTTTGTAAGAGAATAGACCGTGCTTCGACGCAGTGAGGAGATGGGTGCAGCTTTGAAGAAAGGAGACAAACGACTTTTTATAAAACAAAATGTTTACTTTACATGTAAAACATAAAACAAATATCAACAGGGGTATCAATATACATCAAATGAAACAACCAAACGACTTTAAAGAATGTTCATAGAGTTCAGTTCAAAGTTAAGAGTTCAATGCGTTTGGTTGGTAAAGAATATTTAAGGAGAATTGAATATGTCAAAAGGGTTAAAACTTAAGGTTTGCAGATAAAATTGCCTGCGGAAACTTAGCTGTTATCCTTGATATTACTGTTCCACGTAACTGGTTTGGGCCCTGAAGAATTGGTTATTAGGTGTGCGTTTGCCGCTCTTTATTCCAACGTGCTGGGGGTTCCTGGTCGTCGCTGTCTGGGGCTACTGACGATACGGAGCGGTGAAGCTAGCCAACGCTAGAAGCAAAAAGAGGCCGAATTCTTCAGGGACCCTTCTTTTATAGTGGGCATCATGTGACCCTAAGGGCTACTGCTGGTGACCGGTGAAAGAGAATCACCATTACCTTAACAAATTTCCACAGTATGTTTATTACATTTTGTAAATGAAGAATAAGTTTGAATGTTTTATATGTTAGAATTTATAACTAGTATTAGGCGTAAACGTTTCTTGTTGATTTTATGATAGTCGCATGCTTGAATAGAACATTTATTAGAAATTTGTTGTCTATGTTCTTTGTTATATTGTCACTTAAATGTATATAAATTTTGTTTGTCCCCTTTTGTAAATGTCTTTCTTATGCAAATGTTTATTTTTATGTGCATTTTTCACAGCTGCATATGTCTGAATGTAATAAAAGGCCATTCTAAACATAATCTGCAGTTCGTCAGTTCTTTCATGCACACCAACATTAAAGTTTCGGGTCGGGATTTACACACAACACAAGTTCGACAATTGTTTCACAGAAGAAATCGTTTTAAGGGTTTATTTTTGGGAAAATGTTTATCTCCCCCTGTGACTCGTTTTAAAAACTGATTCACTTGCGGGCCTACATAAACAAAATATCGTCCAATGAAAAAACACACACAAAAAAAAACTAAAAATATATTATTGAGATTAAAAGAAAAAATGTTTTATCTTTTCACTCAAATTTATTTATCTAGTATTTTTACATTAATTAACAAAATCCCAGTCACATCCAGTGAGTGAAAAAGTTTAATCTATAGATGTCAATTTTAAGCCGTTGAATAAAAAAGATTAAATTGATTTTTTTTCTTCTCTTTTATTAACCAAGTCTCTATTAGTATTGGAAATTCCATAGCTAATTATCTGCCCCTGCCGCCAGGGGGTGAATGGCCAACATCGTATGTTAGCGCCAAATCCAAAAACTTTACTTATCACGGAGCACTCACTGAGGGTAGTCGCGTAAATAGCGGTCCCTACACTTCATTCATCACCTAGCCCAAAACAGGGCCCACTTATCGCATAGCAGTATTGGAGGAGAGACGTAAAAACACCAAGCTCTCATTACCAAGCCCAAACCAGGTCCCACTTATCACAGAACTCTACAACCAGCTCCCTTCTAAGGCATTGTATCTGCATACTGCATAAAGGCAGGTACAATAGCACACTTACTGAAGGGCGAGAAACTACCGAGACGAAGCGTCTTATCAACATTTCCTACCGACGAAAAGAATACCCTGTTATCACCATTACTCCAAGAAAATTACTGACCCAGATAAGTTCCGTAGCAAATACCATTAAAATTTGCAACAATTTTATGTAATTTGTGTCAATACAAGTTTTTACTTTCGTGTTTGTTCCTTCTTTTTCCGACAATTTGCCTACAACTACGGAGAAATAAGAGCCCCTTCGAAAACCGTAAATACTCTTATTAGATTAAACTATGAAAACGAATCAAGTAAAAGAAAATGTTTACAAGAGTAATATTGTACCTTATTTGACAGTTTTTTAACTTCAAATATTAAGTTTCGTTTTGTTTTCTTTGTTTAATGGCATATCAATCTTCATGGGTTATTTAATGCCAAAGTCATCCTTGTAGAAGAACAGTAGTGACACTATTTAACCCATATCTGGAGGATGACGGGTTCATAACTTTCTCAAGGGTATTTGCCTGAAAGTGAAAGTTATAGCATAGGATGGCCCAAAATTCGTCTGCTCGCGACAGATTTTTTGTTTTACAAACGAATTAAAATTAATTAAATCGATTATTTAAGGTTGTGGTGAAACCGGAAGTTCTTACTACGACGAATAAAAGTCAAGTGACGAAAATTAATGATCTGCGCAAGAGGATTGCGCAGCCTGGTAAAAAGAAAAATTGAAATAAATATTTGTACATTTTCGACCAATCAGAGACGTTCGCGCCTAAAAGAAATTTACCAAGTAGACCCAATTTGGAGCCTGCTTATTTCTTATAAATAACGGAATTTTCGGATACCAACCAGAAAGAATTTATTTGTCTAAACGAATCCACGTCTTCCAGCGTAAGATAAAATCACTTTCAATTTTAGAAGGTATGAACAATTGTATCTTTCTCTCTATATATAATCAGCAATTTATTTGCGCCTGACTGTTTTGTGACTTTGAAATCTTACTCTTTCTTTCTCACTTCAAAATTTATAACATCCCTTTTTTCACATGTTATAATGAACTTTACAAAAATTACATGTTTGTACAAAGACACTTTGCTCGGTATTTCTGCATTACCTTTTTGTAAACTTAATCTCAATACAAGTTGTTTGTTTTAAAACTGAATTTTGTTTATTTGTGCCATGTGCCTACATAATTAAATGTTCTTATGGTGTGTTTTATGTTTTGAATAATATTTCATGAAGTTTAACTTTAAACTGGTGACCTCACAAGATATATCAAACAACCCTACATTAACCACCATAAAATTGGCGACAACCCGACGTGCACTGAAAAAAAAACTACCATAAGGTCAAACTTTTGTCTAAAACGATAAGTAGTAACATAATGACCATCATTAAAAAAAGAAAAATATCATTACATATACAATTTTTTTAAAAACATTTAAAACGATTTTTCGGTCGATTTCTATCGCTTTCGGTCTGAGACGCTGGTTTAAAATGGCTTAAAATAGCTTTTTTCAAATTTAATGTAACATTCGCGATTGCAAAAATATTTACCTAAAATCAGGGAATTATCCGATTTTAATGAAATGTTCAGTATTGATTCATCAATTAATGAATTTTATAATGCATTAGTTATTTTATTTCAAAACTTTAATTAAGCATTTATGCTATGAAAAATGAATATATCAAATTCATTTAAAATATGAAAAGCCTGATGTTAACTTTAAAATGTTATATTTTTAGATTCTAAAAATAAATATCTATTTAATGCAAACCTTATTTTAGTCAATCAAAGTATACGTTTTGAAGAAAACCTCTATTGAAAATGTACCCCTCCTTTTTAAGCAGAAAAAATATCGATGTATATTTTTTTTTTATATAAGATAATAGCCAATTATATAATTATCGAAATGAGTAAAAAAGAAATCTCCAAAAATTTTTTATTTATGTTTTTTTTTTACATTTTATTTTCCGATTTTTGTTATTTATTTAATCATAGAAAAGCCACCGTAAAAAAAATGTTTTTCTTCTATTCATAACTTCGATTTTTTATCTCTTTATTTATACTGTAATTAGTACAGTATAAGACCAACTCGAAAAAATGTTACGCCCCCAACTAAGGGGGAGGGGCAAAATTAAGTGACCTGAAAAAAATGAGAAAGTTTTGAAATGAAATAAATTATGCATTATAAAGATCATTCTTTAATAAATAAACATTGAAAATATCATTAAAATCCGTTAATCCTGAATTTTGGTAAATTATTTTCTGTAAGGGGGCTAAATTCATTTTGTCAAAAACGCATTTTACGTCAATTTTGGGCCTCCCTATTATAGCACGACTAGAATTCGAACTCGCTTACTACGATGACACAGTCCAGCTTGTTAACTACTACGACACGTGGACCCTCCCCCACTTAAATAATAAGGCCTCCGCACGAATAAAAAAATGTAAACGAAATCTAATTCTCCATGGAATTATCCTTAAAACATGTAAAAATCATTCACATGCATAAGGTAGTCAAATTAACAAAATCATTAAGGTTGGAGAGGGCATTACACTGATAATATTGAATTGTAAATCTAAGTTAAGAATGGCAGAAGAAATTGATATATAATGTGCCCGAAAATTTTAGATAAAAGAAAAATAACTTTTGTGGGTGGGCGATGAAAAGAGAAAGTGAAAATGTGACAGAAATAAAGGGAGAATACTCAAGCCTTTTCTTTCTTTTTACATAGTTAAAGGGAGTGTACTCAATTTAATTCTATCTTTAGTGACTTTTAAAGATTTACCTATTACTTTACATTGCAATGCAATTCATTTTCCCTGCTTTGAAACTTCGCTAAAATACCTATTTAACTAGTCTTATGATATAACCATGAAAATATGGACAATATACAAGTAAACAAAATGTAAAATAGCAATGTTCATATAAAAAAAATAATTGCATTGAGGAAAACTTGAATGATTATGTAACCTTTAAAAAATTGAATGATAGATGAAAAAAATTAATGATTTATAAGTAAAATAATTATCTTTCAAGTTATCTTGTGATAAAATTACTATAACATATTTTATTGTTAGGAGTGATTTATGTATGTATGTATGTATGTATGTATGCATGTATGTGTAAGGCAGTAATATACACACACATATATACAGTGTGTAATGGGTAAATTGTTGCTTCTTTGAATTATTAATTTCTCACATGTGATTTGTTTGTTTCAGGTTTTGTCTACTGTGCATCAAACTAGAGTCAGTTGGGTATTGCCTGAGAAGAAAACAGTCACATGACGCAATTCACTCCTCCAGAAATTTGGAAACTATATGAGGGGGCCAATGCGCGAAACAAAAATGAACGAATAAAATACTTAGCCTTTTCAATTTAGAGGAAACATTTAATAAAATAAAAATTCTTCTTCTATCACATCATATGCCGAATTCTTTATTAAAATTGTCTGATTAGTTTTATTTTTGTTGATGTTTTGATGAATTTCCAGTGATTCCCTTATTGCAAGACGCACATTTTTTGTACATAGGTAGAAATATAATACATGTTGAAATTTTTAAAATAGTATATAATTATAATTAACTATTATTTATTAAAATGTACAGTACACTATTTCGTTCAAGAATATAAAAGGTGGTGATACCTACAGAGGTATAGGTTATATAATAGACTGATCACGAATAGGACATTTTACATAAGGGGATTATTTTATGCTTACACCGGTAAAAAAATAACACTCAAAAAATAACTTTTAAATACGTCGCTGTTATGATCTTTACCATGTTGGTGCCGAAGAAGCAACAAAGTTAAATTAATGAAGTGATTAACTTTTATGTTGATATTAATGAGCTTAATTTGTAGTTAAGTTTGTTTTTAAACTGGAAGTGACTTCGATTTGAATGTTAAACATTACAAGATCAAACGATTATGGAGAAGGAACAATACGCTGTTTTGCAAGACCATTTAGGAGGTGGGCCTCTTGGATTAGGTGAGTTTAGAATTTGAGTTTAGTTTTTTTTTAAATATAGTTTATTTATTTTTATTACAGTTATGATAAAAATTCTGCATCAGTTACGTCTCCTATCAATTAAAACAACACCCAGTAAACTGTAATAAACAGCATTTTTTTTTATTGTTAATAAATTTGATTGATAAAAAATAATGTTGAAATATTTTAAAACAATAAATATATTTTTATATTTTTACTCACACTGAAATTAGTGAAATATATTCATGTTCTCCAATATTTGTCAACTGATTTGTTAAATGGATCTGTTTATTTATTATCCAATCCATTCTTTTAAAAAGTTCAAATCGATAACAATACGTTTATATAAAATTAGTATATAATATGTAATATACACGAAAATTATTTTTGAAGATTAAATTAATAGAGGAAAATTTAAAAAGTAATGTTAAACATTTTCACATGGTCAATTGACCAGTATCTTAATTTGTGCAATAACGGAGATCGTGTCCTTCGTCACCTCTAAAAAGATTATCTTTTCATTATTATTGGAACTCTTCTCAATGGACAGAACTCTATTAACAAACTCGTAGGTCTTATTCTTCAATTAACTCTTTATTTAAAGTGGGAACATTCTGGTTAATTTTGACTCTAAGGACCTAGATTTTTAATATAAAATTGTATTTGCGCATTATTTGAAAAGAAGTTAATTGGGTAGACTGTGAATTCAGGAGCGTAAGTTTTTACCATAATCTACTGGACAGATATTAGTGGAATATGAAATGAAGTCCTATGTATATATTTTTAACTTCTGAACTGGGATTAATACTTTTAATAAAAATTAAACTCTTAGGAAAACATAACTTAATGCGTTAATTCATTTATAATTATTTTTTTAAATTAAAGGACAGCATTAATTGTGTTGTGTAGATTTAGTTGTTGAGTAGTGATTCAGTAATTTTGCCGAGTATTTAACAATATTTGGTAATTTATGAGGAAGTGCGTCCCGGTCTCCTGCCTCAAAAATTGCTACCCGGTGACTATCAAAATAACAACCCCAGCTCGTAATTCTTGTTTATTTATCGTAATCTGTCGTAATTCTTGTTTATTTATCGTAATCTGTCGTAATTCTTGTTTAGATATGAAGATGGATATATATAGTTTGGAATAGACTGAGATAGATAGATAAACAAACAAAATAATATAGATATGAACAAATGGAGATAGATATTTTCGACAAGTAAATGTATTTGGGAGGGGGGGTAGCATCGTTTTTGTCGTAATTCTTGTTTATTTAAACTAAAAACAAGACCTTAAACAAACCTGAATAAAAAAAAATCTTCGTATTTAAAGTAATATAGATAAATATGAACAAATTGAGATAGATAGATATGAAGATGGATAGTTTTGAATAGACTGAGCTGGGTTGTTATTTTGATAGTCACCGGGTAGCAATTTTTGAGGCAGGAGACCGGGACGCACTTCCTCATAAATTACCCAATATTTCTATTTCAGAGTAACAATAAAAAAAATAATTAAAAAAACTTAAAACAGTTCACTTTTGCAGTTCTGAAGTCAAAAAATTGTATAATTTACTCGCTACACAACTTTAATTCTATTTCACTAGTAAAAAATCTTCCCTGTACTGGATTATTCCACAGTAGCATGATCACTCTGACTTTCCTCCTTCGTTTTTGGAAATGGTGGTGATAATTGAATATCTAACATCTTATGAAAGTTTACCCTACAAAAAAATAATCCTGATTGTCAAAGTTTTCACACAAGATTTACCTTATTTTCATGTAAATACAAATGTTACATGGACCAATTGGATTTATTAGATTAAAAACAACTTTATTGGGTGGCAATTAAACTAGCTCTTGCAGACTAGGGCTCTTCATTGGAACTTTAGCCTAACATTTAATGAATTGTACAAACAAAAATTCACTGTAAGAAATCACCAAAAATAATCACAGTACTTGGAAACTTGAGAATCCAAAATTTCAAGATTGCAGGTTCGGATTCAGCCCAGATGTTTTTAATTTTCTCATGGAGTCAGTCTGATTCCAAAATGGTATGATATGTTGGGCTACATCCTCTTGGAGTGAAGTTGAAAAAATGTCACACACTGACACTTTGACATTTACATTTATCATGAGAGATTTTGATATTACAAACATCAAATCATTGTAAAAAGATTTTCTTATTTCTCATAATTCCTTCTGCTTTTTCTTCTTTGTATTAAAACTCTTATATTCCTATTTAATTTTCCCTCTTACTATATGTTATGTTTTTACATACAGATAAAATATGGAGGATTGAAATGATAATGCAAGACCAGGTTGTTGGAAAATTAACAAGGTTTTATTTAACACAGGGTAGAGAATGCTTCTATCTTAAGGTGACCTAACTGACTCAAACGTGTTTTAAGCTGTGTCCGCTCAGTACAGACCCCAATCCAAAAGTGTCATGACGGAAACCCCACTTCCGGGTTCTCATCACTCTCCTACTGATCAAGGGGAATGACTATTTTCGTTAGGTCTGAACCTAACACTATATCTCTTGGCTACTGCATCATGTTCTACAAATAGGAATATATAGAATACATTCTAAAATTTCTATTTATAATGGGAAATTAATGATTTTTGTTCTGTATATTGCTCAATTATTAAGAATTTTAATTTCTCCAGCTGTCTTAGCTGGAGAAATTAAAATACTTTTTTATTATTACACCTGGCTTGATTTTTTTTTTTTTTTCTTACATGAAATTTTTATTTTTGTACTTTCAGGTGACCCTAATGATCGTTCATTACGGCGAGTCGAGAGAGAAGTCATGATTCCCCAGAAAATGAAAGAAATTGCAAAAAAGGAAACATGTAATAAACATGTTTTAGGTTGGTTCAGTAATTGGTCTCTCTATTTTTTTTTCTTGTTATAAGCTTATTGATAAATTTTGTATATACATATATATATTGCTGATGATGAGTGATATTAAGACACCAATTTGTGACCTAAGCAGAGGAACTCTGATTGGACAGCTACCTTGGTTTCTTGGATACAAATAATGTTGATGTTATAATGGTTGCAGTCTTTTAGTGTTTTTTTTTTTTGTTTTTTGCTGTTGGTGTCAGACTTAGTACATTCTGAGTCACAATAGCAATTTCATTGGGAGATGCCCAGGTGTCTTTGTTGAAGAAAGGTAGACATTGTAGATGGTGACCTCTATATGGAGTTGTCAGCTTCGGAATATTCAAAACATATGGAAATAATACAATATAGACAGTATTTGCAAAAAGTATTTGCTCGTTCTTTAAATGAATCTAAAAATAATGAGAAAAAATGTTGGTGAATCATTTTGTGTTTATTGATGAGCCTGTTGATTTTTTTGGAAATGTTTTGCTCAACAAAGGGAAAGAGTCATGTGCAGTTCTCTGAATTGAAGAAGCTGACTTCTGTGTTACTTTTGACCCTAAACAAAGGGTCTGGACTGCACAGTGGAATTGGACAATGAATGAAACACCAGATCAACTGCATAATACAATTCTGAAATACTTGGTGTCTAATGAAACCAAGGCTGTGTACGAGGTTGAGTTAGTTGTGGATTGCTAATGGTTGGTTGATACCGTATCCAGAGGAGTGGCTTGGACCTATCATGGGTTTAATCCTGCCTGATGGGGAAAAAAAAAGTATGGATTACAAAGAACTAAACCAACATATTGATGTCTTCACTGCAAATGCAGACGTATGCACTGCCAAATAGCAGGAGTGGATTCAGTAGGGGGTTAATGTGGCCCTGCTTGTACTGAGGAGGGCTTATCGGTAGATATGTGTTCATGAGTCGCTGTGGTTTGAAACAACCGTAATTGTCAGAAAGAGATATTGCTTAACGTGCTTGGGGTTTGGCCTCAATATGGAACTACTAATGATGAAAGTTATCGTCAAGACACGAGGAATTTATGATGAGAGCCACATCAGCCTACGTTGACAATATATATGTAAATGAGAACATAATGTCTGCATTTAAGTGGATGTTATTTAATGTTCCTTTAAGTGGATGTTGGCTAAAGTAATGATCAAAGTGTGCCCTGCTTGAGGTGAGTGGTGTGTGGCTGCAGGAGAACTTGATGTATTGGTAGACACAAGCTCCTTAGCAATGGGCATAGTGTTGGAAAGAAGTGGTGCTATTTTAGAGGATGCATGCTGGCTTCAGTCGATAAATGATGCTCAGCATATCAATTTGGCAGAAATTGATACCATACTGAAAAGTCTTATTCAGTGGCAGGCTGAGTTGGTGCAGACTCTCTGTGTGTTTACCACTGGTTGACCAATGATGGGCAAAACCAGAGTAAGGACCAAAGCCGCAACTGAAATGTTAGTACAGAGATTGGCGATCTTAATGTGGCTGATGGAAGCATACGGCTTGAGAAGCAATATCATCTTGATTCTATCAGAGCAGAATTTGGCAGATGAACTAACTAGAGTGCTAAAGAGGTGGCTCTACATGATGAGACAAGGATCTGACCCCTCACTGTTGACGTGTACTGTCGTAACTGATCAACTGACACCCGAAAGTATCCAGGCCATATATTGACAAAGTGGACATCCTGGCATTTAGCATACAACCTACTTTATTCAAAGAGTGTGTCCCTCAACTATGAATGCATTCATTAATTCGCCCATACAAGCTTGCAAATAGTGCCAGATAGTAGACCCTGCTTCAGTGGCCATTTTTTTACATTGATAGATTGCAGCCCAACGTGCTTCACCATATGGCACCCACTGGCATGCCCTGATGCATCAACCAACATGCAACAATTGAAATCTGTCTTCTGTAAGCACAGTCCACCAGTCGAAATGCCCGCATATTTTGTGTATGATTTTCAGACTTTTGCAGGCAAATGGGGTGGTGCAAATGTGATACTGATGTGCCTACTTTCCAGAAGGTAATCGTATAGCAGAATGGTGTCATTGGATCATTAAATGAATTGCAACCAGAATGCAGTACTCTATCTAAGAGGCTGTGTACTGGTGCAATGTGACACCTAAGGATGACATAAAGCCGTCGACTGCACCAGCCAATAGAATTTACCAGTATGGACAACATATGAAAGGGTTAGATGTAATGACATCATTCCCTAGAGTTGTAGGTAATCCATTATCAAGTGGGAAATCCTGTCTTGGTTAAAGCCCCGAATGGTCAATGTGCCACCAAATTCAGCAAAGAACAAGTCAATCGAATAGTCAGCCCTTGGGCCATTCTGGTTAATGGTTTACCACATCATGTGAAAGATCTTCCCTGACATTACAGATCAATTGCTCTGGAAGCAGATGACGGAAGTGGTATGTTATCTGAGAGTGAATCGGAGACTCTGTTGGTGTTGGTTTTTAGAACAGGGTTGGACAGTTCGCCTGCAGTACCAGGAGAGACAATGATGGGGTCAGACGATGATGATGACAATGCTGGGAATGATGGAGATCATAGAGGAACAGCTACAGAAAGTGTACAGATAGGCAAGTACCCTCCATCTCTGCAACGAAGTGTTCATCAAAGGCGGGCACCATCTCCCTGCCACATGTGATCAGGAGATCAGGAGGGAGTGTTGTGAGATAAGAGACTTACCTCATGGAATGAAGTGTGCGTGAACATATCTTGCTTGTAAAATGAATGGAGGGCTCGAAGGAAAGGAAAATATGGCTGCCTTGGCACCGTAATTTAAAGAAGCACAATCTCAAAGCCAGGAGATTTAGCAAGCAAGGATTTGCACTTATGCAAATTTTTTTGAGATCGAGTTGTGCATAAAACCAAGTGAGAAAGGCTTGAAACATTTTGGAGTTGTTATCGAGTTTTACATTGGAGACTGCTGGAAGATTGTTGCAGGAAGGAAGTTTTTGTCATCGAACTTTGAAGTTGGGGAAAGCGTTGATTCTCAACAGTTTCACAAACTATATGCTTTATCTTGCCTCAGAATAAAAATTTAAAGCTATTATGGCTAAACCCCCAAACAACTCAAGTAAGACTTTTTACCCATTTTCATATATTTGCTTCTTCATAGAACAATATGTGCACATTTCATTTGTTGGGATACGTTTGTGTATTTTTGTTAATATTCCTTGCATGTTTATTATATAATAAATGTATCTATATGTGTAAATGAGCTTATCTTGTCTTTCCTTCCATCTATTTAGTGTTAGTATATCATTGGATATATTAGTGCTAATATTGAACTCTGGTGAGTGAGGACACAACTAAATATTTTCCCTAGTGCTAATCATATCAATACTTTCATTAACCTTTTATGAAATCTTCCAAAATCTTCCTGCTTACACCAGAAAAGAATAATGTTGATGATTAGACATCATCAAATAATTTAGCAAAGTTCAAGTCAATTTGTATGAGTTATCAGATTGGAGGCCTTCGATTATTAACCAATCAGAATGTAGCTTGGACTTAACTGCAAAGCATCTATTAATGAAGTTTCGGCTGTCTTAATATTGGGTGGTGACATAGCATGATTGCTCTGGGTGCAAAATTGCTGGATAGAAATATAAAATGTCAAAAAATACAGTCTTTTCTTTGTGATTTGAAATGTATTGTAGTAATAAAGTTAAAACTACAATTTGTTTATTGATATATTAAATATGAATAAGCAAATATACAAACAAAAAAATATTCAAACCCTAATACGTCTGTTGAAAGAATATCTTAATAAATCCTTTACAATGCATATTTTAAATCTCTATATCTAATGAGATTATATGGCGTCTCGGACTCTGAAAGTTACCACAATATTTTATCTATAACTAGATAAAATTCTATTATGATTTTTATATAAATTTTGATGGGTGCATAGAGGAAATTTTATTTTATAAGTAAATAGACAGATTGATAAGATTAATGCCTATGTAATTAGGTTGAAAAAATATGTACAAAACTTTTAGAAACTAGAATTCATAACAGCTTATGGTTTAAGAAGAGGTGCAATAGTTTAAATTGTCCTAGGGACTAAAAAAAGAAGAAATTAAATGAATATATTGTCCCATCTCTTAATCTACATTTTACTCTGTTTTTGAATAAATATAAAAATATAAAAATGTTTTATATATAGCTCAACTGAATGAGCTAAACTTACATTTCATATTATTTGACAATTCACAATACTAGATTTTGCAAGAGTGCATTGTGAGTATTCTACACTAATCACTAAAGGGAAATAACCTGTTAATAGAATAAATAGATAAAGGGATTTAAATCCAGTCGATTAGTCAGTGAGTTGCGGTGCAATATTGAACTTGCAACACAAATACATGTTAGTTATTGTTTAGCCACTTCTCCAAGAACTTTCAAATTTCAAGATATCTGATGGTCATTAAGTTTTATTAATCTGTGTAATAATATCTATTGAATTTTTATGCTAATGTAAGTTTTCTTTTTTTCTTTTCATTTCTAGCTTTTGGTGAATGTGCTAAGCAAGCTGGACTTATGATGCCTTTTCAGTGCAAAGAAATATCAAAAGACTTACACAGTTGTCTGGCCAATGCGTAAGTAATGTTTCTTCAAAAATACACAGCTATTTAGTGGGTTTACTTCATTATACCGGCTTTAGTTATATTACTTTTAATATTTGTAAAACAAATACAAAATTTCATGTAAAATGTTATAAAAACTTATTTACTAACCTTTGCTTAAATGTGGCACAAGGCCAGAAATATGAGGCACTCAATGAGAATCAAATTCAATAATAATAGTTTGCAAATCTAGCTTGTTAACCATTACGCCATGTGAGGTGCCTATATATATATATATATATATATATATATATATATATATATAAAATATCAGATAATTTTTGTGTTAAATTTGAACACAATTATGATTTTTTGTGTTTAGTAATCTCTAATAATAAATGCGAATGTCAGTGTGTCACATTTTTTCAAGTTGGTCACTGCTGTACAAGGAAATGTGAATGTTGCAGTCAGTGTTCTAATGCAACATCCTCTAGTGCATTGTTTCAACCTAGAGGCTTTAGCTCAACATTTCATACCATTTTGGAATCGAGTTTATTCTATGAGCAAATTAAAAACTTTCTGAGTCAAATCTGGACTTGCAATCCTGAAAATTTGGATTCCCAAGTTTTAATTACTGTGATTGTTTTTGGCGATTTTTTTTTTTTTTTTTTTTTTTTTTTTTATAACAAATTTTTTGTACGATAAAAATGTTCATAACTTGGGAATAATCAAAATTAATGGTGAAATCCAGCAAAAGTCACCCAAGAAATAGAAATAATTGTTTGTACAGAAAGTGAGGAAATGGGGATATTTCATTCTCAAATGGTTGTAGAGATTTAGTCTCAAGTATCCAAGATTTAATTAACCATGTTTATCCAAACATTAAACACAATTTCATGGGTTCAAAGATATCCTGGAGTTATTGTTCTTGCATTTTATCTTTCATAAATATTGCTGTAATATATGGGCATTGGTTTTGTCACTTCATTAGCTGTTAAAGTTTGATTGATGGTAATTTTATTGCAAATGAAAACATGTTTCTGATGACAAGAGACAGGTTAAAAAAAGTCATATATGTACAGCCTGTATGAATTTATTATGCAAATCAAATAATCCTCAATAACTCAAAAAGTTCTGAACCAATATTTGTCAAATTTAAACACATTTATTTCCACCCTTATTAAAATATTCAATTAAATTTTCTGCCATTTTTAATGGTTAGTTTTTGAGATATTTGAAAAATACAAAAATGGAATGACTGAAGTTTGTATGCAGATTAAATATTAGCTTAAGACCTATGAAATCTAATAAAAACTCTTTTTTTCTTTTTGTATATTTGTTGAAACATGGGTAAAGTGAAGGAACTAACAAATGCTGAAAAAGAGAAAATAAAGTTATTGAGTGAGGGAATGTCTACATTGAAGATATCAAAGGAGCTTTGAAGTGATCATTGAACGATAAAGAAATCTGTTGAAAATATAAGTTGGAAACACAAAGCAAAGGGAAACGCTTTAAGAAATTGCTTCGTTGAGATCAATGTAAACGAAAGCAAGTTAAAGCAAAACAACCACTTTTGGCCTTTTGTTTACTATGAATACCCCTGGTTTTTTTCTTTGTATTGATTCAGAAATATTTTACTTAAATATATTTATGGTATTGTTTTCTGGGACTCTTATTTGTCTTTAAATTTTCTTTTTATAAAAACAATATATTTATTTACAATGAATTCCTGAGAACCTTGAAGCTAAAATAAAGTTATGATTGTTTCATATAAAATCTTATAAATGAAAATATTTGACTTGACAAATTGGCATTCCTACACAACTCTACTTATAGTTAATTGCAGGGAAAAAATCAGTTAACATTTAGAAAAAAAATTGTAAAACCAATTTTCTTTTAAACAATATGAAAACATTGAAAAGCTTCTTCTTAGTTAGATGATTGTTAAATGATTGTTAGATGATTGTCATTGTCTAAGATAAACTTGAGTATAATTGAAATAAGACACGCTGGAGAAGCAAGTGACCTTCTTCTGTGGGCACCTGCACACATCAGTGTGGGTTGGCCAGAAGAAACCTACATCGATCAGCTTTGTGCAGATACTGGATGCTGTGCAGAGGACCTTCCAGAAGTGATGGCTGATAGGTATGGGTGGCGAGAAAGAGTCATGGAGATCCATGCTGACAGCATAACCTGAGGATGATTATTGAAACTCATTAATATTTCCAAATGAAAATCTATGCATTATTTTGAATTCTACTGTAGATTTTGGATTTGTTTTTTCTATTGAGATTTAGTTTAGACTTTGACAAATTCCAACCATAATCAGTTTAAATCACAATTTCTCATGTATTACTGGTCCTAACTTTAGAATATTTATATTGTTGGAAAGAAAATAAAATCTTTCTAAATATGTATTTTTAAGTGTTTTTATCCATTGCATTATTTTTACAGTGAGTTAAAATGGTATTTTGCTTTGAACAATCAGAAATTCATCATATGAGTTTATTTTCCCCAGAGTAAAATTCACACTGATTTCTTTTGTAAAATCAAAGTGGTTAATCTTTATCAATATTTTTGAAATTTTACCCTTAATTATCATGCACCTTAAAAGCAGGAACTTGTTTTTTTCTTTTCCAACCTTTGGAAGCAACAAAAATTGGCGAAGATTTCTTCAAAAAGTATAAGATCAGAAAAAAAAAAAGAAAGTACTATATCACTAATAGAAGATAGTCTCAGAATTATTTTCATATAACATGTGAAATTTGGATGAGGGTTAACTGTCAGGGTTTTTTCATCAAACTTTTAATTTTGGAAAAAGAACAACTTAAAATTATGAGAAATGTAAACAAAACTCAGCACTGGTCGGACTGGCTTTGTTTAAAAACATATGCAAATAGGTATTCTATTTCTTGTTTGTTATTCAACATAAGAATTTAAAAATGTATTTTTAAGTTCAAAGTGATGTTATATATTTAAATTAATACTATATATGTGTATATATGCAGTATTAAAATGAAAATGTTGAATAATCTTTTGGTAAACTATAAAAAATTTTTTTTTTAAAACCTGCTATCCATACCTCTTACTCTCTAAATAATAGGTTACAGCATAGAGATACATACAATTTGAGTGCAGAATGAGAAAGAACATACAATTCTACATAAGAATACCAATTTTTATCAAAATTGCTCCAAAAATAAATTAAAAATTGATGAAGAAATTACTGAATTTCTTGTTTTGAATTGGTCTGTGATTTGACATATTTTTTTAACAAAATCATGTCCACTTTTAAATTCTCATAACTTTTGAACCACTGGGGATATTTGCATAATTCAAACAGTTTTGAACTCCATTTACACAGCTCTATTTAACTGATTAAATAACAATAACGTCAAATAAAAAAATATCAACTGGGAATGCTACTTACTCTAGAGATGTTATGGATTACCCAACACCCTGATGATCTAGATAAGCAATTCTTAACTTTTTTCAAGACCTACACTCTTTTCAAATTTCAAGATCTTTCTCATGTTCTTTGTGGCAATTTGATTTAAAATAGGCAAAATAGACAAATTTCTTATTAAAAAATGTAAATAAGAAAATGTTAAAATTCATCAGAAAATCTCTATCAAGATATTACTGATAAAATCCCTTAATATACTGGCTACTGCTGCTGTTGTTGTTGCTGCTGTTGTTTTTTCTCAACTAACTTTGAAATGCATAGCATTTTGGTGCTGAAAGAAATTTAAATATCTTTTCATCAGCTGTTTTTTTTGTTTTTTGTTTTTTTTTTCTTTATGTGAAAGAGAAAATCCAACTTTGCAAAAATTTCAATCCAAATTAATCTTCATTACATTTTTTTCCAGCATAATGAGTCTGTGAGAGAAAAAAGATTATTATTGAAAAATATGCCCCCCTCCAAAAAATTAAAATACATTCCCCACCCCCACCCTCGGTTAAGAACCACTGATCTAGTTTATAGAACCAATCAAAAATTATTAGAATCTCAAGCTTAAAAGTGCAAAAAGCCAAAGAAATTTGTAAAGACAATTGAAAAATTTAGCAATTATTTCCCATTATGTTTCAAAGTCTAAAACATTAAATATGATCTTGACAATATCTTGAAATTACAGTGAAAATATCTAAAGAGAAATTGTTTTTTTTTTTTTTGCCTTTCAGATACAAAGATGAAGCATTTGTTGAGAGATGCACAAATGAATATTTGGATAAACGTTCAGAATACAGACGAACAGGAATTAAAACTAGAATGAAGCGGGTTTGAAATTTAGAATTTTTCTAGTGCAACTTGTGATGCAATTTTATTGGCTTGATACGATGTACAGAATTTATTTAGTAAAGAAATAAAATTGGTTTTACCACCAGTGTTTTTTTGATTTTATTTGTTAATAACTTTTCATTCCTGTCACATTAGTATTTTACTCCAGAAGATTTCTACTATTCATCAGTTGTAAGATGTGGACTCATTTAATTATTTTACTCTTCATTTTACATTTACATTTAATTTTTTGTTTGTTTATATTTTAATGTTTGCACTGATTATATTCACCAACAGCTTTGATTCTTAAGACTGAATGGAAATGAATTATCCAGATTTTGGAGGTATTAATTGTTATGATAATATATGAAATTATGAGGATGAATAAATTCTTCTTTTATATGTATGTATGTATATACAGGGTGTTCGGGAGAAATTTGACAGTTTCATAAGGAAAAAAGAAAAAGTGCTTGGTAACTACAAAATTTAATGGATCGTAAAGAAATTCAACAGGCACAGAAATTACACTACTGTCAACAAGTTTCACTCAAAATAACCACCATTAGCGTCGATCACAGCCTCAATCCTGCTCTGGAACCTGGAGAAAGCTGATGTTACAGTTTTCCTGGGAAGGGTCTCAAAAACTACTTTAATTCTGTTGATTAACTGGGCTTTTTTAGTACTGGCACGGCGATTGGTGTCTTTCTAAACAGTGCCACATACATAATAATCCATGGGATTAAAATCTGGGGAATTCAGAGGCCAAACATTGGGACTGGTGTAGTCGTAAAAATTTGCCAACAACCATTTTTGACTTTTTCCAGAGGTGTAGCAAAGGGCCAAATCCTGCTGCTATACATATGGCCTACCATTGGCTAACCTTGTTATCTAGGGCTTGAATACAGTGTTTAGCAACTCCACGTAGGCCTCTGAAGGTCCTCCAACACTTTTTTCTGCAGATTTTCGAGGAATTCTGCTGTACAAACACAATCAGATCGTCTGTTATGTTGCTTTCTTCTAGCCACAGCCTCATAGTCTCCATTGCAATTCTCCAGTTCATGTCTGATTATTTTTACAGTGTTCAGGGAGCATTTGGCAGCAACCAATAATCTCCTTATTTTGATGGCTGGCACAGATCATCATGATACAAGTTATTCTCTTCCATGATTCACGTGGGTTCCAATCATCTATTCTATCTGTCTTCACATATAAATATGTCAAATTCATCCCGAACACTATATATATATATATATATATATATATATATATATATATATATATATATATAGGGGGAGATTTAGTTCAGTCGGTAGAACACCTGCCTAGGAATCACAAGGTACTGGGGATCAATATCGCCCCCGCCAACTCAGTGCATGAGTAGCATAGATTGGGTAATCTAATCTTTTCAGTAAAGTGGGGAGCTGACAGTAGGTGTGGCGCACTACCTCAACAAAAACAATTTCCCTGGTCTAGCACTAGCAAAAAGGCATAGACCCCTTTGCTGTTTGACTGATATTGACAACTGGTCACTCCACTAATAAGAACTTACTCTACTTATATATATATATATATATGGACGTGTTTTTTCGCTGCTCCAAGAAGTAGTCATTTATTTATTGTTTTAAAGCATATAAGGGAAGTGACAATTATTATTTATTTATTTATTTATATTTTCATTTATTTATTTACTAGTTGAAACACATCAATTCATGCATTTAATTATGTGGAAATATATGTTTACTGTTTATCATTTCGTTATTCGGTAATGTCACATTTCATAACATAACTTTAATAGTAATACCTTTTTTTTTTTCTTTTTAGAGTTTTACTTTGTTTTATCAAATTGTATTTATTTATTATTTATTTAAGTTTCTGTAATTTTGTATATATTGTGAAATATCTGGAATTCTTTTTTTTTTTCTTTCTTTTTAAATTAGACAACGATAACAGAATACGTAGTTATAGTACATTTAAATTATTTACTATGTTACTAAGCTTAATAAGAAAAGCATGTATGTATTTATCTTGATATTTCTCTTACTTTTATTCACTCATTAATGTTTTAAATTCATTGTTTATTTTACAAATTTATAAAGTATTTATAAGATTCTTTTTTTTTTTTTTGAAGTTGCGTAAATATAAACAATTACTTAGCTAGATTTCTTTACTCATATTTTACATTTGAATTCAATTCTATTAGTTGCGTCTTGATTTTTTTAAACGTGGTTTTTTTTTTTTTCTTTCTTTTAACGTCATTTTCTTACCGTTCACTAAAGCTGGTTAAAAAAGAAAGAAATATGTTTATTCTCACACATAACACTAAAAAAATTGTGTGAAGGATGATAACTAATTAGAACTGAGCCTAGTCTTGTAGTGAACCATCTTTGCTATTTCATATGTTTACTTTATCACTAAACAGTTTAAAATATTAATAGCACGACTTATTAGTAGTAGTAGTAGTAGTAATAATAATAACCATTATAATGATAATAACTATAACAATACATATGATTATAATAATGATGATAATAACTTTCACAATAAATATGATTATTATAACAATGATAATAATAATAATAATAGTAAAAAACTATCACGATAAATATGATATTAATAATAATAAAAATAATGATAATAATTGTCTACTTCCACTTATATATATTAGATTTCGATTCATTTACTCCAGCTAACAGTGTTCAGAAATACATATATTTATAAACAATCTGAAACGGAAAATTCACTACACCAAAACCCACTAGGTATATGGTAACCAGCCATATACCTGATGTCCCGGAGAGGTCAAACTCTGTGATAAAACAACATGCGATCAAAACAAACACCTAACGTGTGGCACACGGTGCACCTGTATGGGCTATGTTGTATTGATGGAGAGAGTGTGTTTTGCATAGCACAATCAACAGACCACTCTAAACAAATCGTAGTGCAGGTTGATCAGCAACTGAGTGACTAAAAATACTGCTAATACGAGTTTTTTAGGGTTTTTTTTACGAAAATCCCATGGCGAGGAAGAGATAGCGACGGGGACAGGCGGAGGATGTCGCTGGAAGTCTTTAGCTTGAACTTCACACATGGGTGGTGGATGGTAGACGGCCGCTGTGTATTACAAAATCGGACATTACTACACTTTGTGTCCTCCTCTCATAACAAAGCAGCCCTATTTAGGGATGGTACTGCTTTCCTTACATGGGGAACGGTCAATAAAATGCGACCCAAAAATTGCATGTCCGTACATGACCCTGCTATAAGGTGCATATGGCTGGGCATCCAAATTGTGCACCTGAAATTTCAGAAAATCTAAAATTAATGAAACAAACATTTTCATAGCATCTTGGAATGTAAGGACACTTCAAGACAAGAAAAACCCTGAACATAGATCTGCGATTATTGCACAGGTTTTTAAACAAAACAACATTAGTATTGCAGCTCTATCAGAAACCAGGCTTCCAGGCAAAGGGGAACTGAAAGAAATGGATGGTGGTTACACCTTCTTTTGGGTTGGTCTCCCTGAAACTGCAAAGAGAGAGTCCGGTGTTGGGTTCGCCATCAGAAATGACATTGTTTTAAAATTGGAATCGCTGCCAGTTGGTATTTCTGACAGGCTGATGTCTCTTCGCTTACCTATTGGAAGGAACAAATATGCGACCTTGCTGAGTTGTTATGGGCCTACAATGGACTCCAATGAGGAGTTAAAGTTATCCTTTTACAGTAACCTTCGTGTTCTACTGAGATGTACAACATTTTGTAATAAACTCTATGTTATGGGTGACTTCAATGCTCGTGTTGGATGTGACACACTGACTTGGGGAAGAGTAATTGGTAAACATGGCGTAGGAAAGGTAAACTCTAATGGTCTGTTACTGCTGTCTCTTTGTTGTGAATTCAGTCTTGTGATTACCAACACAATTTTCCAGTAACGGAATAGTTTCAAAACTACCTGGCGGCATCCTACATCAGGCCACAAACATCTCATTGACTTCATTATAGTTCGTGGTTGTGATTGTTGTGACATAAAGCTAACTCGATCACTAGCTATTGGGCAATGTTGGTCAGACCACAAGATTATTAGCGCTTGCACTGGCATGCATGTAAGGAAACCTGTTCGAAACAACAGAGCTAAACCACCAAGAAAGGTAGATGTAACCAAGTTAAAAGATATAAATATCTTGAGCTCTTTCCAAACATTATTTGAATCCAAGCTCATGTCTTTTGACATTGGGGATGAAGTTGAAGCGACATAGTCTGGTCTGCGGGAAATTCTCTATAGCTCGGCAAAAGAAACGCTCGGGTATGCCCATCAGAAACATCAAGATTGGTTTGATTCAAATGATCCAGAAATACAACCTCTCCTTGAAAACATGCATAAATGTCATCAAGTCTGGATGAATGATAAAAAATGTCAAACAAAGAAAGATGCTAAAGGAAAATCACAAGTAAGACTGAGGAAGATGAAGGAGAGTTGGTGGACATCAAAGACGAACACGATCTTAAATCATTCTATCAAAATCTAAAGGGTGTTTTTGGTCCAATTTCCAATGCTCTATCACCAATTATGTCAGTGGATAACACTCTTTTGACTGACAAAAGTGATATTGTCAAACGTTGGGCGGAACATTTTTCTACAGTCCTGAATCAGAAATCTTCTTTCGATACTCATGTAATAGACAATCTTCGCCAGAGACCTATTGTACAATCCCTATCTGCAAACATGTCAATACTTGAGGTGAAGAAAGCTATCAAACAACTTTCAAATGGAAAAGCACCTGGCGAAGATGGAATTTCAGTAGAATTGTATAAACGTGGAACCAATCTTTTGACACACAGGCTCTGCAAATTCTTCAACCTTGTGTGGGACAAGGGTGAAGTCCCGCAACAATTTAAGAACGCATCAATTGTCCATTTATACAAGAACAAAGGAAGTAAGTATGACTGTGACAACCACAGAGGAATATCTCTTCTCTCAGTTGCTGGCAAAATCCTTGGTCATATCATCCTTAACAGGCTTAATGACTTTTTCTCAGGATCAGCACTACCAGAAACTCAGTGTGGTTTTTGCTCAGGTAGAGGAACAGTAGACATGATTTTCTGTCTTCGACAGGTTCAGGAGAAGGCTCGAGAGAAAAACAAAGACTTATTCATAGTTTTTATGGATTTCACAAAAGCCTTTGACACTGTGTCCCGGACTGCTCTGTGGAAAGTGTTGTCAAAATTCGGAGTCCCAAATAAGATGCTTCAGATCATCATCTCTTTGCATGAAGGAATGAGGGCTTCTGTGAGATCATGTAGCGAGCAATCCAGTTCCTTTTTCTGTCTCAAACGGTAATAAGCAAGGCTGTGTTCTTGCTCCACTTCTATTTGCATTATTTTTTTCTGCTATGCTCGAGAAAGCATTCTCAGATCTAAGCGAAGGAATAAATGTTGAATTTAGAACAAGTGGTGGCCTATACAATCAACAACGTTTTAAAGCTAGGTCAAAAATTTCCTTGCAGCTAGTACGTGATCTTCTCTTTGCAGACGATGCCGCTCTATTAGCACACAGCCTAAAAGACATCCAGACCATCATCGATAAATTCTCTGAGACATCAAAAGCATTTGGACTTACAATCAGTATTAAAAAAACTGAACTACTGTACCAGCCCGCAGCTTGCAATCCATGTCTTGTAAATCCATCTGTCTTCATTGATGGAAAAGCATTGAAGATTGTTGACACATTTAGATATCTTGGATCAACAGTCACATCTGATGGAAAAATGGACAAAGAAATCCATTCCAGAATAGGTAAAGCTAGCACTGCATTCGGCAATCTGAAACATCGTTTATGGAGTACCGAAGATGTATCTCTTAAAATAAAAATTAACATCTACAGAGCAGTCGTGCTTTCTATTCTACTGTATGGTGCTGAAACTTGGACATTTTACCGCAAGCACATAAACCAACTTGACACATTTCACATGCGTTGTCTTCGTGTCATTTGCGGTATAAAATGGGATGACAAAGTAAGAAATAGCACAATTTTAAAAAGATGTGATATTGCTGGCATCGAAACCCTAAACCAAGATTCAACTTAGGTGGGCTGGTCACGTTGTCCGAATGAATGAGAACAGGCTTCCAAAGAAGATATTTTACGGGCAAATACCAAATGCTAAGCGTTCAATTGGACGTCCTCTCTTACACTACAAGGACAATTTGAAATGCCTCGATATTGACCTGAGTGCTTGGGAAGATCTAGCATCGGATCGGAAGGAATGGCGTAAGACCTGTTTCGCTAAACTAAAGAGCTTTGAACAAAATAGACTGAAGCATAGAGATCGGCTCCATATAACTTTAAAAGAAAAACATTTAACTCCTGCCTTGGATCATTTCGTTTGTCAGTGTGGCTTCAGGGCTGGGTTGCTGTCACACTCGAGGAAACATAAAATGTCTTTTTGACAGCATGCACAACATGGGAGGAATCAAATCACTCACTGCTAACCCTCATCTATCGTTCTCGATAGGAGAGTCCACCATATATATATATATATTAGGAAGAAATAAATCTGACACTATGTGGAAAAAATAATAAATAAATGTGAAAAATAAGATGATTTATTAATATTTGAAAATTTAGCTGATGTTTCAAATGTTCTGATATATATATATATATGTGTGTGTGTGTATTTATATATATATATATGTCTATAATATATATTGTTTTGGATTTAGTATGAAGCATAGAGGTGTGAAATATAAGAAACTCAGTTTTTGAATGTTAACTTTCGTTTTATTTCGTTAAATTTTTGGGACATTTGAACCCCTTTGAAACTGCTGGACTGGCTGATTTGGTCTTCATGGCGTCTAGATATACTCGTTGGTGCTCGTGGTATCATCTGTTGTGACCTCGCTGGGTGGTGTGGGGGTGGTCACACTTAGTGACCTCCTTTCTTCTTTGTTGCCACTACTCGTTTGTTTGTTTTATGTAGGTGCTTGTCTGTGTTTTATTTGTTGGCGTTCTAATAGGTTTGTCTTAGGCTGTTATTTCTGTCCATCTTGATCGCCCCTGGTAGCCTCCGCTTTGCTGGTGGTGTTAGTGGCGGAGAAATATTTGTATGGGTTGAGGAATCCTAATTGTGTTCAATCCATATGTATGTGTGCATAGGTGGGCTACCCATTTAATTTCAGTATGTGGTTTGTTGAAGTGTTGTGCAATGCTATTTAGTTCAGATTTTTGTTTTTATTATGGATTTATGGTTGTTTAATCTGAATCTGAAGGGAAAACACAAACACCCTTCAGATTTTTAATTGACTATGGTTTTCCATCCACACAAACATACGATCCTGTTGAATACAAATGATTTTTAATCAGATCTATTTGACCCAAACAGATACTACCTATCCAGTTCAGAGTGGACCTGGAAGTAATGGCCGTGAAGGAGTACTCCACACTCCCTAGAGTTCCAGAACTGGAACTTCACCATGAGATTCAGTTTAATATCATACCCAAGACACCCTTCTGCAGGGGATACAGCCTAGATATTCTAAACCCCGACAACAGTGCATAACAAAGAAATTGAAATCTAACAAGGAATCTGAAGGAGAGAATTGATTTTTTTTAAAATTAAAATCAGGTTGTGAGGCTATACTGAAAGTGTCACATCTTATATTGAACTTTCAGTTAATTCAACTGATTATATAAATCTTCTTTATTAAAATATATTTGTTATATCTTGCAAATTATTTACATCAGAAATCTCTTAAATATCTTATGTGTTTATATAATAAATTTTGAATTATCTAAAAAAGTTATTATATTGATGTGCATATTATTTAAAGTGTAAATAATTTAGTCAAATTTGATTGATTTTTCTATCAAGTGCTTTTAAGAATGAAGAATGCCTTTTATCTCATATGACCTTTGATTTGTATTTAAATGTTTTCATTTTCTAACAAAATTACTTACAATACTTTTATTCATAATCTTTTGGCAGGTTAGCATTTTGCCATCCCTCATCATCTAAAAAGTTGTTTTTTTAAAGTGTCTACTTTTTATATATAATGATAAAACCTAATACATCCCATTGTATCTGAAACAAAAACTTTGACAATAAAAACAGTGATTATTAAGATATTTTTTAAAATAATTAAATCAATTTTAATATAATACAAATTAAAGGGATATAATTTGTACTTGTTCACACAATAAAAATAACCCAGCATTCATAATTATTTGTATTTTGAATAAAATATTTTACAGTGTTTAATTTTTTTTCAATTTATTGAGAACATTATGGTGATTGCAATTTTAAAAAATCTATTAAACATATTTTCTACATTTGTTTTCTTCAAAATGCGGTTTTAATTTGACCTACTTATATTTTTGGGTAACACCAAAATAATGACAATTTATGATTATTTTAGTTTTTAAAATTCATTTCCTCAATTGAGGACAAAGTTTTGCTGAAAAATATTTTGTGTAGTAATTTTTTTATGTTAATTTGCAACTTTTACCACAGTTACAGGTTACAGTTCTGAAATTGACCTACCCTATTGTGGAATATAAAGGTAACAGTGATATCAATCATTTTTGGAGCACTTGGAACAATCCAAAAAAAACTGGAAAAGAGACTTAGACTCCAGTGAAAACCATCATTGTAAAAAAAACTCACAAAAAGTAAGATGATAATCATCTTTATTATTTGCTACATTTTATTTTTTATGCATGTTACTGGAATCAAAGAAAATGTTGGTTATCATGTGTATGGGTAGATAGCCTTTGCATACATGTATACACACCCTTACAGCTGGGGTAGAAAAATACATCACTGCATCTCTGCAGAGGAGTAAAATTCCCTCAATTAGGCCACCTGTAATTCTTAAGGATGGAATCTTGGTAGCTGAGCAGTCCATGATATGCAACACTCCATTTTGGCTCTTACTTAAGACGGGCAGTTGGAGAGGCCTCCTTCAATCAATCGTCTGGTCACCTCAAGCCTTAGCACTTATATGATTAGCCTGACCCTATTGCCCTTATGGCAGGCCCCCAACCCTTTTATCATGTATGTGTTAGAAAGTGGTGGCTGAGGGTCTTGGTCCCAGGTATGATGTTAAACTGCATCAAGTGATGTTCCAATTCTGAAGCTCTGAGGAATGTGGAGTACCCCTTCATCCCCATTACTCCCAGGTCCACCCTGACCCAGAGTGGTAGTACCTGTTAAGATCTCATCTATGGGTTAAATAGAAAAAATGAATTTGAAAAACAAACATCTTAGGCATAAAATAACCCAACAAGAGTTGAAATGTCATAAAATCTAACCAACCAACCCACCAACAGATATATATACATGCATACATATGACATCAAAGGCAGTCACATAAAAGTTTGTGATAATAATGAAAACATGAATTGAAATTATTAATAAAAACATTTTTATTTGAATCTCTTTTTACTCTCTGATTATTTTTGGAATATTTTTTGTCTTTTTTTTTTTTTTTGATTATTTTATTTTTTATTTCAAATGTTGTTAATACAAAACATTTTTAACATCCTGAATTTTGAATTGAAAATGTTACAAAACAATAAAATCTTTTACATATATTGAATGCACACTTAAGAAACACAGCAGTCTTGTTTATGAATTTATTACAGATAATAATAAACAATCCAATCAAAAATCAAGAAAAATAACTTTAGAAAAGCAACCATATTGCATTCAGTTTTATATGATTCTTTACCTTAAAACTTATTTTCTGGGTGTGGTTTGAGTCTGGGTGTGGGGGTGAGTGTGTGTCCAGTTCCAAACTGAACAGATAACTTGTTAACTTATTATTATTATTATTATTATTATTATTATTATTATTATTATTAATAATAATAATAATAATAATAATAATAATAATAATGAAAAAAATAAAATATATAAACAAATTCAGTTAGCATGCCAGACAGTTAAATGAAGTTACCTTGAGAGTAAAAAGGCAAAGGCGCTAGCTAAGAGCAAAAAAAAAAAGAAGAAGAAAGGCTTCAGAAGTGGAAAGAACATTTCAAGAATCTGCACAGAACACCACCCCACCCCTGAAATCACATAAAAATGAAAAACAAAAAAGTTGCATTTCCTCAATGAAATTGGGAAGACAAGGAAATTTGGTGACTTACTTCTTTAATTATGTTGTGCATATACAAAACACAACAGGGGCCTTTAATTCATAAATACATATAATATAGATATAATACGAATTCTATAAATTGTGATGTACACTGAAATGCAAGGATAAAAAGATAGATGGGAAGCAGCCCTCTATTTAAAAAAAAAAGCAGTTGTATGGCCACTTACCTCCTATCTCATAAGCCATCCAAGTAAGATGAACAAGACATGCTGACCACTGCTGAAGAAGCAGGGATGAACTCATAAGCAAAGTTCTGTGGGTTCCCACATATGGGTATACCAGTGTTGGTCAACCAGCAAAGACTTACATTCATCAGCTCTGGGCAGACACCAGATGCCATCTAGAGGACTAGCCAAGAGTGATGGTTGATAGAAATGGATGGTGAGATAGTTAAGAGAATCTGTACTATCAGCACAACTTGATGATGCTGCTGATGATATATGTCCTTTCAAATTCTTAACTTATATGAACAATTCAAAGAAAATAAATCTAGATTGTTTATAGAATTTTAAATAAAAATAAGTATCATATTGAATTTTACCAATCAAAAGTTTTAATAAAAGGAATTAGAAAAATAAATTGTTATTTTAATGAACGCATTGAAAAATTTCACACTAAGTGTTATTTGGTGTGTAAATTCTATATATAATATCAACAAGAGATGCAGCAAGTACAGGAAAAAGATGAACTAATCACCCAGGAATATATGGAAAGATGTTATGGCTACATAAATTAATGCTATCAATTATCACTGCACTATTTCTAGTCAATCATTTATTACTATATTTTGTTGGCCATTCAATAAAGTTATTATTATTTGAGGTAGTCTAACTTTCTATTATCTTTAAGCTATATCCATTAACAGTGGACATTTCATTGGATATTGCCTCATCATGGTATAATGGTTAAGTAAGTGGTTTTACAGATTATTACCCCACAAAATAGTAAGTTTAATCTTCACAGAATGCTCAATACTTGTAGCCTTGTACCAAATCTAAGTTAAACTTAAATGACTATTATACTCGAGACTAATATCATATCTATGTCATATACACTTTTCAATTTATGATATTTTGAAAGAGACTTACTGGGGCTTTTTATCAAGGGGGGGGGGCTGATATTTTAAAATATTACTCAGCCTTCATTAAGCTGGTAAAAAACATATACTTTGACCTGAACAAATATACTATACTATATTATCAAGATAAGTAGATATGTAAATTTAAGTCTGCCTAAAATACATAAAGATTTATTTATTTGTAGTGTCTGTTATCAGGAGCAGATTTACAGTTATTTGAGAAAAAAGGGTTATTGTCCCCTTAACCCATCCCAATCTACCATCCATTCCATATAGATATCTACAATCTTAATCAGATAATTGTTCCTAAAGTTCTATGTCTCAACAAATATATTGGGTTATTTATTTTACTTCTAAGTAGTGTAACAACAGGGATTATATTATTTTTTTTAAAAAGAACTATAATTCATTTAAAGCCACTTCTCTAGGTGCTTTGTGCCCTCAAACACTGCCTAATTACCTGAACGCTCAGTCCATACCTGTTCTCAAATGTTTCATTCTATTTTTATCTAGTATATTCAAAATTAATATAAGATTATCTAACAAAAACTGATTATCCTGAAAACCATTTTAACCCAGCCATTTTATACAATTGAGCTATTCTATTTCTGTTGTATACATTTGATTATATAAAAAGGAAGTTCTGATCATTTATGATTACTTAATGTGTATAATATGTTGAGTTTATAGTAAATATTAGTTTTAATGTCTTTGACAACTTTGATCATTTAGACCATTTACTTTTGGATTCACTGTATTCAAATAGATGCATTCAAATTTGAAAAAGATATTTCATGAATTACTTTAAAAAAAAAAGATAATTGTGTCATTGTGAATTTTATACATATACAAATATATGTGCTTGTATTTATGTATAGTGAAATCCACCTCCTCCTAATATGTGTGTGTGGGAGAGGTGTGTCATTCTCTTTAATGACAGAACATCTTTAAAGATGGCTCGGATAAATATCAAAATATAAACAAAAATCATTTCACTTTTTAAAAGTCATATACTGATTTTCCACATGTCTCTTTTTCAAAATTATGTTCAGCTTTTTTGAAAAGATACACTCATAGAAATATTGATATATGTAAAGCCATGTGCATTGTAATGGTAGTGCAAGTGTGAGCATATATATATGCATGTATATGTGTGTGTATGTATGCACATGTGTGTGTGTGTGTGTTTGTGTGAGTGTGTGCATGAATTTTTAACAATATAAATGTATATTTTCAGACATTTGTATCAGATTGGCTTATTAAACATTTCTAAGCCTCTATTTAATCTTTTGCGTCTTTTGTATGAAAGTGAGGTGTTCATTTTTAATTTTTTACCATTTTTGTTTGTTTCACATTTGTTCTAAAGATACTACAGTTGTTTCTTAAAAATAAATGTATATTGTATAAAATTAATATATATTTCTCTATTTCTATGTATCTATAAATATATACAAATATATCTATGCATATATACATACATTTATGTATATATAGTATATTGCATTTAATGTTCAGATTTGTATTAATGTGTTTATATACACATGTGTATATAAGAATATACTTATGTGAGTAAAACATCATTTATGAGATATTATTGAATATGTACAACTGTCAAAGATAAACTCAAGTCTTGGATTATTTTCATGAGAAAATATTAGACTGCATCTTCTGATGTCCATCCCATTGATTTCTCAATCCATTGGCGCATTGAACTTATTTTGGTAAATACATTTGGAGAATTGGCAGCACAATTGTAACGTCCCTTAGACAAAACTCCAACCAGCGTCCAATGATTGTCAGGTTCCCAACACATCAATGCTCCACCACTGTCACCCTGAAAAAAATAAAATAAAATAATAGTTTCAAAAGAATATTTCCCACAATAAAATTAAGATTTAGTCTGAATAGTCTGTTAAATAAAATCAAAAATAATTTCAAAGTATGAATAAAAAAAATTGCTGATGTTAGCAGATGAAAATGTTTTGAGTTTTAGAACATCTAAAAATATTTCTCATCAAATGGTTTCTAAACTTTCTTTCCACCAATAGAAATAAAGTATTTCAAACATTTGATCAAAGCTAAAAATAGATTTAAAATAGTAAAGCACCAAATTAACAAACTAACACATGTGATCTGACATAGTCATGTGACAGGAAAAAGATGCATTTTGTAACCAATAATAATTGAGAGAAAAAGTTTTAAACTTGGGTTGCATTAGAGCCTGGCCATTTGGAATGGGCATCCACAATTACCAAAAAGCTAAGACCATTGATAGGACCAGGAAAATCCATATGTACCGGGGACCATGGTTGCTCTGTGTATGTCCAATGTGAGTCCATAATCCGAGGTGGATTTTTCTGTGCTTCTATGCAAGGGACACAACTCTTGACTGTCTTTTCGATGTCAGAGTCCAAGTTAGGTCACAACACCACACTGGGCTGTGGCTTTCATCCGATTGATTCTAGGATGTCCTGAATGGAGCTGTTTGAAGGCAGATTTTCTAAGCTTGGGAACCACAACATGCTCTGCAAATATCAGACAATCATCAATGACGGAAAGAGAGTCACTGCACGGTTTACACTTGTAGATCTCCATTGAGATCAGGAGGCCATGAATGTCTGAGAAACTTGGAAACTTTTTGGTAATCTAATACCATTGTGTTTCTCATTTAATGTCCACTCTTGTCACAGGAATTGTTTGAATGCAATTGGTGAGTGTGGGCTGAAAATCATCCTCAATGCTGATGGCAGTGATGAACTGATGACGTGTGAAAAAATCATCAGCCTAACCAAATTCTGTAGTCCTCAGATACTGTATTTCAAAATTGTACCCCAATAAAATGATTGCCCAGTGTTGTAGTCAACTAGCTAGTATATAAGAATTCCCCCTTTTTTTAGGCAAATATTGAAAGTAATGGCTTGTTGTCTCTCAGGATATCTCCCATCCCTTACAATACTGAAAAATATGGTTTTATATGTATATACTAAGGGTAAATCATTTTAATTATTGCCTTTTTTTTATAATTTTGAAGCTTTTAAGAAAAGTATCAGAATGGTTTGTATGAATTTTAGTCAAGTGATCAAGGCTGAGAAATGAGTTTAATTTTGGGTGTCAAACATCTTAGAATAATTCACCAAATATATTTTGTTATTCATTTACTTGTCATCACCTTTAATTGAAAGACAGCTCAGAACTTTGACCATTTTCATTTTCTCTGGTTGCTAATGGGACATTAGAGTATGTTTTTGAAAATTTCAAAATCTTATATCAGAAGATCTATAGTAAATAAAATATAAATAATTCTCTAGTTGTCATGTTCACACTTAGAAGCCAGATTTATTATTATGAACTGAATGAAGATAGTGAATGTTTTGGTTGTATTTGAAGAAGTGCCATAATCAAAGAATATTCTCTGAGAATTCAAATTAACAGTTCATGACTCATACTTACATAACATCCTGTGATTGTACTTTCAAGATATCCTGCACATAAATTGTGGTCCCAATTTGGTTGGGGTTGGAAGGTGGAACAGTCAGACGTATTACGGATAATCATTCGAACTTCATGAAGAAAATTGCTATATCGTCGTCTACTTTCTGAAAAACAAATCAATGACAAAAACATGTTGAAATTGGTGAAAGTAAAAGGACTTTATTATTTGCAATGATGCCATAAAAAAAGCTGAAAAGAAGAGAAAGAAAATGAAGAGTTTGGCAAAACTTTTGATGAGGTTAAAAGATTATTCAAGACTTGAAAAGCAAACAAGAAAGAAAAAAATATTAAAAATTGGATTTTTTTTTCTCTTTTCTGTTGCTCTTTTCTAACTAGCCACTTATAGAAAAGTCATTTATTTTTCAGAACAAAAGCTCATTCTGTTACAGCAGTTCTAAAAATACTATAGATAGAAATAGCATTCAAATATATACAGTAGGTGCAGTTTCAGAATAAGGATCCCTGTAACTTTTATTTTATAAAATTTATTTTCTACTGTTTTTTTACAATAGGGACCACTAGTTTATGTATGTACACTTTTGACAATAGCAATAGCTGAAATACACCAATTTTTAAAAAGTCTATTAAAAATCAACTAATTATCAGTTTTCAATAAAATTTTCAAAACTTATTCATCTATGAATTAATGTATTTATAAAAAGGTTATTTTGTAAAGAAAATTAGTGAAAATATTTTTTTAGTCAAAATTGATATATCTTTACCTCCAGGTTTGTGAGTACCTCCCCAACCAGCAAGATAACAAGTTGATCCCTGATCATGTTTCGGTAACTTGGGCATACAAATCGGTTCAATTTGATGACTGGGTTCAACTGAATACTTTAACCGTAAAAGAGCAATATCAGGATCAGGATTGAAAACAACCAGTTTCATATCTCTAGGAAATACTATTTTATCAATAGCAATTCGTGTTCCATTCATTAAACCCTTGAAAAGATCCACTTCTCCAAGAATGGCTGAGAAATAATGGGGAACTTTGGTTCGATTCCACATCCTGATTAGAAAAACAAATATTATTAATACATTTTTTACAAACTCACGTCCTATAATTATGAGGAGGCAATAAAAAAAAATTCAGTAATGAAGAAATTTGGTGCAATTCCACATTTAAAAAAAAAAATTTGATAAAGAACTTTATGTCAACATTGACATCAATGAAAATATTTAACAAATAATATAAATTTCACGTTTATAACAAATCAAATATTTTAACTTTTAGGAAAAAAATGTTACTGTAATTAGTCATCAAAAGAATAAGAAGTGAGAAATATTAATTCAGTGTCACCATGACAACTGTCAGATTAAAATATTGTTATGCTGAAAAATTGTCAAATGATTAATATAAAACTGACATTTTTCATCTTCTCAAATAAAAACAGGAATGTCATTGATGTTGAGAAGACAAATAATGAATACTCCTTATAAAAATGAATCAAATATTCAAATAGTATAACTAAGTGAAAGAAAGAAAAGTTAGAGAACGTTCAAAGAAAGCACAAGAAAAATTAATACATACCCAGTAACAATGCAATGAGCAGCAGTCACTAACCATCGATCAGAGATAAGTGTAGCCCCACACATTGGTTCCCCGAGATAAAGCAATGATACAGACCAGGGCCAAGTATAACGACGAGCTAAATCCCCACCAATAATGAACTCTTGATATTTTATTGAATGATGTCGATTTGTTCCACAAACTGGAAAAAGAAGAGAAAACATTAAATGCATAAAAGATTAGAGATATAAGATTGAATATTGTTATTGTTTCTAAACTTTAGACCAATGGTTTTACTATATTGGTATATTAGTGGCCATTTTCGATGGTATTAAAAAATATGAAGAGATCTAATTGTTCAAACAATTTCTACAATATTAAATATCAAATATGTTGCCCTTTTAAAATAAAACTTGAAGGAATGTTTTTCATTCCAAAGTATTCCACTTAATATTAACTATAAACAATAAAATTCAATTTTATGAATCTATAAGAAAAGATTTGATAATAAAGATCCCCAAAATCTATTTATCATTTTAGAGAATACACAATCAATATTTTACAAGTAGTCAGCTGTTATTCTAAATCATTTATGTTTCATTTTTAGATTTTATATAAATATTGTGGGATACGATAAAAAAAATCTTTTGATAAATTCAGAATGTAAAATGACTTTATTCCATCCAAATTTTCCCTTTTAAGAAAATTCACTTTAAACCAACAAAAGATTTTGATTCTTTGATTTTCTTCACTTTAGTCAAACAAGCCACTCAACAGATCTTTATCTTGCAGATTTAACTTTAAAATTAAAGCAAATTGTTGAATAGAAACAGAACTGAGGTTTTATTTTGTGAAAGAAAAGACAGATTTCAATTTTGAAATGAAGTAAAGAAAATGTTTAAATTGTGATTTGACTGGGCTCTTTAACCTTGATATGACAACCTGCCAAGAAGAAGGAAAACTGAATTCAAACCAGTTGTAGACATGGGGATGGATGGGCTCTACCTGGCTATTCCTGTCCATGACATGAGAAATGCCCTAATGAGCAAACCAGGTTGTTTATCTATCTAAATATTATTCTAAAAAACACAAATTGCTAAGGATTGTTGTTTCAAATATCAATGAAAATTCAATTGAGATTTTTTTAAATTAAATCCTCAACATGAATTATTTTTAATTCCATTTAAATTCACTTTGTATAAAATTTGGATCATCATAATATAGATTATTTTCATTCTTGTTTGTGATCAAACATTTATTAAATGGAAAAATTAACTGAAATTTACTGTGTATATTTACAACTCTGAAAAGATGGATCTTAATTAATCTGAATAATTTATGACATTTCTTGATTCCTGTATATTAAAATATTTTTGTTGTTTATAATAAATTTAATATCCCAAAAGACAAAGCAGATAATTCTTAGCTTTTATCTACAAGTTCTTTTATCCAACTGATTTTTAGTTCTGTTTCCTTCTATTGAAGACAGCTACATAAATTGTTATATGAAAAACAGTTTCTTAAATCACACAGAATTTAGTTTTTAGAAACTATTAACTAGCATAACACCAAAGTCAGTTATAATTTTACTGTTAGTTTTAAATTCATACTTACTTCTCTCATTACATGTCATACGAACAATTTTGTTTGTGGCACAAGTACTGAAAAAACCAATAAAAATACAACGTGAGAAAAGATGAGAAAAAAATGATGCATATAAAAATCGGGTTTGTTAGGCATTGTATTAATATGCTTTTTAATCTTATCTAGTCATTACACAGAAACACACACATACACACGTATATATATATATATATATATATATATATATATATATATATATATATATACACACACCTGAAGATGGCAGATAGACATGCTGAAAGTGCTTGTGAAAAAACCTTTGGTGGATTGCTACACCAGTTCCACCCTGACATGACAAAAACACGTCCGACAAGAATCATCAGTAGAGTTTAACACATGTTAAATATATATATATATATATATATATATATATATATATATATATATATAAGGTCATTCAATAAATAAGGTGAATTTTGCCTTTAGAATTGGTAATAGGAAGCACTGTTTATAGTTGTATCTTTTTCAAGGAAATCAATTTTTCTTTATTGATCATTGTGCCATGAACATTTTTTCATTACTAATGAGTAAATATGTTTTCACTACATTTCAACTAAGACTCATAGTGGAAAACTCCTGTTTAACCCATTAGTAAACATTTTGGGGGCTAAAACATGCTTCTCTGTATACATCACACATTCTTCTGTAAATTTCACTTGGCTTAGTTTAAGCCTAGAGCACTTTGTATCAATTGCCACCATTTTGAATAGTCTCAAATCAAATATTTTTGTGAGATTAAAATAATCTTTGGCATAAACTAATTCCAATTAATGCTGAATTTATATTTATTGAAAAAAAAATTTTGTTCTTCTCAAGAAAATTTCTCTTATTTATTGAATGACTCTTATATATATATATATATATATATATATATATAATATATATATATATATATATATATCAAATATCTGAGCAGAGAGGTGATACTTACAATGAGTGCATGTGTGCGTGTATGTGTGCATGTAAGAACATAAATTTATTAAATATGAAAATAAACAGACATAATTACACAAATACAAATAGGAAGTGTTAATGGTACAAAATTAAATTTCCAAACTTTAAAAGAAAATGATTAACAAATTATTTGTTTACTAAAAAAAGTTTTCACAAATAATTAAACATTACTTATTATGTTTATAGAAAGTTCTTCAAGCTGGAGATTTTAAGTAATTACTTAGACCTAACAATTCATTAGGATCAACAGTTCAGACAACAACAAAAAAATGTTTAAATCAATAAATCTCTCTGGAGTATCATTCATTGATATTTTAGAAAAGAACGATTTCCTAAGATCATATTAAAAAAATTATTGTTTAATCTTTTTTCTCTTATTTTTATAATAACAATTACCATTTGTATAATCAGTTAGTGAACAATTTTAATTAACAACACATTTTTGAATAAACATTGTTTAGAAAAGTGAAATAAGTAGTTGAATTTTGAAATATTTTTCTATTAATCACAATGTGTCTGCAGTCCATGTCTTAACTTCCTACTCGGCATAGACAGGTAGTTCAGCTAATATATATATACGTAATTATAAATTCAAATAACTGCTACTGCAAAGATAACAGCAGAAAAGTCTTCATCAGATGATGATGCTGAGTTTGTGTTTTTGGTGGAGGTAATCAAAGCATCATTACCATTAAGCCAGAAAATACCAGCAATAACTTATGATCCCATCATTTTGTGTTGATTTCATGTCACTGGACATAATCTGAAATCATGCAGATCCATGCAGATGCAGCTTCTACCTGATCTTGAAACCTCTTCATATTTTCCCATTTTTCTGTTGGTGAAAAGCTGAGTTTAGTCAGATAGGTAATGGTAGAATTAGCAATAAAACCTTGGCATCTGACTTCAATGGGAAATATATTCACAGTCCAACCGTTTTGTATGCATTTCTCTCACAGATCATTTATATTTTTTCAGCTTATGTTAATGTGCCCAGTTTATATTTTCCTCAAAAGAAATTATTAACACAATGTCATAAACTCTTTTTGATTTAACTGACCAGTTTACAAGATACTGACACTGAGTAATTAACATTATCTCAGTTAGAAAAGGAAACAATGTTCCAAATATCCCAGTGACACTTCAGATCATATAACCATCAAATAACAAGGGATTGTACTTTATTTTGTGGCGAGCCGGGAGTTCTTACTTCAGCAGACGAGAATCAAATGACAAAAATAAATAGTTTGCGCAGGGAATTGCGCACCTTAGTAAAAGAAAATTTAAAATAAAAATTTGTACAATTTCAACCAATGGGAGACGTTCACGCCTAAAAGGAAATTTATCAAATAGACCCCTTTTTGGAACCTATCCTGGACTATAAAAAGCCAACTTTTTCGAATCCCAACCATAAAGATCTCACTTGTCTAGGGGAATTCACGTCACCCTTTTTAAGAACATTTCTCACACATGCTGAAGGTATGAACTATCTCTCTCTTTAAATAACCTACGCTATCGGAGATAAACATTAGATGCATTCAACTTATGCCTGACTGTTGTGTTGACTTTAAACTTTCACCTTTTCTTTCTCACTTAGAGATTTATAACATCTCTGTTTATATTTTACATTGAACTTTTCAAAAAGCACCTTTACAGAACTTTTGCCAAGTATCCTGTATTACCTTTTGTAAACCTCATGTTAATACAATGTTGTTTTTGTTTTAATTGTGAGTTCTTGTCTTTTATGCCATTTGCTGATTTAATTATATTCTTATAGTGTGATGTGTACTTTGACTAAATAACCTACAAGGCTTTTGAAACCCTAACTATAAATTAGTTACCCCTAACACGACCATCAGCTATAATTTCAAAAAGTAGTTCCTCAATGTTTCCATCTTTATAAAAATGTGTTAGTTTGTTTACTATACAAAATGTTATTGTCAGTTTCATAACACCTTTTTATAGGCTCAGAAATTGCAACACTTGGTTATGTTCTTACATAACATTTTAATGAATACTCACAAGTAAGAATAAGTTTGAAACTAGCAGTCTTCCCATATGCATTGTATCAGTCAGATTTTTGGGACATCCAGAAAATAATGGTGCCAGTAGAATGTCATATTCTGCTTTTTATAAGGAAACTTATTCTCTTTGGATCTATCTGTTTGATGTTGCACCATGTAATATATATATATATATATCCTTGATATTTTCATATATATATATATATATATATATATATATATATATATATATATATATATATACATGTTTGTGTGTATGATTTTTTATATCCATTAAAGTCTATTTATGATTATTATAATTCAAGAAAATTGTTTAATACTTGCCTCGTAGTTCTGATAAAATCTTGCCCAGGGGATTCCAATGAATGCCTGAGTAATTGCTGGAAGGAATTTGTTCCAGGAGGAGGATCAACAAACTCAACTTTTTTAACATTTCTAAAAGAAAAATAATTTAGGACTAATCAATTCAAAATCTCAAAGAATCATTGAAATCATGATGTAAGTTTTTATATTATTAATTATATAAATAACATAATATGTATAATAAATAATATTTTAAGATATTTTCATCTAATTTTGGTAAATACATCTGATAAAATGTTATTTTCCTTTTTGCGTAATTTAGACGACAATTTACCCATCGCACATTTCATATACAATTATTTATGTTATAAATGATAGGTTTGCTACAAAATGTATGAGTATCAATATTTTGTTCTTCTTACTTGTGTCTGAGGTATTTGCAAATGAAAGATGCCCACTGCATTGACCATTTGCTGCTGCAGACCATACTTGTTTGACCTTTGACCGTCAGTGTCAGGATTGCTGTCGTATTTCTTTACTGAGTCTTCTTTTCTTAATGAAACTGAAAATATTACAAAAACAAAAACATTATTAATTTTTTTTTGAACTTTAGTTTCTATTTTCAAGTGATCTACAAATATAAATAATTAATCAAACACTTTCTTAACTTTCTTGATTCTAGTGAATTACTTAGAGACAATGTCTGTAATATTACAGACACTCTCAGCTGTTATTAACTGGAATAACAATGTTTTAAAGAAGGGGGGTGTATGAGTGAGGACCAATAAGTCTGTAGTCTGACATTGTTATTAGCTAAATTTTGATCAGTTATTTATACACCATAATGTTTGATCTAAATGATTAATAGAGATGTGTTGGGTTAAGTGCATTGACAAGGAAGGAGATTATGTTGAAAAATGAATATTTGTTATATAAAGTAGATGATTTTTTTTCATCATTATGCTATGATTTTATTGATGTATGCAAATAAATGCTGAGTAAGAACAATTGGACCCTGACTGACATTTTTTTTTTAAAAGTCTCAAACTTTTCTGTCATTTGACATTAAAAATACCAATCTAATGATTAAAAAAAGTAAAGTCATCAGGGCAGCCTTATGTTGATTTCAGCCAATCTGAGGTAGAGCGCCACACCTACTAGCAACTCCTTACTTTACCACACATATCCCTGTGCTACTCATACGCTGAGTTGGCAAGGGCCAGTATGAACCAGCAACCTTGTGGTTCCTAGGTGGCGTTCTACCAACTGAGATGGAATGTTGACAGAATAGCATGAAAAAAAATGCTTAAGATATTTTGTATATAGAAACTCCTAAAGCCAAAAAATGAAAGCAGTATCTTTAATATCATCTGAAATAATTCCATATTCATCCATTCATCTGGAATTAAATGACTTTAATCTTATGTCAATCTATCAAAAGGTTAGAGAATATCTATAGTTTTCTCAAGTTGTTTCTTAACAGTAATCTTCTTTTTTTTAACAGTCATATCAAAAATGAATAATTTTCAGACTTTCTTTGATGGGATCCTAACAGGTATTACTATTATAGGGTTAGAGTTGGCCTAGGAGTGATAGCAATGAAGAGGTGCTCCACACTCCCCATATTTCCAGAACTGGAGCCTCACCATTAGATGCAGTTAGTATCATACCAAGGACACACCTTTGGGCGTATCTTTTCTTTCTGCAAGGGATACAGTCAGCGTATTCTAAGTCACACCTACAAGGTGATCTGGATTTGATAGATCATATTTTTGGATGGACAATTATAAGAAAACTAAATTTGGTTACTGAAAAGTTCTAAGGAAGCAACCATAAAAAGGAAATAATCTAAATCCATGACACATATGTTTAAGTTCAGCATTCAACATTGGCAGCATTATTTAGGAAAAAATTCAATAATTTTTTTTTTTAAATTGGTTGGAGCAAGAACTTTTCAGCACTGCTTATATAATAATAGAGGTAACCAAAGTATATGCTTTAGGAATCATCAATTAATTTCCCTTGATCTATATAGCGGATAACATAATAGAAGAGAGGTTGTGTTAGATGGTGATTGTTTAAGGAGACAATAATATTATCAACCTTGAAAATGGGTGTGTCTATTAGAAGGCACATAGACATGACAATCAAGAAAATTTCTGCTCTCTTTTGCTTCTGTTCTTTGAAACAGTAGAGATGTTGTCTCCCTTCCATCATTGGACAGTAAATTAACCTTGGCTTATGAACTATTTTTTTAAAACCCAGCCTTTTTTCCAATTTTGTAACCCTTTCAGATACTGCTTGTCATAGAAAATATGTCTATATTTTTAATCTGTTAGGACACTTTGAGTACTCTTTTTGATACTATTATATGTGTATTATGTATGTATTAAGTTTCTGTATGAGTAAATGAGTTTTATCTGTCTTTTGCCTTCCATTTATTCAATTTTAGTACATCGGGTATACTAATACTAATATTGATCCTTAGTGAGGACTAAATATATTCCTACCTCCAAGCAGCCAATAACTTTCATTTGTTTTGATGATATTACTTGCAGACTGAAATTTGTAATTTCTACTCCAGTAATTGCCTTAAGAAGTCATTCTTTATTACTGAATATAGCTTATGACACAATGATAAAACCATAATACATTTATGAGCCGCATAACACTTTATTGCAGCTAATTTACAGTACCTTTATAAGATAGCCATTTTATAGAATGCTATTATATGTATTCCATAAAAATGCTTTGAAAAATTTGATATAACAAAGGAAAGGAATTAAAAAAAATTAAATCTAATCTTTAATGATAAGAAATAACAAATTTTTAAAGAAAAAAAAAGAAAAGGAAAAAGAACATTTCATTTAGAATTATCCAACGAATTGGCT
>CM042148.1:53221272-53277245 GCA_023376005.1 Doryteuthis pealeii | reverse complement strand
AAGAGAGAGATACATGTGTCACAGAAAAATCACAATCATTTTGATTCTGCGAAAGTTTTTGAAACCCCTTTGATCAACTATCACACTATTAAAATGATTCCCAGGTTGGATCATTACTATGCCGAATACACTGGAACAACCGAGAAGGCCGGATATCCAGTGACCCGTTGTGTTATACATACTGACAATAAAGATGAGGACAAACAGTCCGGAAAATCAAAAATTAGTCACTTTTAAGCCTCATCTCAAAAATACAAATAAGATTTTTGTGGACATTTAAGATTAACGGCAATTACTGTGGGTATTATGATGTAAGCCCAGTGACGTAGTTAGATTACAGACAGACAGACTCGAATCTCTCAATTATAATTAGATTTTTAATTTCGTTTATGTAAATACATTTTTCTTGGGACCATTTACCATTGTTCCGTTGACTTTATTCTAGTACTTTTAACGAAGCATTTTGACGTAAATTCTTTCGACTTCTTTGAAATGGGGCTGCAGTCGTGTCTTCTAAATTACCTAGTTCAATATACACGTGAAAAGGATGAAAGTTGGTATTTTTTAAAATGTGTTAAAACAGGAAGATAAAGACAAGGGCCGTTATTAATAATGAAGGTATTTCACCGGAATTTCAGGAAAAAAATGGAAATTCCGAGTTTTCAACTTCTTTCCTTTTTTTTTTTTTTTTTTTTTGTAGCAAAGAGAATAAACAAGTTCCGTTCTCCCAAAATTTCTTAGAACATAATAAACAGTAAAAAAACAAAAACAAGACCGATAAGCGTAATTACTTTTTTCCAAAATAGAAATACCTTAGGCGCATAACTTAGTCTCATCAAAGTTGAAACTATTTTAAACCTTTCTAAAAACTAAATCAAAATAAATGAAACGTCATACCAGAAATAAATAAGAAAAGACTTATATTAAATACTCTTGTTCCATCTTGCAACACACTCTGGTTAAAATAGAACCGCAAATCGTCGAAAATGAAATTGTAAATTCCTGATTATCTGCTGTCGCCTTTCCGCTCGAATTCTTGTTTCTTATGAGTTATCATCACCTCAGCTAAATTAGTACCAATTCCGATTTTAATTATAAAGAAAGAAACAGAAAAAAAGATATGTTATTGCAGAAAAATATAATAAGAAAAAAGAACGATGGGGAAAAATAAAGAGAGGCAGTGAGAACGTTGACGTGATAACGCTAATCTGATTAAGAGATTTAAATCAATATTTTCTATACTTTTTATATATTGAACTATTTAGCAATAGCTCTTAAGTAAACACTCAGTTTCGTCGAGATCCTAAGGAGTGTTACGAGAGAAGAGACTTACTCGTGAGCGAAGTGGGGACAAGAAGCAATGTCTCGCGTGTTGGGTCAATAAATTTAAAGGTGAGATGAATAAAATTTAATACGCGTTGCTTTCCTTTGGTGCAGTGGCTTACCTTCCGTTTGAACGGAAATATAATTTTCAAAAAAAGAGGTTCGCGAGAAGAAGACTTGTCCATTTAATACGATTAGTTTGCTCTTAACGATGATTGGTTAGTCAGACCAATCAGAAACAACCACGGCAATATAAATGCAGTGTCCGCCTCAGAACAAAGATTCGAAGTCCTGACTTCGAAGCAAGACGGTGCTAGTGACAAGTGTGTAAAATAATATCAGGAAAGAAATTCTGTTAGCCCTTAAACAAAGTGTCCATTTAACAAATCTGTGTACTTTGACAAAAACTTCCTAGTAAATCTATAACACTTATCAGTAACTACTTAAAAGCCGCCCTACTGGCGCCAAATTAAGCTAGCCTCCTGCAGAGTAACTTTGGATTATTCTGGGGGTTGTTAGGTGTGCCCATGACTATATTTGTAGACTGTTCCAATCAAAAATGCCCAAACATGTATTTAATTTACTATTTAAAGGCGTTGAATAAATTGTCCTAAATTTATCGCTGGAAAGCAAGCCAACAGACGAAGGATTATACACCACTCTACTTCCAGAAGAGTAAACTCTGATACAATCATAACAGATCAACGGACAAATTAAAACTGAACAACATCTTTCTACTTCAAGAAAGGCTAAACTTATGCCATCAAGGGATCTTCACTATAAACTGCCTTACAACTACAGCCCTTAAATGCCACACGAAATCGTAACAAGTGCCTTGTAAGCCTTCACAACAATAACACTTGTTATATATATGAGTATATATTTGATTTTATCAAATCTTCAGATATATTTGTAGTTTAAAGATAAAAAAAATGGAAACTCATCTTACTTTGGACTTGGAAGAAATGGCACCCGAAAATATAATTTTCTTTTTATAAGAGTACAAACCGGACTGAGGTGAAAGGCAGAGGAACCAGACGATAGAAATAGAATTAGGTGGTTTATTTCAAGTAGAAAAAGTAGTTATCGTACAAAGAAAAAGATTCGTTTAAAAAAACAACTTGCAAACCGCCAAAATAAATCGCAGTAATTAAAAATTGGAATCGAAATATCAGGACAGCGTGTTAGATTCAACTGGGAATGCTTTAATTGCTCCGATGTTGGCCTGATGCCAAATGGTATGATATGCTGGCGACTGCCTCTAAGTGCAAAGTTAAAATCTGACACACTGATACACTGACATTGCATTTATTATCGGAGATTTTCCAAGTATTTTCCTTTCTCTCCTTTAATTTTGTTGTATTACCTTCCGTGAAACGGATATAATAAAAAAGAAGGTCGCGAGAGAAACTTGTCCTTTATATGATTAGTTTGCTCTGACTAATTGGTCCCTGACCAACCAATCAGAAACGAGCCCCGGCAATATAAACGCAGTGTTGCGAAACAAAAGTTCTTGGCCTTTCTCCGCTTCTCTCCACGAGGTAGTCTCTTCTCTCGCTACAATAAGCACTGACAATCGCATTTTTATCGGGGATTTTACAAGTATTCTATCTCCCTTTAATTTTTGTTGCTTTTCTATCTCAACTCAAATTCAAATGTTGTTATAAAAGACTGCAATAAAGATAAATCTCAATGTAAGATCCCAGTTTACCTTGGAAACCCGTTTATCCGTACTTCATTACCCTATTAAACTACCATAATCATTGGTACAAGCAGAACCTGTGATATCTGATTTCCATTTCCACATGTCTCCTTTTTCAAAATTATTGTTCAGTTTTTTGAAAAGATACCACTCAATAGAAAATTGATATATGTAAAGCATGTGCATTGAATGGTAGTGCAAGTGTGAGCATATAATATATCATGATATGGTGTGTATGTATGCACATGTGTGTGTGTGTGTGTTTGTGTGAGTGTGTTGCCATATTTAACAAATATAAATGTAATATTTTCAGACATTTGTATCAGATTGGCTTATTAATTTTCTAAGCCTCTATTTAATCTTTTGCGTCTTGTAGAAATGAGGTGTTCATTTTAATTTTTTACCATTTTTGTTTGGTTTTCACAATTTGTTTCCTAAAGATACTACAGTGTTTCTTAAAAAATAAATGTAATGTATAAAATTAATATATAATTCTCTAATTTCTATGTATCTATAAATATAACAAATATATCTATGCATATATACATACATTTATGTATATATATATATTGGCATTTAATGTTTCAGATTTGTATTAATGTGTTTAATAATACACATGTGTATATAAGAATATACTTAATGTGGTAAATAACATCATTTATGGAGATTTATGATATGTACAACTGTCAAAGATAAACTCAAGTCTTGGGATTATTTTTTTTCATGAAGGAAATATTCGACTGCATCTTCCTGAAGTCCATCCATTGATTTCTCAATCCATTGGCGCATTGAACTTATTTGGAAATACATTTGGAGAATTGCAGCACAAATTGTAACGTCCCTTAACAAAATCCAACCAGCGCCAATGATTGTCAGGTTCCCAACACATCAATGCTCCACACGTCACCCTGAAAAAAATAAATATAAATAATAGTTTCCAAAAGAATATTTCCCACAATAAAAATTAAGATTTAGTCTGATAAGTCTGTTAAATAAAATCAAAAATAATTTCAAAGTATGAATAAAAAAATTGCGATTGTTAGCAGATGAAAATGTTTTGATTTTAGAACATCTAAAAATATTTCTCATCAAAATGGTTTCTAAACTTTCTTTCCACCAATAGAAATAAAGTATTTCAAACATTTGATCAAAGCTAAAAATAGATTTAAAATAGTAAGCACCAAATTAACACTAACACATGTGATCTGACATAGTCATGTGACAGAAAAATGATGCATTTTGTAACCAATAATAATTGAAGAAAAAGTTTAAACTGGGTTGCATTAGAGCCTGGCCATTTGGAATGGGCATCCACAATTACCAAAAGCTAGACCATTGATAGTATCACAGGAAAATCCATATGTACCGGGACCATGGTTGCTCTGTGTATGTCCAAGTGAGTCCATAATCCGAGGTGGATTTTTCTGTGCTCTATGCAAGGGACACAACTCTTGACTGTCTTTTTCCGATGTCAGAGTCCCAAGTTAGGTCACAACACCACACTGGGCTGTGGCTTTCATCCGATTGATTCTAGGATGTCCCTGAATGGAGCTGTTTGAAGGCAGATTTTCTAAGCTTGGGAACCACAACATGCTCTGCAAATATCAGACAATCATCAAGACGGAAAGAGTCACTGCACGGTTTACACTTGTAGATCTTCCTTGAGATCAGGAGGCATGAATGTCTGAGAAACTTGGAAACTTTTTGGTAATCTATACCATTGTGTTTCTCATTTAATGTCCACTCTTGTCACAGGAATTGTTTGAATGCAATTTGGTGAGTGGGCTGAAAATCACCTCAATGCTGATGGCAGTGATGAACTGATGACGTGTGAAAAAATCATCAGCCTAACCAAATTCTGTAGTCCTCAGATACTGTATTTCAAAATTGTACCCAATAAAATGATTGCCCAGTGTTGTAGTCAACTAGCTAGTATATAAGAATTCCCCCTTTTTTTAGGCAAATATTGAAAGTAATGGCTTGTTGTCTCTCAGGATACCTCCCATCCCTTACAATACTGAAAAAATATGGTTTAATATGTATATACTAAGGGTAAATCATTTTAATTATTGCCTTTTTTTTTATATTTTGAAGCTTTTAAGAAAAGTATCAGAATGGTTTGTATGAATTTTAGTCAAGTGATCAAGGCTGAGAAATGAGTTTAATTTTGGGTGTCAAACATCTTAGAATAATTCACCAAATATATTTTGTTATTCATTTACTTGTCATCACCTTAATTGAAAGACAGCTCAGAACTTTGACCATTTTTCATTTTCTCTGGTGCTAATGGGACATTAGAGTATGTTTTTGAAAATTTCAAAATCTTATATCAGAAGATCTATAGTAAATAAAATAAATATAATTCTCTAGTTGTCATGTTCACACTTAGAAGCCAGATTTATTATTATGAACTGAATGAAGATAGTGAATGTTTTTGGTTGTATTTGAAGAAGTGCCATAATCAAAGAATATTCTCTGAGAAATTCAAATTAACAGTTCATGACTCATACTTACATAACATCTGTGATTGTACTTTCAAGATATCCTGCACATAAATTGTGGTCCCAATTTGGTTGGGGTTGGAAGGTGGAACAGTCAGACGTATTACGGATAATCATTCGAACTTCATGAAGAAAATTGCTATATCGTCGTCTACTTTCTGAAAAACAAATCAATGACAAAAACATGTTGAAATTGGTGAAAGTAAAAGGACTTTATTATTTGCAATGATGCCATAAAAAAAGCTGAAAAGAAGAGAAAGAAAATGAAGAGTTTGGCAAAACTTTTGATGAGGTTAAAAGATTATTCAAGACTTGAAAAAGCAAACAAGAAAGAAAAAAATATTAAAAATTGGATTTTTTTTTCTCTTTTCTGTTGCTCTTTTCTAACTAGCCACTTATAGAAAAGTCATTTATTTTTCAGAACAAAGCTCATTCTGTTACAGCAGTTCTAAAAATACTATAGATAGAAATAGCATTCAAATATATACAGTAGGTGCAGTTTCAGAATAAGGATCCCTGTAACTTTTATTTTATAAAATTTATTTTCTACTGTTTTTTTTACAATAGGGACCACTAGTTTATGTATGTACACTTTTGACAATAGCAATAGCTGAAATACACCAATTTTTAAAAAGTCTATTAAAAATCAACTAATTATCAGTTTTCAATAAAATTTTCAAAACTTATTCATCTATGAATTAATGTATTTATAAAAGGTTATTTTGTAAGAAAATTAGTGAAAATATTTTTTTAGTCAAAATTGATATATCTTTACCTCCAGGTTTGTGAGTACCTCCCCAACCAGCAAGATAACAAGTTGATCCTGATCATGTTTCGGTAACTTGGGCATACAAATCGGTTCAATTTGATGACTGGGTTCAACTGAATACTTTAAACCGTAAAAGAGCAATATCAGGATCAGGATTGAAAACAACCAGTTTCATATCTCTAGGAAATACTATTTTATCAATAGCAATTCGTGTTCCATTCATTAAACCCTTGAAAAGATCCACTTCTCCAAGAATGGCTGAGAAATAATGGGGAACTTTGGTTCGATTCCACATCCTGATTAGAAAAACAAATATTATTAATACATTTTTTACAAACTCACGTCCTATAATTATGAGGAGGCAATAAAAAAAATTCAGTAATGAAGAAATTTGGTGCAATTCCACATTTAAAAAAAAAAATTTGATAAAGAACTTTATGTCAACATTGACATCAATGAAAATATTTAACAAATAATATAAATTTCACGTTTATAACAATCAAATATTAACTTTTAGGAAAAAAATGTTACTGTAATTAGTCATCAAAAGAATAAGAAGTGAGAAATATTAATTCAGTGTCACCATGACAACTGTCAGATTAAAATATTGTTATGCTGAAAAATTGTCAAAATGATTAATATAAAACTGACATTTTCATCTTCTCAAATAAAAACAGGAATGTCATTGATGTTGAGAAGACAAATAATGAATACTCCTTATAAAATGAATCAAATATTCAAATAGTATAACTAAGTGAAAGAAAGAAAAGTTAGAGAACGTTCAAAGAAAGCACAAGAAAAATTAATACATACCCAGTAACAATGCAATGAGCAGCAGTCACTAACCATCGATCAGAGATAAGTGTAGCCCCACACATTGGTTCCCCGAGATAAAGCAATGATACAGACCAGGGCCAAGTATAACGACGAGCTAAATCCCCACCAATAATGAACTCTTGATATTTTATTGAATGATGTCGATTTGTTCCACAAACTGGAAAAAGAAGAGAAAACATTAAATGCATAAAAGATTAGAGATATAAGATTGAATATTGTTATTGTTTCTAAACTTTAGACCAATGGTTTTACTATATTGGTATATTAGTGGCCATTTTCGATGGTATTAAAAAAATATGAAGAGATCTAATTGTTCAAACAATTTTCTACAATATTAAATATCAAATATGTTGCCCTTTTAAAATAAAACTTGAAGGAATGTTTTTCATTCCAAAGTATTCCACTTAATATTAACTATAAACAATAAAATTCAATTTTATGAATCTATAAGAAAAGATTTGATAATAAAGATCCCAAAATCTATTTATCATTTTAGAGAATACACAATCAATATTTTACAAGTAGTCAGCTGTTATTCTAAAATCATTTATGTTTCATTTTTAGATTTTATATAAATATTGTGGGATACGATAAAAAAAATCTTTTGATAAATTCAGAATGTAAAATGACTTTATTCCATCCAAATTTTCCCTTTTAAGAAAATTCACTTTAAACCAACAAAAGATTTTGATTCTTTGATTTTCTTCACTTTAGTCAAACAAGCCACTCAACAGATCTTTATCTTGCAGATTTAACTTTAAAATTAAAGCAAATTGTTGAATAGAAACAGAACTGAGGTTTTATTTTGTGAAAGAAAAGACAGATTTCAATTTTGAAATGAAGTAAAGAAAATGTTTAAATTGTGATTTGACTGGCTCTTTAACCTTGATATGACAACCTGCCAAGAAGAAGGAAAACTGAATTCAAACCAGTTGTAGACATGGGGATGGATGGGCTCTACCTGGCTATTCCTGTCCATGACATGAGAAATGCCCTAATGAGCAAACCAGGTTGTTTATCTATCTAAATATTATTCTAAAAAAACAAATTGCTAAGGATTGTTGTTTCAAATATCAATGAAAATTCAATTGAGATTTTTTAAATTAAATCCTCAACATGAATTATTTTTAATTCCATTAAATTCACTTTGTATAAAATTTGGATCATCATAATATAGATTTTTCATTCTTGTTTGTGATCAAACATTTATTAAATGGAAAAATTAACTGAAATTTACTGTGTATATTTACAACTCTGAAAAGATGGATCTTAATTAATCTGAATAATTTATGACATTTCTTGATTCCTGTATATTAAAATATTTTTGTTGTTTATAATAAATTTAATATCCCAAAAGACAAAGCAGATAATTCTTAGCTTTTATCTACAAGTTCTTTTATCCAACTGATTTTTAGTTCTGTTTCCTTCTATTGAAGACAGCTACATAAATTGTTATATGAAAAACAGTTTCTTAAATCACACAGAATTTAGTTTTTAGAAACTATTAACTAGCATAACACCAAAGTCAGTTATAATTTTACTGTTAGTTTTAAATTCATACTTACTTCTCTCATTACATGTCATACGAACAATTTTGTTTGTGGCACAAGTACTGAAAAAACCAATAAAAATACAACGTGAGAAAAGATGAGAAAAAAATGATGCATATAAAAATCGGGTTTGTTAGGCATTGTATTAATGCTTTTTAATCTTATCTAGTCATTACACAGAAACACACACTACACACGTATATATATTATATATATAATATATATATATATATATATATATATATATACACACACCTGAAGATGGCAGATAGACATGCTGAAAGTGCTTGTGAAAAAACCTTTGGTGGATTGCTACACCAGTTCCACCTGACATGACAAAAACACGTCCGACAAGAATCATCAGTAGAGTTTAACACATGTTAAAATATATATATATATATATATATATATATATATATATAATATATATATAGGTCATTCAATAAATAAGGTGAATTTTGCCTTTAGAATTGGTAATAGGAAGCACTGTTTATAGTTGTATCTTTTTCAAGGAAATCAATTTTTCTTTATTGATCATTGTGCCATGAACATTTTTCATTACTAATGAGTAAATATGTTTTCACTACATTTCAACTAAGACTCATAGTGGAAAACTCCTGTTTAACCCATTAGTAAACATTTTGGGGGCTAAAACATGCTTCTCTGTATACATCACACATTCTTCTGTAAATTTCACTTGGCTTAGTTTAAGCCTAGAGCACTTTGTATCAATTGCCACCATTTTGAATAGTCTCAAATCAAATATTTTTGTGAGATTAAAATAATCTTTGGCATAAACTAATTCCAATTAATGCTGAATTTATATTTATTGAAAAAAAAATTTGTTCTTCTCAAGAAAATTTCTCTTATTTATTGAATGACTCTTATATATATATATATATATATATATATATATATAATATATATATATATATATATATATATCAAATATCTGAGCAGAGAGGTGATACTTACAATGAGTGCATGTGTGCGTGTATGTGTGCATGTAAGAACATAAATTTATTAAATATGAAAATAAAACAGACATAATTACACAAATACAAATAGGAAGTGTTAATGGTACAAAATTAAATTTCCAAACTTTAAAAGAAAATGATTAACAAATTATTTGTTTTACTAAAAAAAGTTTTCACAAATAATTAAACATTACTTATTATGTTTATAGAAAGTTCTTCAAGCTGGAGATTTTAAGTAATTACTTAGACCTAACAATTCATTAGGATCAACAGTTCAGACAACAACAAAAAAATGTTTAAATCAATAAATCTCTCTGGAGTATCATTCATTGATATTTTAGAAAAGAACGATTTCCTAAGATCATATTAAAAAAATTATTGTTTAATCTTTTTTCTCTTATTTTTATAATAACAATTACCATTTGTATAATCAGTTAGTGAACAATTTTAATTAACAACACATTTTTGAATAAACATTGTTTAGAAAAGTGAAATAAGTAGTTGAATTTTGAAATATTTTTCTATTAATCACAATGTGTCTGCAGTCCATGTCTTAACTTCCTACTCGGCATAGACAGGTAGTTCAGCTAATATATATATACGTAATTATAAATTCAAATAACTGCTACTGCAAAGATAACAGCAGAAAAGTCTTCATCAGATGATGATGCTGAGTTTGTGTTTTTGGTGGAGGTAATCAAAGCATCATTACCATTAAGCCAGAAAATACCAGCAATAACTTATGATCCCATCATTTTGTGTTGATTTCATGTCACTGGACATAATCTGAAATCATGCAGATCCATGCAGATGCAGCTTCTACCTGATCTTGAAACCTCTTCATATTTTCCCATTTTTCTGTTGGTGAAAAGCTGAGTTTAGTCAGATAGGTAATGGTAGAATTAGCAATAAAACCTTGGCATCTGACTTCAATGGGAAATATATTCACAGTCCAACCGTTTTGTATGCATTTCTCTCACAGATCATTTATATTTTTTCAGCTTATGTTAATGTGCCCAGTTTATATTTTCCTCAAAAGAAATTATTAACACAATGTCATAAACTCTTTTTGATTTAACTGACCAGTTTACAAGATACTGACACTGAGTAATTAACATTATCTCAGTTAGAAAAAGGAAACAATGTTCCAAATATCCAGTGACACTTCAGATCATATAACCATCAAATAACAAGGGATTGTACTTTATTTTGTGGCGAGCCGGGAGTTCTTACTTCAGCAGACGAGAATCAAATGACAAAAATAAATAGTTTGCGCAGGGAATTGCGCACCTTAGTAAAAGAAAATTTAAAATAAAAATTTGTACAATTTCAACCAATGGGAGATGTTCACGCCTAAAAGGAAATTTATCAAATAGACCCCTTTTTGGAACCTATCCTGGACTATAAAAAAGCCAACTTTTTCGAATCCCAACCATAAAGATCTCACTTGTCTAGGGGAATTCACGTCACCCTTTTTAAGAACATTTCTCACACATGCTGAAGGTATGAACTATCTCTCTCTTTAAATAACCTACGCTATCGGAGATAAACATTAGATGCATTCAACTTATGCCTGACTGTTGTGTTGACTTTAAACTTTCACCTTTTCTTTCTCACTTAGAGATTTATAACATCTCTGTTTATATTTTACATTGAACTTTTCAAAAAGCACCTTTTTACAGAACTTTGCCAAGTATCCTGTATTACCTTTTGTAAACCTCATGTTAATACAATGTTGTTTTGTTTTAATTGTGAGTTCTTGTCTTTTATGCCATTTGCTGATTTAATTATTTCTTATAGTGTGATGTGTACTTTGACTAAATAACCTACAAGGCTTTTGAAAACCCTAACTATAAATTAGTTACCCTAACACGACCATCAGCTATAATTTCAAAAAGTAGTTCCTCAAATGTTTCCATCTTTATAAAAATGTGTTAGTTGTTTACTATACAAAATGTTATTGTCAGCTTCATAACACCTTTTTATAGGCTCAGAAATTGCAACACTTGGTTATGTTTCTACATAACATTTTAATGAATACTCACAAGTAAGAATAAGTTTGAAACTAGCAGTCTTCCCATATGCATTGTATCAGTCAGATTTTTGGGACATCCAGAAAATAATGGTGCCAGTAGAATGTCATATTCTGCTTTTATAAGGAAACTTATTCTCTTTGGATCTATCTGTTTGATGTTGCACCATGTAATATATATATATATATCCTTGATATTTTCATATATATATATATATATATATATATATATATATATATATATATATATATATACATGTTTGTGTGTATGATTTTTTATATCCATTAAAGTCTATTTATGATTATTATAATTCAAGAAAATTGTTTAATACTTGCCTCGTAGTTCTGATAAATCTTGCCCAGGGGATTCCAATGAATGCCTGAGTAATTGCTGGAAGGAATTTGTTCCAGGAGGAGGATCAACAAACTCAACTTTTTTAACATTTCTAAAAGAAAATAATTTAGGACTAATCAATTCAAAATCTCAAAGAATCATTGAAATCATGATGTAAGTTTTTATATTATTAATTATATAAATAACATAATATGTATAATAAATAATATTTTAAGATATTTTCATCTAATTTTGGTAAATACATCTGATAAAATGTTATTTTCCTTTTTACGTAATTTAGACGACAATTTACCCATCGCACATTTCATATACAATTATTTATGTTATAAATGATAGGTTTGCTACAAAATGTATGAGTATCAATATTTTGTTCTTCTTACTTGTGTCTGAGGTATTTGCAAATGAAAGATGCCCACTGCATTGACCATTTGCTGCTGCAGACCATACTTGTTTGACCTTTGACCGTCAGTGTCAGGATTGCTGTCGTATTTCTTACTGAGTCTTCTTTTCTTAATGAAACTGAAAATATTACAAAAACAAAAACATTATTAATTTTTTTTATGAACTTTAGTTTCTATTTTCAAGTGATCTACAAATATAAATAATTAATCAAACACTTTCTTAACTTTTCTTGATTCTAGTGAATTACTTAGAGACAATGTCTGTAATATTACAGACACTCTCAGCTGTTATTAACTGGAATAACAATGTTTTAAAGAAGGGGGGTGTATGAGTGAGGACCAATAAGTCTGTAGTCTGACATTGTTATTAGCTAAATTTTGATCAGTTATTTATACACCATAATGTTTGATCTAAATGATTAATAGAGATGTGTTGGGTTAAGTGCATTGACAAGGAAGGAGATTATGTTGAAAAATGAATATTTGTTATATAAAATAGATGATTTTTTTTCATCATTATGCTATGATTTTATTGATGTATGCAAATAAATGCTGAGTAAGAACAATTGGACCCTGACTGACATTTTTTTTTTAAAGTCTCAAACTTTTCTGTCATTTGACATTAAAAATACCAATCTAATGATTAAAAAAATTAAAGTCATCAGGGCAGCCTTATGTTGATTTCAGCCAATCTGAGGTAGAGCGCCACACCTACTAGCAACTCCTTACTTTACCACACATATCCCTGTGCTACTCATATGCTGAGTTGGCAAGGGCCAGTATTGAACCAGCAACCTTGTGGTTCCTAGGTGGACGTTCTACCAACTGAGATGGAATGTTGACAGAATAGCATGAAAAAAAAAATGCTTAAGATATTTTGTATATAGAAACTCCTAAAGCCAAAAATGAAAGCAGTATCTTTAATATCATCTGAAATAATTCCATATTCATCCATTCATCTGGAATTAAATGACTTTAATCTTATGTCAATCTATCAAAAGGTTAGGGAATATCTATAGTTTTCTCAAGTTGTTTCTTAACAGTAATCTTCTTTTTTTTAACAGTCATATCAAAAATGAATAATTTTCAGACTTCTTTGATGGGATCCTAACAGGTATTACTATTATAGGTTAGAGTTGGCCTAGGAGTGATAGCAATGAAGAGGTGCTCCACACTCCCCATATTTCCAGAACTGGAGCCTCACCATTAGATGCAGTTTAGTATCATACCAAGGACACACCTTTGGGCGTATCTTTTCTTTCTGCAAGGGATACAGTCAGCGTATTCTAAGTCACACCTACAAGGTGATCTGGATTTGATAGATCATATTTTTGGATGGGACAATTATAAGAAAACTAAATTTGTTACTGAAAAGTTCTAGGCACAACCAAAAAGGAAATAATCTAAATCCATGACACATATATTCTAGTTCACATTCAACACTTGGCACATTATTTAGGAAAAAAATTCAATAATTTTTTTTTTAAATTGGTTGGAGCAAGAACTTTTCAGCACTGCTTATATAATAATAGAGGTAACCAAAGTATATGCTTTAGGAATCATCAATTATTTCCCTTGATCTATATAGCAGATACATAAATAGAAGAGAGGTTGTGTTAGATGGTGATTGTTTAAGGAGACAATAAATGATTACCAACCTTGGAAAATGGGTGTGTCTATTAGAAGGCACATAGACATGACAATCCAAGAAAAAATTTCTTGCTCTCTTTTGCTTCTGTTCTTTGAACAGTAGAGATGTTGTCTCCCTTCCCATCATTGAACAGTAAAATTAACTTGGCTATGACTATTTTTTAAAGCCTTTTTTCCATTTTGTACCCCTTTCAGATACTGCTTGTCATAGAACAATATGTCTATATTTTATCTGTTAGGACACTTTGAGTACTCTTTTTGATACTATTATATGTGTATTATGTATGTATTAAATGTTTCTGTATGAGTAAATGAGTTTATCTTGTCTTTCCTTCCATTTATTCAATTTTAGTACATCCGGGATATACTAATACTAATATTGATCCTTAGTGAGGACTAAATATATTCCCTACCTCCAAGCAGCCCAATAACTTCATTTGTTTTGATGATATTACTTACAGACTGAATTTAGTATTTCTACTCCAGTATCCTTAAGAAGTCATTCTTTATACTGAATATAGCTTATGACACAATGATAAAACCATAATACATTTATGACCCATAACTTTATTGCACTAATTACATACCTTTATAAGATAGCCATTTTTATAGAATGCTATTATATGTATTCATAAAAATGCTTTGAAAAATTTGATAAACAAAAGGAAAGGAATAAAAATTAATCTAATCTTAATGATAGAAATAACAAATTTTAAGAAAAAAAAAAGAAAAGGAAAAAGAACATTTCATTTAGAAATTATCCAACGAAATTGGCTTACCACATGTTGCTTCATCTTCTCCATCCACACAATCCCATTTCATGTCACAGACTTTGGAACGTTTTATACACTTGTAACCACGGGTACAAATAAATTCATCTAATCTGCAATTATCTGAAATAGAAGAAGAAGTAATATTTAATTGAAGAGGACCTTTTAATAATTACAGCATATACAAACTGTTTGCTGCATCATAGACATGTTTAATGGGAACTTAAATTTAATGTAACAATGCCATAAGAAAAAGAAAAAGAAAACTAAAAACAAATATTTCAAAGTTTTTCTGAATTTCTTAAAAATGTTAAAACATCTCAACTTTGAAAATGACCAATAAGGAATAAAAGCAGTTGCGATAAAAAGTTTGCACAATTCTATTCAAGCTTATATGAAGATTGTGTGAGAAAATCAGTAAAAGATTAAAACAATTCTTCTTTATGATATTTACAAAAGAGACTGATGTGAAAATACAGTTTTTTGTTTTATTTGAAAACTAAAGGTTATAAGAAAAAGTTATATTTGTGACAAATCAATTAATATAATAGCATTTTTCATTGGGAGGAATATTAATCCTTGTCAGTGATTATTATAATTATTATTTAAAATTGTATTTATTAAGTTCTTATTGAGTTTCTGCTGGTTGAACAAATACAGCAAGGGTTTATATTTCTTAGAGCATATAGCATACACCATAAATGAAATGGTATATTTATTTCATTATAATAATTGTCCAAAATGATATTTTTATTTTGAATAATTCTATCCATATCGTTCATTATTGTATATGATTATAATTGCTTAAAATAAGGGGGACAGTCATTTCTCTATCATATTGAGATTTTGAATAATAAAAGAAACTGTACTTGAAATTGTTTTAATTAAGAGCATCTTAAGAGTATTATTCTTATAAAAATCTTGCTATGTGCTGTTTTTTGATGGATTATTCACACATGTGCACAAACATATACACAATAATAATATTCTAGTAATATGTAGATATTTTTCACATTTTAAAAGAAATAGAGTTCACAAAGAAATTGAGGTATTGTGTTGAGGTATAAAGTTGTAGAAAAAGTGAGAAGGGTTTCTAGAGGCAATTCTAAACCAGAATAACTGTTCTATCACTCGTGCTGTGCAGTAGATCCAACTAGACAGATTCTGTATTATATTTGTACTACAGGTTACAGGGCACTGGATCATGGATCATGAGGAGGATAGTTGGTCATATCAATCTCAAGGGTTGTTGCAACACTCAAAGTTCATGGGGATGGGTAACATCTCACATGCTGTTCTTTACAAATACCTTTGAAAGGAAAAACTATGGTCGTTGTTGTAGGAACTGTTGTAGTAGTTGTAGTAGTTGTAGAAGTAGATGTAGATGTAGATGTTGTAGTAGAATTTTTCTTCTTATCTGTAAAAAGTTTTGTTTTATTAATGCAGAATAATCACATTTTGTTTATTCTGTGCAAAATTATTTGAAAAAGATTTTCCAACATTCCAAAATAGTTGTGAATAAAATTTATATTAAATAAATTCAATTATTTAGATACCCAATTAGATAGCATACATTAATACAATGAAATAGATATATAAGATGATCTTTTTTCATGGGTATAAATCTGATGACATTCAGGAAAGGATAATTCACTCTAAGGAGAATGATCCCAGTGGTCCCAAACTGTAAATCAAATAAATAAATCCCATACACAGAGCAAATGATTAAAATTCCAAACAGAGTGGTGGCCATCCCTGAAGGAGTACCCATTAAAGTTGATAAAGATGATCAGATTAAATCAACTCTAAGGCTTTTTAGGTGACCTGAATCAAAACTTTAAATTAAGAAACTATCTCATAGGTTTTGGAATGTTCTTAAAAACAATTAGAATTAATGACTTTTTAAAAATATATAGAGAGGATTGCATCTTGGTTAACAAATAGAGATTTTGACCATTAAGTAATCAGAGGCACTGATAGTTTTGACTGTCAAAAAGAAGTGAATTCTACCAAAAGAGAATAAAGTTTGTTTGTCACTGAGAACATTCTAAGAGCTAATTTTACAAAATATATCAGTGAAGCTGAAATTTCTTGGGTTTGTGTCAGTTGAGTATTAAAGTGATAAGCCAAATCTTTTTTATCCAGAAAGAAGCCGATTTAACACCCACATGTGATTGTAAAATGTCATTGAAAGTCAAAGATGGAGTAGTCAAAGATTAGTAGAAAGAAGGCAAACAGTTCCCAAAACCTCACATACAGACTTTCTTGTATGCTAGAAAGTATCCAGCAGATACGGGGATGAGTAACCACTGGTTTCTTGCGCAAATGCTGCCACTGGGTGCCAGACTTGTCTGCTTTAGATGGCTCTACCAGGAACTTAAGTTCTTGACAACTTAGCTCTGACACTACCATGTTTACACCACCCTGCCGCAATGAGCTGGGGTTGGACTTCAGGACGTTAAAAGGATTAAGTGCAGAATTTAAATCAATGAATCAACCACAAAAATTTCAAGTTCAAATAAGCATGATGTGCACTCTTGAAAGATATAAGTATTAAATCGGCAAGCTGGGTTTTTGAGATGCTGGAAATTTGCCTACTGGAATGAATAACTTGTAGATGAAACTCAAACTTTAACAATCCGATCACTCTTTCAGTACAACGTTAATGTAGCCTGCCTCTCTGAGGTCAGGTTCCCCAATAAGATGTGTCCTCAAGTATCATTGACTGCTGAGCCCACCATGGTGCTGAAATCAGTAACACCCAAAATCCTCAATGGTGAAATACTTGAAGAAGTCAACGTTTTCAAGTATTTGAGTGCCATCATCACAGTAACTGGCCAAGATGAAACTGACATTAAGACTTGTATTGATTTTGCCAGATATGCATTCTGTGGGCTCTATTCAGGAATTAAATGCAGCATCAAAGTACTCATCTACCAGGCCCTATTACAAACTATCCAACTTTATGGCTGCGAATCCTGGTTAATGAGAGTTAAAGACCTCTGCAGACTCAAGATGTTTCATCATTACTGTTTTATGCTGCATCTTTTGAGTCTGGTGACATTATTTCATATCAAATGCCTCTGTGTGGCTTTGGTGCAGAATCAACTCAGTCCAGCAAGATATCTGTGCTGTTGCAGTCATGCTCTTTGACACCAACCTGGAGAATTCATCAATGAAGTGATTGCCCCAGACCACCCTCCAGACTGGAAGAAGCATCATGGTCAACAAAAAATGACAGTGAAGGCTGATCTTGAATGAAATATGGGCCCTCATGTCTACAGATTGCACCGCTGGAACTGCAACTGGCTGGAGATCACCCATTCACTCACAATGGATCACCAGGCATGGTCAGCTTTTCTGATTCAATAGGTGGAGCCAATCCAACCCATCCTGGGTGAATGCTGCCACAAAACAAGAAGAAATGGGCCAGAAACCTGTTTGTTTTTCAAGAAAATAAGAATTCAACAGAAGAATTGAGGATTAAGGGTTGATCTGTGCTTTGAATGTTTCCTCACCACTCTCTGTTAATCCCCACACAACAAATATTTTCCTGGCCACAAGGCACACAGCATTTTGTCTCCATGGCAACTACATAACTAGAAGTAGAACAGTAACCACAGCATATTGGACCTTTTAATGCCATGCCAAATACAATAGTGAAAACATTACAAGTTAAAAAAAACAACCCAAAAAACAAGCAAACAAATACATATTATACTTACGACAATGAGATTCATCTTTACCATCTGAACAGTCTTGGTTACCATCACACCACCATTCCATTGGAATACACTTGCCATCTGAACACATCACTTCTCCAATAGAACAATCTAATAATTAAAATAATTTTGGGCAATAATTATAAATCTTAATTAACATTAATTCTTCAAAAATCACCAAGAAGACAAGAAATAATCTAAGAGCTCAAAATAACAAAACCTCACTGATTATTTATTTGAAAATGAGGCTCAGAACATTCAGATTTTCTTTCGAATGTAATTTTATGAAATAGATTTAAAAGTGTCAAAATGTTAAGATTTGGATAGTTTGGGTGAATGACATGGTTGTTGGCATCCATCTGTTTTATGAGTCCATGGATCTGCACCAAACTTTGGAAGACAAGCAGGCACCCATGGGGAAAACCTCTCCTTTCCATGCCAAGTACCAAAACAGATTAGTACCAGTATCATTGAATAGTGTTACCAGAACAAGACTGAAAACAATATCAGCCTTCATAGATTTTAATGTTGTTTTTCTCTTAGACTGGTAGCCTACCAAGGCTAGCAACCAAGATCTATCCTACTTTTTTATCAACTCAATTGTTGGAAAGAAGACAGATTCATATAAAGGACATTAGTATAAAGTGAATGCAAATAGCCTACGACTGGAATTTGAATTGAAAATGCCAATTTCATTTTGCATATGATAATACCGCCCCCTCCTCCAAATAGATAAAATTAATTTTTTTAAATAGGTATCAACAAAGATGACGTCTTAGACGTATTTTACAAAATCAAATCAACTCCACTGATTGAAAAAGTTTACCAAAAATCAGCGAAATTTTCCGATTTTAATGAAATTTTCAGTATTGAAACAAAAATTTGTTTAAATTAATTGTATCATGAAACTCAAAAACTTCCAAGTGTTTACTTGCTCTTTCTCTCTTTGCAGGAAAAGATATTACACGTCAAGGATGTCTAGATTGCCAATAAAATAAAATGCATATTTATTTCAACCACAAAGGGAAAAAGGAATAATTTAAAAAATTAAAAAAAGAAACAATTCAAATGAAGTAAAAGGAAAAGGTGATAACATACCACAGTTCTTTTCATCACTATTGTCACCACAATTGTCTTCTCTGTTGCACCATTTATCTGGAGTGATACACACTTGATTGTTGCATCTACGATGAGGTGGTCTGCATGCTAAAACAAAAATCAAAGAGAATTAACTCTTTACTTCTTAACACACTTAAATGTTAAATAAGAGAAATAATTTCATATTAAGTTTAATATCCAATCACAATATTTAGGTCTGTTTCTCTTTAGGAAATGAAGTTGAAGAAGTTATTGTTGTGTTCTAGACAGCTCCATCCCCACTAATCAGGGTCAGGGTCAATTATTGATATCTGAGGCAAATGCCAAAACATGGCTATAGCTTGTAAGTTTTCCCATTTCATTTGATCAGAGAGACCAGATTTCCATATGGTCATTAACAGTCTGTGCTTTACCTATGTGTATGCTGATATTGCCTTCAGTAGATGAGATATTCCTACTGAGGTATATAAACTGGTCTACTAATTTCAGTGGCTTGTGATTTAATGAGAAGATAGCACCATTGTGATTAAAACATATGAATTCTGTTTTATCTAAGTTTACATAGACCAATGCCTCTTGCTTCAGGCTATGCAACAGAGATTTGGCTTGAACAGGTGTATTTGCATCTGTTTCCTCTGGACGGTTTTGCTCAGTTGGTAGAGCATCTGCCACAGAATCACAAGGTTCTGCCTTTAATACCAGTTATATTCCAACTCATGAGTAGCACAGCTAGGATAATCTGATCTGTGTGGCAAAGGATTTGGAAGCTGACAATAGGTAAGGTGCTTCACCTCAGCAAATTAATCTCCTTGTTCTAGTGCTTGTGAAAAGGAGATAGACTCCCTTATTGTTTGGCTAATACTGACAATAGGCCACTCCACAGAATTTACAACAGTCTGCATCAGTAATAGTGTCTGTGGTATATTATCTGCTTCTTTTTTTTTTAGTGTGAAATCATTTTCTTTTAATTTTTCTTTATACTGCGTTTATATATTTTTAATACAATTATTCTGAAAAACAAATTGAATTAACTGAATCCATAGAAATTCTAGTTAATAACTAATAAGGAGTGTTTAACTAAGACTCATTTTTTTTTTGTTTCTCTTTTCCCACTCTTTATCTGTATCTTCTTATTCTCTTTTGTATCCCTACAATATTTTTGTTTTTAATCTAAATTTTATATAAAAATGGATTAGTTTCTACTATTATATCTTAAATTCTGTTTCAAGAGTCTAAAAAAATTGAAGATAATTTACCACAAAGTTTTTCATCACTGAGATCATCACAGTCAAAGATGCCATCACAGAAACTACTTGAAGGTACACACTGCCCAGATCTACACAGTCGGCCAACACATTCATTTTCTAGACAAAAAATTAAAAAAACATCAATGTATTAATGATGCAAATAGAAGTAAATAGCATATATTATACAATTGTCATTAACAACATAACTGCAAACTAAAACCTGTCATAGAACAGGGATTGAACTCATGATTGAATTGATTAATTGGTTTACCTGAACAATTGTGTTCATCAGAATAATCTTTGCAGTCTTGATAGCCATTACATCGACGGGACTTCATCACGCACTGACCACTGGCACATTTGAACTGATTTGGTAAACATGCTAAAAGTATATATAAATTGAATGTAAGTAAACAAAAAAAGAAAATTTTATAAGTTTTTTGTGGTTTATAATTTGTAATATTTTCATTTGTTGTATTCAAGTGTCCAAATGCCTTTAATCTGTACACAGAAAACAATCCTCCTAGAATGTGGTATCAAAAATAACTTAGCTTTGTCCACATTTCCTTTTTGGGGTGCCTCAGGCACTTTGCAATAAATCCAGTTGTTGTCTATTTTAATGATGGAGTATGTGTTATCTAGTATGAATGCACATGGGAATTGAAATGATTTATTTGTATATTCAGCTTAAAAGATTAAATTGTGTCAAATAACTCAGTTTTATTATTCATTTATCATCTTTTAAATAATTGATTATTTTGTTGATGCCTTTTTAAAGAACTATTCATTGTACTTTAATTAATGTCATTTCTTCAGCCTTCTTATGCCATGTTCAGACTTTCCATTTGTTAATGGTGGACACTTTGTACATAAGAATGTATAAGAATATGTGTGTGTATAGATTTGGAATTTATGTCTATGTATATATATTGACTTGTGAATTTATTTTCATGTTTCCTAAACATGTTTGAAAACAAACTCAAAACTGTACAAAGAACAATATAAAGAACAATGTTAGGAATAATAATAAGAGAAATAAAGATGTTAACGTGGATCTGGGAGCAAACTATGATAAGAGATATCCTTGAAGTTATTTAGAAGCAAAGATTGAGGATGGAAGGACACATAGCAGGTATGGAGGAATGGAGGATAACAAATTGTGCAAAAGATTGGTTGAATGAGATCAAAGAGAAGATGAAGGGATGAAATAAAGATGTTTTTTGATTAAGAAATAATAGAGGTTAGCACAGCCATAATCATTAAGGAAGGAGTTAGAAAAAGGCATCGTTTAGCAGTGGACTTGCAACGACCAATACTAAAAATATGCCAATACTTATCTATGCAGAAAAGAAGTGTACATTATATTTTATGTGTATCCAGCACTTAATACTTACTGCAATTTTCTGGCTCATCATCTGCTTGTGGACAAGTAGGTTCTCCATCACACAACTGAATTGGATGCAAACATATTTTGCTATTTTTGCATTGGTAGTAACCTTTACGACAACCTGAAAGCAAAAGATTCAATCAGAAACACACAAAAAATAATATCCTTTCACAGAACATATACATCGTTAATATGACATCATTCTACAAATCAAATTTTGTCAAGTAAATCATCTGATAGTTTCAGTTATCACATTACAATACTTTCAACAAGGGTTAACATACTGTAAAAAAAACAATAAATCAACCAACCAACAAGAAAATTTGGCAACCACTGAGAAAGTTTGTTATAGAGATGTAAAAACTAAATGCTTACCTTCATTACTGGGATGCAATGTGGTTCTGCTTGTAGTTTTGTTATCTATAAATATATGCAACATGATTGTAAATTTATTCAGATTTAGAATTTTTTTTTTAATTTGACAGAAAAAAATACTAGAAAACCAATTAAAATACAGATATCTATCCAGATGAAACATTTTCATTATAATAATTTTAAATATTTCTATTCTCTTATTAAAAACTAGAGACACCCAAAAACTAGTGACACCCAAAAACTAGAGACACCCAAAAACTAGAGACACCATCAGTGAAAAACCATAAAACACTTTTTACAGCTGATTCTTTCATAATTCTGGTGTGTAAAATTTTGCTTGAAAAAGTCGTTATAAAAATGTTATATATTATATATATCATTTTTAGTTGTTGCGCGCGCACACACACACGCATACACGCACACATGAACTTTAAAAATAATAAGTTGGTGAAACAGAAACCTTGTATGTTCTCCATCAAAACATTACATATATATTTATTTTTGTCTGTAATGCACCAAAGTAATTACATTGTTAAGGGAAATAACTCAAAATGTAATATTGAGTTACGCCCCTTGGTTAATTTACTGTGCAGCAATTGGTCAGCAGGATAGAGTAGCTGATTATTATCATTATTGTGAGATCGATTTTCATTTGGTGGATCTAACACTTGGGTTATATTAACTTTGCATAATCATATCACATAAGATAACAGCTATAAATGGAAAAGTATAAATGATAATTAATGAAAGAACTTAACAAGACATCAATTATATATATATGCCATCATTTTTATATAATGAGTGAACTAGTGTTATAATAGATATACTGTCTACTTAATTGTGTAGTGTGGAAAAGAAGAAAATATTTACATTGAACAACACTTTAAAAAAATAATACTGAATTTATTGAAGAAAACATGTTTTGAGGTCATAATCACTGAGAATACATAACTTCATAATTGGATTATTTCAACGATTTTATCTTTGAACGTTAGTTTTGTAGAAAAATATTTCTTCATTTTAAGTGAGTAATACTTATGGGATTTTGAAAATTAATTTGATATTTGATGTTATTTGATGTTATAACTAAAATAAAATGAAATAAAAAGATAAACCCATGGGAAACCATAATACATAATTTTAATTCAAGCTTGTAGTTGCAAGTATGAGAAATTATTAAAGAAGGTGACACCTTGAAAACTCTCCCTCCCTCCCTCCCTCCCTCTCCCTCTCTCTCTCTCTCTCTCTCTCTCTCTCTCTCTCTCTCTCTCACCCACTTGCCAGGTTAATATACTTTAGACCAGGAATATCAAACTGAGTAGCCCTTTAGGGCCACATGAATTACATGTGTATGTCATGAGGACTGCATAGATTACAACGTCTTGAGGGCCACACATGACAACTAGTTAAGCAAAATACAACTCAATGAAGTATTTTAATAAAATTTATTGTACAATCTTTTTTATCGCTTAAAAAGTGCAAACAAATGTTTTACAAGCATTCATGAATGTAACGTAAATGAAGTAGAATGACAAAAAATGAAATTGTAAGCAACATAGATGTAAACTTACATTTTGCAATTCTAACAAATACATTATGTACAAAAATCATGACAGTTTAAAAGATAAAATTTATTAGCTCCTATATTCAATCATTTTTATTTTTTGTCCTGATGCTTGACACTTCTTTTGCTTGACAATTTTTGGTATGTCTGGTTTTTATGTCTGTGCAATTCTGACTTTGATTAAAGACAACAAGTGCTGATCAGTCAGCCTTGTTCTATAAAAAGTTTTAATAAATTTCATGAACGAAAATAACTGTTCACACACACATAGGTAGAACCAAACTTTGCCGTGAAACTTGAGACAAATTTTCAGAAGTTTTTGAACTTTTTGGAAGGTATGAGAAGAAATCAGGTATCCCCATTTGAAGATAATTTGTTTTGAGTACAGAACTCAATTAGATTTCTAACAGTTCTATCTGCAGATTTTCTTCTGTGTTGATGACATCAAAGGTGAACAGTTCTGAGAATAATGCAAACTGATGTTCAAAAGACGAGAAATCAATCTTTCCTGGAATTCCTTTAACAACAATTCCAGGTAATTGTCAAATTTGGTGAAGAACAAACTCACTATTAGTGATGTTTTTCAGCTCTTTGCATATTGGAAAATACACTAAATTTTCATTTGACAACTTTTTAAATAAACTGGGGCACTGTAAAAATACTGCTTGCTGAGGGCCATGTATGACTTACGAGCCACATGTTCGACATGTCTGCTTTAAGCTATTAACCCCCCACCTCTCTCTCTCTCTCTCTGTCTCTGTCTCTGTCTCTGTCTCTCTCTCTCTCTCTCATTCTCCTACTTGCCATATGAACATACTTTAAGTTATTAAATTTGTGATCCTTGTTAACCATTACTGTATGTTCAGTGTCTAACTAGTAATAAAAGTATAAGTCACTTACCTTGGAACTTATCATTCCCAGTTAAACCAATGAAACACCAGCGTGAATCATCAACCAGCCAATCACATGTATCCATTAGGATTGAATCTTTTCCACAACTTTGTTCAACTTCTAATAGACAAATAAAAAATGACTTAATCAGATGAGTTCAAAGAAACTTTTAAGGATTTTTTATATTTTCAAATCTATCATTTAAAGAAAATGTAAATTTTATCCTATGAGGGTTTAAAAAAACAAAAACAAAAACAATACTATCCAAATCAGTTGATATTTGTTGGTTTGTGTCAATAAAGAGTTTAAAATAAACCATCTTGAACCTGTTTTGATTATGTTCGAAATAATATAGATACTTTTTATGTATTCAAAAGTACACACACACACATAAATATATATATATATATACACACATACTCACACACACACACACATATATATATATATATATATATATATATATATATATATATGAACGCATTTTGTAAATAATTACAGTAAAATTATCTATAAGTTTGAAAAGAGCTATTAAAATTCCAAGCTTCATTTGTATTGTTGATGTTATTAGCAGAATTCCTTTCTTCTGAATGATAAACTTCAAGAAAGATGTAGAAAGGATCAGTTGAATTGGTGTAGAAACCATGGATTCTAAGAGGTATTACAAAGCTGTTTCCAGCATACCAAACATACACCCTGCCCAAACACCCTCATTCTTTTAGTCATTTCATTTCATTCTGTAATGATAAAAGATAATAAGAGAATGGACAACTGAGCATTTAAGTATATCTTGCATTCAAGATATAGGTATTCTTCTACAACTGCAACCTCAACATTAAATAGTGAAAAAAGCCAAAAGAAAGAATGCACACTTGAATATAATTTCATACACCAATATGGCTGCCACTAGATAGCAGTTTCCTTGATCAGCAGGTTTATTTTGCACCCCCACCCCTGTGTTAGGGACAAATGATGACCTGGTCACTCTTGTGGCCACTTTACCAAACTAAATAGTCTCTATAGTTTAGGATATCTTAGATAGTTAAAATGTCTTAAAGAAAAAGGAGAAATATTACAAGCACAGGAAAAATAATCTGAGAAAGGTACATTAAGTACATATAAACGTTTTAGTGACAGAAATGATTAGAAAGTTGGCAAGTTCTGTGATTCCAGTGTTTAAGAATTTGCCTCCTATGCAAGAAATTCTCAAAGAACTTTCTAAGGGTCATTTTAGATTGAGACAGTGAAGAAGTCACACCATATTTATCAAGCTCAGTACATTCAACTACTGATGCAATAAGTTCAAATCACCAAAGCCCAATATGTTAACAAGGTAAAGTAAAGTAAGTCGTCAGGGGCAGCCTAATGTCGGTATCAGCCAGACCGCGAGGGAGTCTATCCCCTTTTCACTAGCGCTAGACCAAGGAGATTATTTTAGTGTCTGAAGTGGGGCACCACACCTACCATCAGCTCCTTACTTTACTGCACAGAACCCTGTGCTACTCATATGCTGAGTTGGTGAGGGCAGGTATCGAACTAGGAACCTTGTGGTTTCTAGACGAACGCTCTACCGACTGAGCTAAAATGATATTAATTTCTCTCAAATTATACACATAATTATGCTTTTAGTTCAAACCAGTTATTTCTCACAAATTATACCCATACTTTATTATTTTAAGTTAAATAAGTTAAATACATTTGAAATTAAAAATTTATTACATTTTGTAAATCAAAGAATAAGTTTAAAGTTTAAATATTAGAATTTGTAACTGATATAGGTATAAACATTTCCTGATGATTTTAAGTATTAGCCACAAGTGATGATAAAACTTTATCAGAAGTTCTTTGCTCTGTATATTCTATTGACACTGAATGTATGTAAAATTTATTTGTTTCTTTGTAAATATTTTGCCTTTACACACTTATGTACATTTTTCCCATGTGTTTATGCAAATGTTTTGTCTTAATTGTAGTTTTCATAGCTGCATATATCTTTGATGGAATAAAGAACCCTTCAATATAAATTTCACAGTTTTTCATATAGGGTGATGGCAGTTACATAAAATGCAACTCTTTTTAGACAATTGATACAATAAGTCTATTAACAGTGTATCTGCACTTCAGTAAAAAAAAAAGGGATAAAATTAGATGAGATGGAGGACATTAAAAAAATCTGACACTCCAGCTTCTCACCAAATGAGTTTTGACCAATGGAAAACTCATGGGTATAAATAACAAGAGGCCTATGTTTCATTCATCATTCATTTCTGTCTTGATAAATACAGTTTCAGTATCAATACCTTTGGAACATACCTCATGTATTTTACCCTCAAAAACTCTCAGGGCCCTGGCATAAAACACAGGCTGCAATCTCCTCTTATAGGATTTGATGGTACCAACATAAACAATACAAAGAAGTTCAGTTGTCTGAACAAAGTTTAGAACAGTAAAAAATGACATTGATTAGAGAATAGTTTAAATGACTTACCTTTGCAAATACTTTTACAAGTATATTTAGAGACTCCATTTTTACAAAGTGGGAAGATTGTGCCACAAAAAAGCATGAGGGCATTCTTAGAACACTTTTGATGAATAATTGGCATAGCTTTCATATAAAAACGTTCCATTGCCTCAGTATAACTCTTATCGCCAAATACATTTGGGAGTAAAGAATGGGAGTAACCAACTTGTAGGCATTCTTTTACTTCCAAAGGAAAACATTTATCTGAAAATTATGAAACAAAAAAAAAAGAAAAGAAAAAGATTTTTGATAAGATTAAGATTTTTAATTTTATGAATTCTTTGAACAAATCTAAAAATAACCATTCATCATTAAAACTGATATTCTATCATTAAAAGCAAAGAAAGGTTTTATTTATTTAGATCAAATTTTGATAATCAGATGTTGGCAAGACACTTCAGGTGGTTTGTTGGTTGTTCAATATATTTTGAGGTCATAAAATTTTCTAAATTTTGTTAACAGAATTCTTTAAAACTGAGAACATATAATTCTCAAGATATCATTGATTCTGGAATTTAAATTCAATCTTTTAATTTGACCATATAAGGAAAAGCATTTTATATAAGTAGACGAAAATTTTAATTCTAAGAAAAATTGATCATTATCCAATTCATTCATCTTTGGTCATATAGGAAGCCTTTTTTTTTAATTATTTTGTCCTTGGGGTTTGGTTTTAGATAATATAATTTCATTATTGTGCAAAATAGCAATGTTAATACACGAATAGAAAAGGCATGTCCCACAAACAAATTATCAGTCATATGGAAATCCGATCTCACTGACAAATTAAAGTGACAATTCTTCCAAGCTGTGGTTGTATCAGAGCTGCTGTATGGCTGCACCACTTGGATCCTAATGAAGCGCCAAGAGAATAAGCTAGATGGGAGCTGCACAAGAATGCTGCATGCAATCTTGAACAAGTCGTGGAAACAGCACCCCACAAGGAAGCAGCTGTATGGCCACCTGCCCCCATCTCACAAACCATCCAAGTGAGACGGACTAGGCATGCAGGACACTGCTGGAGAAGCAAGGATGAGCTCAAAAGCGACGTTCTCCTGTGGAAGCCAACACATGGACATGCTAGTATGGGTCGCCCACCAAGGACCTACATTGATCAACTATGCGAGGATGCTGGCTGCTGCGCAGAAGAACTCCCAGATGCAATGAATGATAGGGAAGGTTGCCGAGAGATTGTCATGGATATCCATGCTACTAGCGCAACATGATGAGGATGACTGTGCAAAATAAGGTTGATCATTGCAAATTTTCAGAACACTGCATGCTTACTGGTCTATTCTTTTGTTCTTCATGAATTTCTAATATTCCTACAATTAAATGAGGAATTATATCAGCCTCATTAACTCAATAAGAAAAATAGACCATACATTGTCTTCATTGCATTATCCCCCCTGAATGCATCTACTTGAGTAATTAATGACTTTGTGTAATAAATGAACCCTAATTTTTAGCCACAAAACATTGTTTCTATCATATATAGTGTACAATGAATGACCCCTAACTTTTGGCCTAGCTAATACCTAAACAAAGGCTTTTAGTCAATATAATAAAATTATAAATATCTATGTTTATTGCTTATAATATTAGTACATATCATATGCACAGTTGTCATGAATTGTGAATAATTTTAAATAAAAACTTTATTATCTTAACAAAAAGCCTTTGTTTAAAAATAGGATATGTTGTTACATTTTGGAAGGAAGCTTTGGCAACATTAGGCTTAGAAACAAGGTAAGCTTCTCCATTTCAATAACATATCTCATGTAATAAACAATCTCTTGTTTTTAAGTTGAAAAATTGGTCTTAAAAAGTTGTTTATTACATGAGTTCATTACATTTCCTATTAACACAATAATGATTATAATAAATAATTAGAATAAAAACTAAAATCTTACCAGAAGGAGGAATTGAGGTTTTAGGACCTTAAAATGAAAAGAAGAAAATATTTGTTCCTATTAGTTTCCTGTTTGATTAGTAAATAATTATATAGAATTATTTCAAGTTATTTCTATTTCATAATAAATCAACAGTTATGAGTCAAACAAACAACAATAAAATAATAAATCCCACAATTTAATTTGAATCAACAATTGTATCAAATTATCGAGTAATAAAATTTATTTGGATCCTCACAACAGTTTGATCTTTATTATGACTTTATTGGATTTTTTGTTCATTATTATATTAGAAATTATTCTAGAAGGAGATTCCTTGGACATTCTCTTTTTCACATAGAAAGCCATAGGAAGACAATGAATAATTATCTCCGTTAGATAATCAGCTTATCTGTGAGGTGTCACATGACAATCCCTAAAAACCATTCTCAACCTTTTTTGGCTTTGAATAATAGAGACTGTCCTTGCCATGGAACAGTAAAGACACATTTTGCTTTCCACCATCAAGTAAGATTTTTTTCTATGTTTGTATCCTTTCCACATACTACTGGTTCTTAGAACTATGTGTGCATATTTCTAAGTGTTGGAAAATGTTTGTGTATTCTTTCAATACTACTTGTATATATATATATATATATATATATATATATATATATATATATATTCTGTATGTGTAAATGAACTTATCTTGTTTTCCTCTCTGTTTATCCAGAGTTATTATATCATGGATATACTAATACTAATATAGTTTCTTGGTGATAGAGAACTAAATATCTTCCCTATCTACAAGAAACCCAATAAAGCTTTTAATTTATGTTTTATTAGACAGAGTATTTTAACTTATTTATGATTTATTTGTTATTTATTTTCTTGAATTTATCAAAGAAACAAGAAAACAAAAAGATTGTAAATTAAGTGACATGCAAATCAATATTGAAAAATTCATCCCATGTATATGGAACTTCTCAATGGTTGATTAACATTGATGATTCCCTTGTAAATACACCTGAAGAAGGCTGGAGAGTAAGATGGGTGAAACATTGTGAAAAAAGAACATAGACAAGAAACAATAGTCTGTCTAATAAAAATGAATTACAATAAACTCTGTCCTACAAAATTCAGACTAGATAAATTTTAATTTGCCTGGAAGACAATACTGGATGTGGGGAGTTGCAAGCTTTTGTAACATGAAGTTGGACTTAAAATTATCAAACTTAATGTTCAAATTAGGGAAAGCTATTGACAAGCCAATACCTTCACCAGATTCAATGAAAATTGAAATGTGAAATATAATCAAACTAAAATGAAACTACTAGTGTTATTCAATTGTCTGCATTTATTTGCTATGCTATTTGTTTTTAATTCTATTACATTAATGAAGAACCTTCATCGATCTGCTGACAGTATGATCTGTTCTTTTAAACTAGTTTTAACCTAGTTTAACATGAGGCAACAATAATATTGCACTCTGTGAAAAAAGAACTTACTCACAAATGTCTATTTAAGACAGAAATTGCAAACTAAAAAAGGCTCTCATGTTCCTGTTAAATCATTTAAGATTATCAAACCCATGGAGCAATAATTGTATATTATTTCTGGGATTTATCATTTGTCATACAGCTACTAAAAGAATAATCTTTGAGAAATTTTTAGAATGTTTTTCTCCTTTGAGAAATAAAATAAAATAATCATTGACCACTTAAAAAATGAAAATCAGAGAGCATACTAATGCCAAATTTAACTGAATTAAAACCTGAAAGGAAAAAAACAATTATTGAAGATATCATTCGAGAAATGTTAGTAAAAGGATTATTGTGCCTGTTAATAAAGTGATTGAATTAGTGTTCAATTTTCACTGATGAAATCAATACTCTTAACCTGAAGATGTTATTTTTGTTCATTTTTGTAGAACAATAATGTTTTTATTTTCAGATAAATATGTGTAAATATTTATGCAGGTAACAATACCAAAGCCTAATTCAGCAACAAAATCATTTTCTTGTTTATTACAGGATTCTTTTTATTAATTAAAACAAAATTGCAAAATATCATTTATGTTATAATGATCTGATTTTTGTGTATATGTTAGTATAACATAGCAAAACAATATAATATTTTTGTTAGTGCAGTTTGGTTAAAATTATCTACTTTAGAGACTAAAGCAATTTCCAGTCCAGTTTGAAAATTTCTAATAATAGTGTGGGATCTGGTTTGAGTTTACCCCAGTAGTAAAAATCTAAAAAAAAAGAAATGACTATTTAAAAACATAAAACCTTCTTGGTTGGATTGAGAACTTTTCAGAACCTCTCATATATGAATTTTATAAATAGAAAATGACTTGGTATTTGGCAGCTTTTAAGTGAGTTATTTATGAAAAATTAGATTATTCTTTGCAATATTTGTGTCTCTGCAATAATTTTATGAACAGAAAAATATTTTTGGGTTTAATCATAAAAACAGTGTATGTGCAAAATAGAGAGAAGTGAAAGCTGTGAAGAAAGGATGAAATTAATTAAATGCAAGAAAAGAGGAGAAATTTGAAGGAAAAATATGAAAGGATGTGAAGAAAAGTGGAAGAAAAGTGAAATAATTGAAAAATAGAAATTGCATACTATTTCTCTGAATTTATGAGATGAAACTTGATAATTTTGCAGATTAAATTTTCAGATAATACAAAAATTTGCATAGTTAATAAAAAAAATGTTAGTTAAGAGCATTGTATTATTTTTGAGATACAATTAACATGCGAAATCCATAGATTCTTTTTATTCTGGTTTGACCAATGTCAAATGTTGAATTTACTCACTTGAAGTAGACACTTTACATGAAGTTTCATCATCTGCACTTGGACAATCAGGGACGCCATCACATACATAATCTACATTGATGCATTTCCCACTTGGGCATTCGTACTCCCTTTTTGTACAGATATTAAATTCTGCAAAATAAATCTATACTTTGACTTTTTCTATATTCCAACATTACTTGATTACAATCGAATAATATCAATATGGAAAACCACAATCATTTACAATGATTGAGAGTGGATCACCATCATTTAAATTCCTTTATAGTTGTATTATTAAAATATTAGGAAATGTTGATCTTTGAAACCTTTGGCTAATTCATAAGATTAGACTAGAACTGTTTCTAATGGAAATATGATAACACAAATTATGTTAGTCTTCTTATAAATATGCATAGATATTCACATGCATGTAATGATAAGGATATTTCTATATACCTCCCTTTATTCAGTCTTTTTGTTAAATGTACATAATTGTTCTCATTTTTTTAATTCTGTACAAAGAAATTACATTTCTCATTCTGTTATTTAACCTACTAATATTTTTTGACAAAATATATGCAACTTCTAATGTGTTCACTTGATGATTGTGTAATCATGCAAATATTTCCATTGAAATATCACATTCCTTTTTGTCTGCACACTTAGATGTTGTTGCTTTTTTGTTTCAGGCTCATTTATCAGTGAACTATAATTTAAATGGAAAAATATATAATTTGTGTTACATAGGGGATGCTGATTATAGGGGTAACAATCTGGCAGCAGGGAGAAGCAAACAAACAATGAAGGGTTGTCTGGTAGTGCAATCCTAGAGGTTTATAATCACTTCTAAATGAAGGTTTGGAGTTATATTTGTTTTAGGTCTTTGTCATCTTTTTTAACTGTTCAACTGGTTCCCAACCCCACCCCAAACAACAAACAGTAACCTCTTGGAGACATTTGTTAACATATAAATCATTTCAAAGTAGAGATTGGTGTTATACCTGATGTTTTTTGCTGCAATGAAAATGAGGTAGATAAATTTATGATCAATTTACATATAATTGGGTGGCTTTTCAGCTCGGTAATAATGATGCAAAATTTATTTAAATCAGTTTGTTTTTATTTTCTAATAGACATGAAGAGATATGACAGTGAATATATTGACTTTAATTTGGTCAATTTTTATATTTTGCTATTTACTTGTATTTATTTGTATATATTTATCTTATCATAGATTGTCATATACTTTTAATTTTTATAATAAGTGTTCTTGCTTATATAATATGAAATGGTTTATTTGTCTACACTCTTCCTGAAGATACTTTAAAAAAGATGCAGTTTGGATTGACTATAAAACAATTCTCTAAAGTACAAGTTGGAAGTTACCAATAAAAATCATTCTGTTACCCAAAACAAACAATTTATGTCAAAACAAAAAATAAAAAATGAAAATGTATAAATATGAGGTACAATTGTAAATAGTCACCTACCTTCATCTTCTGGCATTGGTATGCGTCACATTATGAGAAGTGAATTGGGGGTTGGGAGGAATAGAGAGACTAAACTAAGAGAGACCTTTATTTAATCACATATCTACAGGTGTAATATTCAACATATAGTTTTTTTTAAAGAGATGGGTTGGGATATGCATGTATGCATATGGCAAAGGCCAAAAATAGTCCCAATTCATACCAACAGTCTCATACAGGCACTTTAGTGCAATGAGAATGGTGCTGTCTCATGGTTGAAATCCATGGGACCTGACTCTCCACACACACTTTTGCTATATGGGTCAGCAGGTGAACTGGGCTGAAATACTTCAACAATTTTTAAACTGTTTGTAACTTTTAAATACTTTATTTTTTAATTCTATAAATTTATATATGTATATATATATTACTTAGTTTGAAAATTGCATTGGTAAGAAACTGTCATTAATAAGCATCGTTGACATTGTGTCTTTGCTACACTAACTTTGCTACACTATATATATATATATATATATATATATATATATATATAATAACATAAATATATAGGTTTTACATATCTATTTATTGGGTGACAAAGGAACATTCACAACCATATTGGTTTCATGCGATGCATTCATCAGGTGAAGATGTTTCAAATGCATTTGAAACATCTTCACCTGATAAATGCATGATGTTTCAAATGCATTTGAAACATCTTCACCTGATGAATGCATCACATGAAACCAATATGGTTGTGAATGTTCCTTTGTCACCCAATAAATAGATATGTAAAACCTATATATTTATCTTATTAATTATATAACAGCTCTATTTTATATTGAGCACTCTACCAATTAATACTGCCTTTGGTACACCATTCCAGCAAAAGCTGTAATAGTGACCATCTCACATACAGTTATATATATATATATATATATATATAATATATATATATTAAAGTGGTTTGAAAATTTCATAGGTGAGAAACTGTTAGTTACCAAGCATTGTTGACTTTGTGTCTTCACTAATCTAACTTCCATATCATATATATATATATATATATATATATATATAATATATATATATATATATATTAATAATTAATCATGACAAGCAAATTCGGCGAATACCATGTGCGACGTGAGGAACACTGTACAGCTGTTTCGACCTAATTTTGGTCTCATCAGCAGTGTATACCTACGATCTCCCCCCGACAGAGATCAAACCGGCGAACCCAGGGCACAAAGTCAGAGACTCTACCTCTAGGTCAACCGGACACGCCACACATGAAACGCCAAATCAACTTGTCAATCATAAGTGCGCAACTACTATAACATATATATATATATATATATAATAATATATTTATGCATGTTGAATTAAACAAAAGACACATCTCCTGTTTAACAAATTTATTTGTGATTTTTTCAAGTTTCTGGCCAACTTTTAATATTTGGGTGGAATTCGTGGATTAGTTCATCAAAGTTCATATCCTGAGTACTTTTGGCACTTCAAAGTGCCATCATCAGGGGTGATGTGTTCCACTCAAATATTAAAAAGTTGGCCAGAAAACTTGAAAAAATCACAAATAAAATTGTTAAACAGATGTGTCTTTTGTTTAATTCAACATGCATAACTGAAAAAATGCTGCCAAATACATATATATATATATATATATATATATATATATATATATAAATATATAATATATATATATGTATATATAGTATATATATATATATGATACACTGTTTTCAGCTTTAAAATTGACAAAATTAGAAGCAAAGATTATTAATAATACAACAAATATAAAAACTCATTTCATTATTTACATGTTTTTGGTTTTTTTTATTATCTATCATCTGTCAATTTGAAGCTGTTATGTTAGAAAATATGATTTTATAAATTTATTCTTTTATAATTTTATATTTCTAATTTTGTAATTCTATTATTATAATTTTATATATACCTGAGGAGCAGGCACAGATACTACACTAATTACACAGCATTTTTGCTTAGTTAGAACTGACAATTTGGACTCAAATTTTGTTTCAATCAATAAATCTCTCTTAAGTGTTACTTAAATTCAAAAAAACTATTTCTCTAGAAAACTGAAATTTCTCACACAACTTTATACTATTATTTAAAAATTATAACTGATAAATCTCTTTTTTTTGTTCTATGGATTTATTATTTATAACAACAATTGTCATTTGCAACTGTTTATTACAAAAGAATTGTGTTATTGTCATGATAATGAATTGTGATATAAAGTGTAGCCTTTTTAGTTGGTGTAGATGTTTACTTTCCTTTGTTACAACATATTTAATTGCTGTGACTAATGTCATTTTATCACAATATTAAACAATGACTTGTACAGAATTTGGAGTGAAATGTTTTTTAAAGTATTCCAATGTGCAGATTCAGTTGAATGTACCAATAAATTACCTGTTGTAGTGGTGGCTTGAGTTGGTGTGGTTAATGGACAGTTTTGCTCATCACTTGAGTCTGGACAATCTAAGAGGCCATCACAGACAAATGCTAATTGAATACAATGACCATTTCTGCAATGAAATTCATCCACTCCACATCCTGCATAAGATTGTATATAAAATATATAATCAAGTAGAATTCAACAAAATATAACAAGAAATGAAAAATCAAAGTAAAAAAATAAAATGCAAAATGGCAAAACAAGGAAACATGGAAAAAAAGTAATTTTTTTTTATGTTACATTTTAACACATGCATACACACATAGGTAAATAAAAAAGTTATCTCATTCTTATTATCAATTTTGTCTAACATTTCTTTCTTCATAATTTTTAGTTCTTTTTTTATCACAAAAATAAAAGAAAATATGAGTCAAAATAAATAGCAATTGTGGTTAACAATGCATCATGTAAAAAGTTAAACGAGAAAAAATTACAGTTATTGAAAATTGCTAGAATGGCCAAAATTGATATAAAGTTTTTATTATGAGTAATAATTGAAATTAAATTCAGTTCTTATTAATGATATGTGCTTATATTTACCATATTCATTCATTTAATCAAGTAGGGAACTAAAACTTATAAAGAATTTCATGTCTAAATTTTATATATACAGAAAGCCATACAAATGAAATCAATGATTTCTTTTCTATAATATTTGATATGGAAAGTTAATAGAAGTTTTCTTTATTGTTTTCTAATCTTTCCCCAAAATATTGTATTTAACAAAATACACCTTTATCAAAAAATGTACCATAAGCCAAATAAGCAGGTGTTGTCTGGGTTGATTACCTCTGGAATTCACGAACAGTATTATATAACTTACCTGTCCATTAGCCAAATACTCAGGACTCAAAGGCCCAGTAAGCATATGCTGCTGTCGAAATAAACTTTGACTGAAACTAAAGACACTGTATGGCAAAATATATTCACTAGACGAGTCCAATGATAGTTTTCATATGTTAAAACAATGATATATCTTTTTGTACTTGCTTATGAAGAACAGGAAGAGTTCCACATAATGATCGATTTTTGTTTAATTATTGAATTATATCATTTAATCAGTAAAAATCAAAAACTAAATTTTATGTTTCTTAATTATAAACATATTAAGGTGTATACGAGATTTCAATGTTGAATGGCATCTCTTTTCGGAGTATACGAAGACATGCACATAACCAAACATTCTTTTATATAAAGATATGACCATAAAATTTATTTATTGTGAATATGATTATTACAATTTATTGTATTTGTTATAAAAAAATATTTCCTCAAGGAAGAAAGAAAGTACAAGTTATTAATAATCAGTGTCCATATATAGAGTTGTCATGTTAAGTTAAATATTGGAGTATTTTAATCAATTGTGATCAGTATTTTAATCAATTGTGATCAGTATTTTAATCAATTGTGATCAGTATTTTAATCAATTGTGATCAGTATTTTAATCAATTGTGATCAATATGACAAATCAGTCTTTTCCTGATTTGCATTATGTTATCCAGTACAACATGTTGTATATTGGAGATGAGAGGAATGATATCAAGTAAACCTATTGGTCTGAGAAATGCACAAAATCAACATAGAATCGTGACATGTTATGGGAAATATCCTTTAATCAATATTAATGGGTTTGATTTACAACAAGATTAAACATTGATCACAATTCACTTATTGCTTTATAAAATTTAAGATTAAAAATAGATTTTTTTAAATTTAAATTGTTGATTAAGGATTGTTTTGTTCCAATGAAAAGTTATTTTCAATATACACAACAGACACATATACATTTACCAAAATGGAGTTTTTAAAACTTCTTGATAAATTATTTTATTTTTGGTGTTACTATTTTCAAATATTTTTATATCATGGTCTATAATAAATCCTAATTTCAATAGAAATTTTCAGAATCAAATATTTCCAGATATTTTATAATATGATCAGAATTAATTTTGATTAATAAAAATTGGCTTTGAATTGCAATTTTTTTGTTATTTTTAGCTTAAATATAGCACTTAAAAAAACAAATTGATACTTTAGATTTCTAGAATATTTTATTAAATTCCTTAAAATATTATTTTTTCATATTTCATCTTGTTCCTTTTGCATCTTTATGAAATTGATTTTTGTAGATATATTAAAAGTCATACATTTTAATGACCAAAATAAAAACAAATAGATTTATTCTAATAAATTGGCATTAATAATTAATATGTCCATTTCTGAATAATTAGTTTGAGTTGAATTACACAGTTGATTTTTAATTCAAATGCATGTTGAGGCAATGTCTATCAAAGACAATCATTAAATATCATGGAACTTGAAGGTACAGTTAGATAATAAAGTTTTACTTGAGATAAAAATAGAATTAAATAAAAAGCAGCCTTATTGAGAGATCAGTGGAAGTAGCCTATCAGTTTTGATGGAGGAAGGAATTAAACAGATTTTAGGATTATTTGATTCATTATTAAAACATTTTTTTTTAAATAAAACAAACAATATAATTATAAATGATTTGTAAAGTGAAAATTTGTATTTTCAAAATAGGATTTTGCATTGACTATAACTTACCTAGTTATTTGAACAAACCAAAAGTGCAACCAAGTGCAATGAAGTTGATAAATGATTCAGGTTATTTGAACTTTTTGGTTGGTAAAAAAAAGAATCAGGGAAATTCTTTTAAGACTGCATGTGCAAAATGGCAATAAAAAGCGCTAAGCGAAACAAGAAAAGGGAGATGAATTGTACATTAAGAAATGTCAGAAATTGAAAAAGCAATTCTCATTATCACCAATTTCCGCAGTGAATTCCTTACAAAAAATCATTTTATTTTCTTCTGGTGGATAAGAGAATTGCTTTTTAATTTCTGCACATTTTTAAATTTGTATACTTCATTCTCCCTTTTCTTTGTTCACTAACGCTTTTTATTGCCATTTTGCACATGCAGTCTTAAAAGATTTTCCCTGACCTTTTTACCAACCAAAAAGTTCAATAAACTGAATCAATTTATCAAACACTCATTGCACTTGGTTTGCACTTTGGTTTGGTTCAAGATACTAGGTAACGTTATAGTCAATGCAAAATCTATTTTTGAAAATAAAATTTCACTTTTACAAATCATTTAATAAATTATATTGTTTTTTTATTAAAAAACAAGTTTTTAATAATGATCAAATACCTAAAAATCTGTTTAATTCCTCCTCCATAAACTGCTAGGTACTTCCCACTGATCTCTCAAAGGCTGCTTTTATTTTTTAACTATTTTTATCTCAAGTAAAACTTTATTTCTAACTTACCTTCAGTTCCACTGATATTTTAATGATTGTTCTTTTGATAACATTGCCTCAACATGCATTTGAATTAAAAATCACCTGTTAATTCCCAACCAATAATTATTCAGAATGGACATATTAACATTATTATGCCAAATTTTATTAGATAAATTATTTTTTTTTATTTTGGTCATTAAAACCTTTAATATATCTAAAAATCCTAATTTCATAAAGAAGAACAAGATGAAATTGAAAAAATATATTTTAAGGAATTACATAAATACTTTAGAAATATCAATTTGTTTTTTTTTAAGTGCTTTATATTAAGCTAAAAATAACAAAAAATTGCAATTCAAAGCCAATTTTTATTAATCAAAATTAATTCTGATCATATTATAAAATATCTGGAAAATATTTGATTCTGAAATCTATTGAAATTAGGATTTATTATAGACCATGATATAAAAAATATTTGAAAATAGGTAACACCAAAATAAAATAATTTATCAAGAAGTTTTAAAACTCATTTTGGTAAATGTATATGTGTCTGTGTGTATATTGAAAATAACTTTTCATGGAACAAAACAATCCTTAATCAACAATTTAAATTTAAAAAAATCTATTTTTAATCTTAAATTTTATAAAGCAATAAGTGAATTGTGATCAATGTTTAATCTTGTGTAAATCAAACCCATTAATATTGATTAAAGGGATATTTCCCATAACATGTCACGATTCTATGTTGATTTTGTGGGCATTTCTCAGACCAATAGGTTTTACTTGATATCATTCCTCTCATCTCCAATATACAACATGTTGTACTGGATAACATAATGCAAATCAGGAAAAGACTGATTTGTCATATTGATCACAATGATTAAATACTGATCACAATTGATTAAATACTGATCACAATTGATTAAAATACTGACAATTGATTAAAATACTGATCACAATTGATTAAAATACTCCAATATTTAAACTTAACATGACAACTCTATATATATGGACACTGATTATTAATAACTTGTACTTTTCTTTCTTCCTTGAGGAAATATTTTTTAACAAATACAATAAATTGTAATAATCATATTCACAATAAATAAATTTTATGGTCATATCTTTATATAAAAGAATGTTGTGGTATGTGCATGTCTTCGTATAACTCCGAAAAGAGATGCCATTCAACATTGAAATCTCGTATACACCTTAATATGTTTATAATTAAGAAACATACAAAATTTAGTTTTTGATTTTTACTGATTAAATGATATAATTCAATAATTAACAAAAATCGATCATTATGTGGAACTCTTCCCTGTTCTTCATAAGCAAGTACAAAAAGATATATCATTGTTTAACATATGAAAACTATCATTGGACTCGTCTAGGTGAATATATTTTGCCATACAGTGTCTTTAGTTTCAGTCAAAGTTTATTTCGACAGCAGCATATGCTTACTGGGCCTTTGAGTCCTGAGTATTTGGCTAATGGACAGGTAGTTATATAATACTGTGTGAATTCCAGAGGTAATCAACCCAGACAACACCTGCTTATTTGGCTTATGGTACATTTTTGATAAAGGTGTATTTTGTTAAATACAATATTTTGGGGAAAGATTAGAAAACAATAAAGAAAACTTCTATTAACTTTCCATATCAAATATTATAGAAAAGAAATCATTGATTTCATTTGTATGGCTTTCTGTATATATAAAATTTAGACATGAAATTCTTTATAAGTTTTAGTTCCCTACTTGATTAAATGAATGAATATGGTAAATATAAGCACATATCATTAATAAGAACTGAATTTAATTTCAATTATTACTCATAATAAAAACTTTATATCAATTTTGGCCATTCTAGCAATTTTCAATAACTGTAATTTTTTCTCGTTTAACTTTTTACATGATGCATTGTTAACCACAATTGCTATTTATTTTGACTCATATTTTCTTTTATTTTTGTGATAAAAAAAGAACTAAAAATTATGAAGAAAGAAATGTTAGACAAAATTGATAATAAGAATGAGATAACTTTTTTATTTACCTATGTGTGTATGCATGTGTTAAAATGTTAACATAAAAAAAAATTACTTTTTTTCCATGTTTCCTTGTTTTGCCATTTTGCATTTTATTTTTTTACTTTGATTTTTCATTTCTTGTTATATTTTGTTGAATTCTACTTGATTATATATTTTATATACAATCTTATGCAGGATGTGGAGTGGATGAATTTCATTGCAGAAATGGTCATTGTATTCAATTAGCATTTGTCTGTGATGGCCTCTTAGATTGTCCAGACTCAAGTGATGAGCAAAACTGTCCATTAACCACACCACTCAAGCCACCACTACAACAGGTAATTTATTGGTACATTCAACTGAATCTGCACATTGGAATACTTTAAAAAACATTTCACTCCAAATTCTGTACAAGTCATTGTTTAATATTGTGATAAAATACATTTAGTCACAGCAATTAAATATGTTGTAACAAAGGGAAAGTAAACATCTACACAACTAAAAAGGCTACACTTATATCACAATTCATTATCATGACAAATACACAATTCTTTTGTAATAAACAGTTGCAAATGACAATTGTTGTTATAAATAATAAAATCCATAGAACAAAGAAAAGAGATTTATCAGTTATAATTTTTAAATAATAGTATAAAGTTGTGTGAGAAATTTCAGTTTTCTAGAGAATAGTTTTTTGAATTTAAGTAACACTTAAGAGAGATTTATTGATTGAAACAAATTTTGAGGTCAAATGTTCGTTAATAAGCAATAATGCTGTGTATTAGTGTAGTTATCTGTGCCTGCTCCTCAGGTTATATATAAAATTATACTATAGAATTACAAATTAAGAAATAATAATTATAAAAAAGAATAAATTTATAAAATCATAATATTCTAACAATAACACTTCAATTGACGATGATAGATATAAAAAACCAAAAACATGTAAATAACTGAAAGAGGTTTTTTATATTGTGTATTATTATAATCTTTGCTCTAATTTTGTCAATTTTTAAAGCTGAAAAGCAGTGTATGCATATATATAATATCTACATAATAATACATATATATATATATGTATATATATTGATATATATATAATATATATATATATATATTAAGATGGTATTTGGGCAGCATTTTTCAGTTATGCATGTTGATAAACAAAGACATTGTTAACAATTTTATTTGTGATTTTTTTCAAAGTTTCTGGCCCTTTTAATATTTGGTGGACACATCACCTGATGATGGCACTTTGAAGTGCCAAAGTATCAGGATATGACTTTGATGCAACTAATCACGAATTCCACCTAACACACCAAAATATTAAAAGTTTGGCCAAAAACTTGGAAAAAACACAAATAAATTTGTTTAAACGGAGATGTGTCTATTGTTTAATTCAACTGCAATAATATACTATATTATTATAGTATATAGTATATATGTTATAGTAGTTCGCACTTATGATTGACAAGTTGTTTGGCGAGTTTCATGTGTGGCGTGTCCGTTTACCTAGAGGTAGAGTCCCTTGACTTTGGCTGCCTGGGTTCGCCGGTTTGGATCTTGTCGGGGTGGGAGATCGTAGGTATACACTGCTGAATGAAGTACCAAAATTAGGTCGAAACGCTGTAAGCAGTGTTCCTCCGTGCACATGGTATTCGCCGAATTTGCTTGTCATGATTAATTAGAATTTAATATAATATATATATATATATTATATATATATATAATATATATTATATATATAGATATGGAAGTTAGTTAGTGAAGGACAACAAAGTCAACAATGCTGGTACTAACAGTTTGCATCACTTGAAATTTTCAAACCACTTAGATATAAGTTATATAATATATATATATATATATATAATATATTACTGTAGTGTGAGATGGTCCACTATTACAGCTTTTGCTGGAATGGTGTACCAAGCAGTATTAATTGTAGACGAGGTGCTCAATATTAAAATAGAGCTGTTATAAAAAATAATAAGATAAATATATAGGTTTTAAACATATCTATTTATTGGGTGACAAAGGAACATTCACAACCATATGGTTTCATGTGATGCATTCATCAGGTTGAAGAATGTTCAAATGCATTGAAACATCATGCATTTATCGGTGAAGAATAGTTCAAATGCATCTTGAACATCTTCACCTGCATGAAGCATCGCATGAAGACCAATATGGTTGTGAATGATTCCTTGTCACCATAAATAGATATGTAAAACCTATATATTTAAATGTTATTATATATTATATATATATAATATATATATATATAATATGTGCTGCAAGTTAGTGTACAAAGAACAAGTCAACGATGCTTAATTAAGACAGTTCTGTACAATAGCAATTTTCAACTAAAGTAATATTATATCTATTGAAATTATAGAATTAAAAAATAAAGTATTTAAAGTTACAAACAGTTTAAAATTGTTGAAGTACTTGCCCAGTTCACCTGCTGACCCATATAGCAAGTGTGTGTGGAAGGTCGGTCCCATGGATTTCAACAATGAGACAGCAAACCATTCTCATGCATTTATAACTAAAGTGCCTGTATGAGACTGTTGTAATGAATGGGCACTCATTTTTGGCTTTGCATTGCATACATGCATATCCAACCCATCTCTTTAAAAAAACCTATATGTTGAATATTACATGTAGATATGTGATTAAACTAAAGGTCTCTCTTAGTTAGTCTCGTCTATTCCTCCAAACCCCGAATCACTTCACTCATGACTGTGCACGCATACCAATGCCAGAAGATGAAGGTCGGTGCTATTTACATTGTACTCATATTTATACATTTTCATTTTTTATTTTTTGTTTTCGACATAAAATTTGTTTGTTGAATTTTGTTTTCTTAGGGCTAAACAGACAATGATTCTTTTATTTGGTACTTCCAGCTTTTTTCTAGAGATTGTTTCTATAGTTCAATCAAAGCATCTTTCTTTTTAAGTTCTTCAGGAAGCAGTGATAGACAAATAACCATTTCCATATTCTATAAGAAAGAAACTTATTATATAAACAAGTAAAGATCATCATGACATCTATGATAAGATCAATAATATACCAAATACAGATACAGAAGTAATGTAGCAAAAATATGAATTGACACCAAATTAAAGTCAATATATTCACTGTCATATTCTTACATGTTCACTATTAGAAAATAAACACACTATTTAACTAAATTTTGCATCATTGAACCCGGAGCCTGAAAGACGCACCCAACTTATCTTAGTAAAGTTGATCATGATTTATCTACTCATTTTCATTGAGCAAACAACATCAGGTATAACGCCCCACAGACCAATTACTCTACCTGAATGATTTAGTATGTTAAAAATGTCTCAAGAGGTTTACTGTTTTCGGTTGATATTGGAGGGTGGGTTGGGAACCAGAAGTTGAACAGCATTCAAAAAAAGATGACAAAAAGATACCTCAATCAACAATATTCAACTACAAACCTCCCTTAGAGTGAGGTTATATTAACTCTAAGGATTACACTGAACGACAGACAACCCTATCATTCGTGATTTGTTATTGCTTCTCCCTGCATGGCAGCTTGGAGATATACCCCTATATTCAGCATCCCTATGTAAGCGCGAAAGTTATTAACTATTACTTTTTACCATTTAATAATTATAGGTACTGCAACCTGAATGTAAATGAGACCCGAAACTCAAAAGCCAACAGAACATCTAGTAGTGACAGACAAAAAGATGAATTGTTGATATTCAAATAGGCAAGTTATTTGCATGATTTGCACCCAATCATCAAGATGAATCAAATTAGAAGTTTGCATATATTTTGATCAAAAAATAATTAGATAGTTACAATAACAGAATGGAAAATGTAATTTATCGTTTGATACAGAAATCTAAAACAAATCGAGAACAATTTATGTACATTATATAACAAAAGACTAGAATAAAGGGAGGTCATATCCGTAGAATATCTTTAACATTAATGGCATGTGAATCAAGGTCTAATGCATATTTTATAAGAAGACTAAAACTAATTTGTCTGTTATCATATCTTATTAGAAAACGTTCTCGTATAATATTATGATTAGCAACAGGTTTACAACAGATCAACCAAGTTTCCAGACTAATATTTTAATTAAAACAAACTATAAGGAACTTATTGAAATGATGGTGATGACCGACTCTCAATCATTGAGTAAATGAATTGTGGTTATGGTCCAGTTATTGATAATCTATTCGCATTGTATCAAGTACTAGTAGTTGGAAACTCATCAGAAAAGTCACAAGTAAAATAGAGATTTAATCTTTGCAGAATTGTAATATCTGTACAACAAGAGGAGATACAGCATGCCCAAAATGCTGGGCTAATGACTATCCAGTAGTGCACTAATGTAATGTATGTGAGCGTCCCATGATTGATCCATAGTGCAGGAAATGATGAATATCTTTCATCGTAAGTGTCGTACTTCAAGCATAGCGTAAATGTCACATTTAGACTTGGTCAAATCCAGAAATTATAAAGATATCTATGGAATTTGCATGTTAATTGTATCTCAAAATATACAATGCCTCTTAACTAAAACATTTTTCTTTTATTAACTATGGCAAATTATTTTGTATTTATCTGCAAAATTTAATCTGCGAAAATTATCAGTTTTTCATCTCATAAATTCAGAGAAATGTATGCATTTCTATTTTTCAATTATTTCACTTTCTTCCCACTTTTCTTCACATCTTTCATATTTTTCTTCAAATTTCTCCTCTTTTTGCATTTACTTAATTTCACTCCTTTCTTCAAAGCTTTCACTTTTCTCTCTATTTTGCAACATACACTGTTTTTTATGATTAAACCCAAAATATTTTTCTTCATAAAATTATGCAGAGACACAAATATTGCAAAGAAAAATCTAATTTTTCATATAACTACTTAAAAGCTGCAAATACCAAGTCATTTTCTATTTATTAAAATTCATATATGAGAGGTTCTGAAAGTTCTCAAATCCAACCAAGAAGGTTTATGTTTTTTACAATAAGTCTTTCTTTTTTTTTAGATTTTAACTACTGGGGTAAACTCAAACCAGATCCAACATATTATTAGAAATTTTCAACTGAACTGGAAAATTGCTTTAGTCTCTAAAAGTAGATAATTTTAACCAAATGCACTTAACAAAAATATTATATTGTTTTGGCACTATGTTATACAAATATACACAAAATTCAAGATTCATTATTATACATAAAATGATTTTTGCAATCTTTGTTTAATTAATCAAAAAGAATCCTGGTAAAAACCGAAAATGATTTTGTTGCGAATAGGGCTTGTATTGTTACTGCCTAAATATTTACAACATATTTAATCTGAATAAAAACATTATTGTTCTACAAAAATGAACAAAAAATAGTCATCTTCAGTTAGAGTATTGATTTCAATCAGGAAATTGAACATAACTTAATACTATTAACGGCACACTAATCCTTTTACTAAGCATCTCGAGAATGATATCATTCATAAATTGTTTTTTTCCTTCAGGTTTTAATTCAGTTAAATTTGGCATTAGTTATGACTCTGCATGATTTTTCATTTTTTAAGTGGTCATGTTATTCTTATTTTATTTCTCCGAAAGGAGACATTCTAAAATTTTCAAGATCTATTCTTTTAGTAAGCTGTAATGACACATGATAAATCCAGAAATAATATACAATTATTGCTCCATGGGTTTGATAATCTTAAATGATTTAACAGAACACTGAGCCTGTTTTTTAAGTTTGCAATTTCTGTCTTAATAGACATTTGTGAGTAAGTTCTTTTTACAAGAGTGCAATATTATTGTTGCCTCATGTTAAACTAGGTTAAAACTAGTTTAAAAAGAACAGATCATTCTGTCAGCAGATCGATGAAGGTTCTTCATTAATGAATAGAATTAAAAACAAAATAGGCATAGCCAAAATAAATGCAGACAATTGGAATACACTAGTAGTTTCATTTTAGTTTGATTATATTTCAATTTCAATTTTCATTGAATCTGGTGAAGGTATTGGCTTGTCAATAGCTTTTCCCTAATTTTGACATTAAGTTTCTGGAGTAATTTTTAGTCAACTTCATGTTACAAAAGCTTGCAATCCCACATCAGTATTGTCTCCAGGCAAAATTTAAATTTATCTAGTCTGAATTTTGTAGGACAGAGTTTATGTAATTCATTTTTATTAGACAGACTATTGTTTCTTGTCTATGTTCTTTTTTCACATGTTTCAACCCATCTACTCTCCGCCTTCTTCAGGTGTATTTAACAAGGAATCATCAATGTTAATCAACCATTTGAGAAAGTTCCATATACATGGGACTGAATTTTTCAATATGTTTGATGTCACTTAATTTGCACAATCTTTTTTTGTTTTTCTTTGTTTCCTTTGATAATTTCAAGAAAATAATAACAAATATCATAAATAGTTAAAATTACTCTGTCTAATAAAAATAAATTAATAAGCTTTATTGGGTTTCTTGTAGATAGGGAAGTATTTAGTTTCCTATCACCAAAAACTATATTAGTATTAGTATATCGCATGATATACATATCTGGATAAACAGAGAGGAAAACAAGATAAGTTCATTTACACATAACAGATATATATATATATATATATATATATATATATATATTTATATATACAAGTAGTATTGAAGAATACACAAACATTTTCCACACTTAGAAATATGCACACATAGTTCTCAGACCAGTAGTATGTGGAAAGGAACAAACATAGAAAAACTCTACTTTGATGGTGGAGCAAAATGTGTCTTTACTGTTCCATGGCAAGGACAGTCTCTATTATTCAACAGCCAAAAAAAGGTTGAGAATGGTTTTTAGGGATTGTCATGTGACACCCTCACAGATAAGCTGATTATCTAACGGAGATAATTATTCATTGTCTTCTATGGCTTTCTATGTGAAAAAGAGAATGTCCAAGGAATCTCCTTCTAGAATAATTTTAATATAATAATGAACAAAAATCCAATAAAGTCATAATAAAAGATCAAACTGTTGTGAGGATCAAATAAATTTTATTACTCGAATATTTGATACAATTGTTGATTCAAATTAATTGTGGGATTTATATTTATTGTTGTTTGTTTGACTCATAACTGTTGATTTATTATGAAATAGAAATAACTTGAAATAATTTATATAATTATTTTACTAATCAAACAGGAAACTAATAGGGAACAAATATTTTTCTTCTTTCATTTTAAGGTCCTAAAACCTCAATCCTCCTCCTGGTAAGATTTTAGTTTTTTATTCTAATTATTTATTATAATCATTATTGTGTTAATAGGAAATGTAATGAACTCATGTAATAAACAACTTTTAAGACCAATTTTCAACTTAAAAACAAGAGATTGTTTATTACATGAGATATGTTATTGAAATGGAGAAGCTACCTTGTTTCTAAGCCTAAATGTTGCCAAAGCTTCCTTCCAAAATGTAACACATATCCCTATTTTTAAACAAAGGCTTTTGTTAAGATAATAAAGTTTTTATTTAAAATATTCACAATTCATACACTGTGCATATGATATGTTACTAATATTATAAGCAATAAACATAGATACTTTATAATTTTATTATATTGATAAAAGCCTTTGTTTAGGTATTAGCTAGGAAAAGTTAGGGGTCATTCATTGTACACTATAATGATAGAAAACAATGTTTTTGTGGCTAAAATTTAGGGTTCATTTATTACACAAAAGTCATTATATTACTCAAGTAGATGCATTCAGGGGTAATGCAATGAAGACAATGTAGGTCTAATTTTTTCTTATATTGAGTTAATGCAGGCTGATATATTCCTCATTTAATTGTAGGAATATTAGAAATTCATGAAGAACAAAAGAATAGACCAGTAAGCATGCAGTGTTCTGAAAATTTGCAATGATCAACCCTTAATTTTGCACAGTCATCCATATGTTGCGCTAGTAGCATGGATATCCATGACATCTCTCGGCAACCTTCCATCATTCATTTGCATCTTGGGAGTTCTTCTGCGCAGCAGCAGCATCCCTGCGCATAGTTGAGTCAATGTAGGTCCTTGGTGGGCGACCCATACTAGCATGTCCTGTGTTGGCTTCCACAAGGAGAACGTCGCTTTTTGAGCTCATCCTTGCTTCTCCCCAGCAGTGTCCTGCATGCCTAGTCCGTCTCACTTGGATGGTTTGTGAGATGGGGGCAGGTGGCCATACAGCTGCTTCCTTGTGGGGTCTGTTTCCACGACTTGTTCAAGATTGAGCATGCAGCATTCTTGTGCAGCTCCATCTAGCTTATTCCTCTTGGCGCTTCATTAGGATCCAAGTGGTGCAGCCATACAGCAGCTCTGATACAACCACAGCTTGGAAGAATGTCACTTTAATTTGCAGTGAGATCGGATTTCCATATGACTGATAAATTTGTTTTTGGCGAACCATGCCTTTCTATTCGTGTATTAACATTGCTATTTTGCACAATAATGAAATTAATATTATCTAAAACCAAACCCCAAGGACAAAATAATTAAAAAAAAAGGCTTCCTATATAACCAAAGATGAATGAATTGGATAATGATCAATTTTTTCTTAGAATTAAAATTTTCGTCTACTTATATAAAATGCTTTTCCTTATATGGTCAAATTAAAAGATTGAATTTAATTCCAGAATCAATGATATCTTGAAATTATATGTTCTCAGTTTTAAAAGATTCTGTTAACAAAATTTAGAAAATTTTATGACCTCAAAATATATTGAACCACAACAAACCACCTGAAGTGTCTTGCCAACATCTGATTATCAAATTTGATCTAAATAAATAAACCTTTCTTTGCTTTTAATGATAGAATATCAGTTTTTAATGATGTGGTTATTTTTAGATTTGTCAAAGAATTCATAAAATTAAAAATCTTAATCTTATCAAAAATCTTTTCTTTTCTTTTTTTTTTTTGTTTCATAATTTTTAAGATAAATGTTTTCCTTTGGAAGTAAAAGAATGCCTACAAGTTGGTTACTCCCATTCTTTACTCCCAAATGTATTTGGCGATAAGAGTTATACTGAGGCAATGGAACGTTTTTATATGAAGCTATGCCAATATTCATCAAAAGTGTTCTAAGAATGCCTCATGCTTTTTTGTGGCACAATCTTCCCACTTGTAAAAATGGAGTCTCTAAATTACTTGTAAAAGTTTTGCAAAGGTAGTCATTTAAACTATTCTCTAATCAATGTCATTTTTTACTGTTCTAAGAACTTTGTTCAGACAACTGAACTTCTTTGTATTGTTTATGTTGGTACCATCAAATCCATAAAGAGGAGATTGCAGCCTGTGTTTTATGCCAGGGCCTGAGAGTTTTTGAGGGTAAAATACATGAGGTATGTTCCAAAGGTATTGATACTGAAACTGTATTTATCAAGACAGAAATGAATGATGAATGAAACATAGGCCTCTTGTTATTTAACCATGAGTTTTCCATTGGTCAAAACTCATTTGGTGAGAAGCTGGAGTGTCAGATTTTTTTATGTCCTCCATCTCATCTAATTTTATCCTTTTTTTTTTTTTTTTTTTACTGAAGTGCAGATACACTGTTAATAGACTTATTGTATCAATTGTCTAAAAAGAGTTGCATTTTATGTAACTGCCATCACCTATATGAAAAACTGTGAAATTTATATTGAAGGGTTCTTTATTCCATCAAAGATATATGCAGCTATGAAAACTACAATTAAGACAAAACATTTGCATAAACACATGGGGAAAATGTACATAAGTGTGTAAAGGCAAAATATTTACAAAGAAACAAATAAATTTTACATACATTCAGTGTCAATAGAATATACAGAGCAAAGAACTTCTGATAAAGTTTTATCATCACTTGTGGCTAATACTTAAAATCATCAGGAAATGTTTATACCTATATCAGTTACAAATTCTAATATTTAAACTTTAAACTTATTCTTTGATTTACAAAATGTAATAAATTTTCAATTTCAAATGTATTTAACTTATTTAACTTAAAATAATAAAGTATGGGTATAATTTGTGAGAAATAACTGGTTGGAACTAAAAGCATAATTATGTGTATAATTTGAGAGAAATTAATATCATTTTAGCTCAGTCGGTAGAGCATTCGTCTAGAAACCACAAGGTTCCTAGTTCGATACCTGCCCTCACCAACTCAGCATATGAGTAGCACAGGGATCTGTGCGGTAAAGTAAGGAGCTGATGGTAGGTGTGGTGCCCCACTTCAGACGCTAAATAATCTCCTTGGTCTAGCGCTAGTGAAAAGGGTATAGACTCCCGCGGTCTGGCTGATACCGACATTAGGCCCCCCGACGACTTACTTTACTTTACCTTGTTAACATATTGGGCTTTGGTGATTTGAACTTATTGCATCAGTAGTTGAATGTACTGAGCTTGATAAATATGGTGTGACTTCTTCACTGTCTCAATCTAAAAGGACCCTTAGAAAGTTCTTTGAGAATTTCTTGCATAGGAGGCAAATTCTTAAACACTGGAATCACAGAACTTGCCAACTTTCTAATCATTTCTGTCCCTAAAACTTTTATGTGTGCTTAATGTACCTTTCTCAGATTATTTTTCCTGTGCTTGTAATATTTCTCCTTTTTCTTTAAGACATTTTAACTATCTAAAATATCCTAAACTATGGGGACTATTTAGTTTGGTAAAGTGGCCACAAGAGTGACCAGGTCATCATTTGTCCCTAACACAGGGGTGGGGGTGCAAAATGAACCTGCTGATCAAGGAAACTGCTATCTAGTGGCAGCCATTTTGGTGTATGAAATTATATTCAAGTGTGCATTCTTTCTTTTGGCTTTTTCACTATTTAATGTTGTGGTTGCAGTAGAATACCTATATCTTGAATGCAAGATATACTTAAATGCTCAGTTGTCCATTCTCTTATTATCTTTTATCATTACAGAATGAAATGAAATGACTAAAAGAATGAGGGTGTTTGGGCAGTGTGTATGTTTGGTATGCTGGAAACAGCTTTGTAATACCTCTTAGAATCCATGGTTTCTACACCAATTCAACTGATCCTTTCTACAGCTTTCTTGAAGTTTATCATTCAGAAGAAAGGAATTCTGCTAATAACATCAACAATACAAATGAAGCTTGGAATTTTAATAGCTCTTTTCAAACTTATAGATAATTTTACTGTAATTATTTAAAAAATGCGTTCATGTATATATATATATATATATATATATATATATATATATATATATATATGTATATATATATGTGTGTGTGTGTGTGTGCTTTTGAATACATAAAAAGTATCTATATTATTTCAAACATAATCAAAACAGGTTCAAGATGGCTCATTTTAAACTTTTTATAGACACAAACCAACAAATATCAACTGATTTGGATAGTATTGTTTTTGTTTTTGTTTTTTTAAACCCTCATATGATAAAATTTACATTTTCTTTAAATGATAGATTTGAAAATATAAAAAATCCTTAAAAGTTTCTTTGAACTCATCTGATTAAGTCATTTTTTATTTGTCTATTAGAAGTTGAACAAAGTTGTGGAAAAGATTCAATCCTAATGGATACATGTGATTGGCTGGTTGATGATTCACGCTGGTGTTTCATTGGTTTAACTGGAATGATAAGTTCCAAGGTAAGTGACATACTTTTATATTACTAGTTAGACACTGAACATACAGTAATGGTTAACAAGGATCACAAATTTACTAACTTAAAGTATGTTCATATGGCAAGTAGGAGATGAGAGAGAGAGAGAGAGAGAGAGAGAGAGAGAGAGAGGAGAGAGAGAGTTTAATAGCTTAAAGCAGACATGTTGAACATGTGGCCCGTGAGCCGTACGTGGCCCTCAGCAAGCAGTACTTTTATGGTAACCCAGTTTATTTTTAAAGTTGTCAAATGAAAATTTAGTTCATTTTCCAATATGCAAGCTGAAAAACATCACCAATAGTGAGTTTGTTCTTTACCAAATACGACAATTACCTGGAATTGTTGTTAAAGGAATTCCAGGAAAGATTGATTTCTCGTCTTTTGAACATCAGTTTGCATTATTCTCAGAATCGTTCACCTTTGATGTCATCAACACAGAAGAAAATCTGCAGATAGAACTGTTAGAAATCTAATTGAATCTGTACTCAAAACAAATTATCTTCAAGTGGGGATACCTGATTTCTTCTCATACCTTCCAAAAAGTTCAAAAACTTCTGAAAATTTGTCTCAAGGATCATGGCAATGTTTGGTTCTACCTATTTGTGTGTGTGAACAGTTATTTTCGTTCATGAAATTTACTAAAACTTTTTATAGAACAAGGCTGACTGATCAGCACTTGTTGTCTTTAATCAAAGTCAGAATTGCACAGACATAAAAACCAGACATACCAAAAATTGTCAAACAAAAGAAGTGTCAAGCATCAGGACAAAAAATAAAAATGATTGAATATAGGAGCTAATAAATTTTATCTTTTAAACTGTCATGATTTTTGTACATAATGTATTTATTAGAATTGCAAATTGTAAGTTTACATCTATGTTGCTTACAATTTCATTTTTTGTCATTCTACTTCATTTACGTTACATTCATGAATGCTTGTAAAACATTTGTTTGCACTTTTTAAGCGATAAAAAAGATTGTACAATAAATTTTATTAAAATACTTCATTGAGTTGTATTTTGCTTAACTAGTTGCCATGTGTGGCCCTCAAGACATACATATTGTAATTCATGCGGTCCTCATGACATACACATGTAATTCATGTAGCCCTAAAGGGCTACTCAGTTTGATATTCTGGTCTAAAGTATATTAACCTGGCAAGTGGGTGAGAGAGAGAGAGAGAGAGAGAGAGAGAGAGAGAGAGAGAGAGAGAGAGAGAGGGGGAGGGAGGGAGGGAGTTTCCAAGGTGTCACCTTCTTTAATAATTTCTCATACTTGCAACTACAAGTTTGAATTAAAATAATGTATTATGGTTTCCCATGGGTTTATCTTTTTATTTCATTTTATTTTAGTTATAACATCAAATAACATCAAATATCAAATTAATTTTCAAAATCCCATAAGTATTACTCACTTAAAATGAAGAAATATTTTTCTACAAAACTAACGTTCAAAGATAAAATGGTTGAAATAATCCAATTATGAAGTTATGTATTCTCAGTGATTATGACCTCAAAACATGTCTTCTTCAATAAATTCAGTATTATTTTTTAAAGTGTTGTTCAATGTAAATATTTTCTTCTTTTCTACACTACACAATTAAGTAGACAGTATATTTATTATAGCACTAGTTCACCCATTATATAAAAATGATGGCATATATATATAATTGATGTCTTGTTAAGTTCTTTCATTAATTATCATTTATACTTTTCTATTTATAGCTGTTATCTTACGTGATATGATTATGCAAAGTTAATATAACCCAAGTGTTAGATCCACCAAGTAAAAATCGATCTCACAACAATGATAATAATCAGCTACTCTATCCTGCTGACCAATTGCTGCACAGTAAATTAACCAAGGGACGTAACTCAATATTAAATTTTGAGTTATTTCCCTTAACAATGTAATTACTTTGGTGCATTACAGACAAAAATAAATATATATGTAATGTTTTGATGGAGAACATACAAGGTTTCTGTTTCACCAACTTATTATTTTTAAAGTTCATGTGTGTGCGTATGCGTGTGTGTGTGCATGCAACAACTAAAAATGATACATATAATATATAACATTTTTATAACAACTTTTTCAAACAAAATTTTACACATCAGAATTATGAAAGAATCAGCTGTAAAAAGTGTTTTATGGTTTTTCACTGATGGTGTCTCTAGTTTTTGGGTGTCACTAGTTTTTAATAAGAGAATAGAAATATTTAAAATTATTATAATGAAAATGTTTCATCTGGATAGATATCTGTATTTTAATTGTTTTTCTAGTATTTTTTTCTGTCAAATTAAAAAAAAATTCTAAATCTGAATAAATTTACAATCATGTTGCATATATTTATAGATAACAAAACTACAAGCAGAACCACATTGCATCCCAGTAATGAAGGTAAGCATTTAGTTTTTACATCTCTATAACAAACTTTCTCAGTGGTTGCCAAATTTTCTTGTTGGTTGGTTGATTTATTGTTTTTTTTTACAGTATGTTAACCCTTGTTGAAAGTATTGTAATGTGATAACTGAAACTATCAGATGATTTACTTGACAAAATTTGATTTGTAGAATGATGTCATATTAAGATTAAATGTTCTGTGAAGGATATTATTTTTGTGTGTTTCTGATTGAATCTTTTTGCTTTCAGGTTGTCGTAAAAGGTT
>CM042148.1:53134446-53221172 GCA_023376005.1 Doryteuthis pealeii | reverse complement strand
TCCGGTTTTTCTAAATCTTCAAAATCCTATATCAGAAATCTATAGCTAAATAAAAATAAATAATCTCTTTTCTTCACACATTAAAGCCAGATTATTTTATGAACTGAATGAAGATAGTGAATTGTATATTGAAGAATCCCAATAATCAAATATTCTCTAAATTCAAATACAGTTTCTGACCTATACTTACATAACATCAATGTATTGACTTTCAAAGATATCCTGCACAAAAATGTCAGTCCATTTGTTGGCGTTGGGAATTAACAGCAGACATTACGGATAATCATTCAACTCATGAAGGAAATTCAATCGCGTACTTTTCTAAAAACAATCCCAATTGACCTAAAAAACATGTTGAAATTGGTGAAAGTTAAAAACTTATATTTTGCAATTGATCCATTAAAAAAAGCTAAAGAGAGAAAGAAAATGACGAGTTGGCAAAACTTTTGATAGGTTAAAAGATATTCAAGACTTGAAAGCAAACAAGAAAGAAAAAAATTATAAAAATGGATTTTTTTCTCTTTCTGTTGCTCTTTTCTAACTACCACCAAGAAAAGCCATTTATTTTCAGACAAAACGCTCATCTTCTGTGGACAGCAGTTCTAAAATACTATAGATAAAAGAGCATTCAAATTAATACCAGTAGGTGCAGTTCAAATAAGATCCCTGAACTTTGATTTATAAAAATTTATTTCTACTGTTTTTTACATATAACACTACTGTAGTATACACTTTTTGACCATATAGCAATAGCTGAAAACCTACCACCAATTTTTAAAAAGTCTATTAAAATCACACAATTACAGTTTTTTCAATAAAATTTTTCAAAACTATTCATCTATGATTAACTGTATTTATAAAAAGGTTATTTTGTAAAGAAAATTTAGTGAAAATAGTTTCTTTAGTCAAATTTATATATCTTACCTCCAGTTTGTGAGTACCTCCCCAAACCAGCAAGATAACAAGTTGATCCCTGATCATTTTCTGAACTGGCATAACAAATCGGCTTTCAATTTGATACTGGTTCAACTGAATACTTAAAACCGTAAAGAGCAATATCAGATCAGGAATCGTGTAAAACAAACCAGTTTCATATCCTAGGAAATACTATTTATCAATAGCAATTCGCTTTCCATTCATTTAAAACACCTTGAAAAAATCCACTTCTCCAAGAATGGCTGAGAAATAATGGGAACTTTTGTTCGATTTCCACCAATCCCTGATAGAAAAACAAATATTATTAATACATTTTTTACAAAACTCACGTTCCTATAATTATGAGGAGGCATAAAAAAAAATTCAGTTAATGAAGAAATTGGATGCAATTCCACATTTAAAAAAAAATTTGATAAAGAAACTTTATTAACATTGACATCAATGAAAATATCTTAACAAATAATATAAAATTTCACGTTTATAACAAATCAAAATTATTTTAAACTTTAGGAAAAAAATGTTACTGTAATTTATCATCAAAAAGAATAAGAACTGAGAAATATAATTCAGTTCACCAGACAACTGTCAGATTAAAATATTGTTATTGCTGAAAAAAATTGTTTCAAATGATATATAAAAACTGACATTTTTCATCTTCTCAAAGTAAAAACGAATGTCATGAGTTGAGAGACAAATAATATACTCTCCTTTATAAAAATGAATCAAATATTCAAATAGTCTATAAACTAAGGAAAGAAAGAAAAGTTAGAGAACGTTCAAAGAAACACAAGAAAAATTGAACTACATACCCTAAAGTAACAATGCAATGAGCAGCAGTCACTAACCATCGATCAGAGATAAGTTTGTAGCCCCACACATTTGGTTCCCCGAGCTAAAGCAATGAGTACAACCCAGGCCAAGTATACGACGGCTAAATCCCCACCAATAATGACACTCGTGATATTTATTGAATTATCGTCGATTTGTTCCACAAACTGGAAAAAGAAGAGAAAACATTAAAATGCATAAAAGAATAGAGATGTAAAGACTGAATATTTTACTGTTTCTAAACTTCTAGACCAATTGGGTTTACATATTGTAATTAGTGGCCAGTTTCCGATGGTTTATTAAAAATATGAAGAGATCTCAATTGTTCAAACAAATTCTACAATATAAAATCAAAATATGTTGCCCTTTTTAAAATAAAACTTGAAGGAATGTTTTTCATTCCAAATATTCCACATTAATATTAACTTATAAACCAATAAAATTCAATTTTATGAATCATAAGAAAAAAGATTTGATAAAAAGATCCCCAAATATCATATTTATCATTTTTAGAGAATTACACAATCAATATCTTTACAAGTATCTCCAGCTGTTATTCTAAATCATTTACGTTCATTTTAGTTTATATAAATATTGTGGTACGATTAAAACCAAAAGTCTTTTGATAAATGTCAAAAGAATGTAAAATACTTTATTCCATCCCAGAACATTTCCCGCTTTTAAAAATTCACTTTAAACCAACAATAAAGATATTGATTCTTTGATTTCTTCCACCCCTTTGAGTTCAAAGCAAGCCACTCAACAGGGATCTTATCTTGCAGATTTAACTTTAAAATTAAGCAAATGTTGAATGACACGAACTATGGTTTATTTGTAAAGAAAAGTACAGATTTCAATTGAAATGACAGTAAAAGAAAGTTTAAATTGTGATTGACTGGGCTCTTTAACCATTGATATGCAACCTGCCAAGAAGAAGGAAAACTGAATTCAAACCAGTGTAGACGATAGGGATGGATGGGCTTACCTGGCTACTTCCTGTCCATTGACATGAGAAATGCCCCTAAGGAGCAGAAACCAGGTTGTTTAATCTATCTAAATTATTATTCTAAAAAACACAAATTGCAAGGATTGTTGTTTCAAATACAATGAAAATTCACATTGAGATTTTGTTAAATTAAATCCTCAACATGAATATTTTAATTCATTTAAATTCACTTTGTATAAAAATTGGATCCATCATACTAGAGATTATCTTTCTTGTCTTGTTATCGTGATCGAAACATTTATTTAAATGGAAAAATTAAACTGAAATTTACCTGATGTATATTTACAAACTTGAAAGATGGATCTTAATTAATCTGAATAATTTATGACATTCTTGATTCCGTATTCATAAATTTATTTTTGTGTTTATTAAATAAATTTAATTCCCAAAAGACAAAGCAGATAATTTCTTACTTATCTACAAGTTCTTTTATCAACTGATTTTTAGTTCTGTTTCCTTCTATTGAAGCACATCCATCATAATGTATTATGTAAAAACAGCTTCTTAAATCACACAGAATTTAGTTTTTAGAAACTATAACTAGCATAACACCAAAGTCAGTTAATAATCTTTTACTGTTAGTTTTAAATCATACTTACTTCTCTCATTACATGTCACATACGAACCAATTCGTTTGTGGCACAAGCTACTGAAAAAACCAATAAAAATTACAACGTGAGAAAAGATGAAAAAATGCATGCATATTAAAAAATCGGGTTGTTAGGCATTTATATTAATATGCTTTTTTAATCTTATCGAGTCATTACACAGAAACACACACCATACACACTATTATATATTTATATATTTAAATATATATATATCATATACTAATATATATATACACACCCCTAGATGGCAGATAGACATGCTGAAAGTGCCTTTGTGAAAAAAACCATTGGTGGATTGCTACAACCAGTTCCACCCTTGCATGACAAAACACAACGTCCACAAGAGTGCGTGCGGGCTGAGTTTAACACATTTTAAAATTAATACATATATATATACTCTAATATATATATATAATATATAATATATATAAGTCATTCAATACAAATAAAGGTGAATTTTTGCCTTAGAATTCTTCGGTAATAGCGAAGCACTGTTTTATAGTTGTATCTTTTCAAGGCGGAAATCAAATTTTTCTATTACTAATTGTGCATGAACATTTCATTACATAATGAGCTAAAATAATTGTTTTCACTACACTTTCAACTAAGACTCATAGTGGACAACTCCTTGGATTCTAAGCCCATTAAGAAACATTTATTTGGGCTGAAAACATGCTACTCTCGGTCATACTACTTCATCACACCGTATTCCTTTCCTGTAAACTTCACTTAGGCTTAAAGTTTAAAGCCCTTTAGAAGCACTCGTGTGATTCAGATCTTCCACCATTTCGACCATAGTTCTCTTCCAACCTGTCCAAATACTTTTTTTTGAGATCCTTAAAAACAATAATCGCAAATTGGCTCGTAAACTAAGTTTCCATTTAATTGCCTGCAATTTATAACTTTTTTATTGATATAATAAACCAATTCTTTACAGCTTGCTCACATGACAAATTTCCTCCTTCATTAATCGTGCCAAATTGAGCTCTCTACTCAATAACTAGTTATTATAACATATACTACAATCATATAGTAACTATACTACGTAATTAATATATCTTATAATAAACTTAACTATATCATATCACAGAAGCCTTACATTCTGGATGACAGACGTGACGGTGATACTTACAAGACGCGCCCATGGTGCGACGTGAAGTGTGCATGTAAGAACATAAATTTGAACTTAACATTATGAAAATATCAAAAAAAACCCCAACAAAGGCGAGCATAATCTACACAAAACTACAAATTAGCGAATGTTTCGTGTTAATGACTGACCATAAACTTCCAAATTTCCAAACTTTAAAAGAAACATGCGCATTCATTTAACCAATCATCCTTATTTGTTTACTAAAAAACAGTTATTCACAAAAATTTAAACATTACTTAATTATGTTTCTCTTCATAGAAAGTCTTGCAATCAGCTGATAAGATTTTAGGTATATACCAGCCGATACTTAGCACCTAAGAATCTTCACTTTAGTTCAGCATATCGAATCAGTTCAAGACACACAAACAATAAAAATGCTGTAAAATCAATAAAAGCTACTCTGGACAGTTATATCATCATCTGATATTTTAGTAAAAAGAGACGTATTTCCTAAGAATCAGATATTAAATAAAATTGATTGTTTAATCTCATTTCTCTCGATATTTATAATAAACAACATTACCATTTGCTATAATCAGTGACTTGTGACAATTTTAACTAACAAACAGCATTATTTGAATAAACATTGTTTTATGACAAAGTGAAAAAGTAGTTGAACTTGTGATAATATTTTTCTATTAATTCACAATGTTGCTCCGCCAGCTCCATGTCTTATAACTTCCTACCTCGGCGCATAGACAGGTTCTAGTCAGCGTACCTACTTCTATATAGCCGGTAATCTATAAATTCAAAAATACTGCTTACTGCAAGATAGAAGCAGAAAGCACAGTCTGTCATCAAGATTGATGATGCTGACTCGCACACTTCTCGATAGTTGTTTTTTGGTGGGAGGCGTAATCAAAGCATCAATTACCCATAAGCCAGAAAATCACCAGCAATATCACTATCCATGATCCCATCATTTTGCTGCTTTGATTTCATGCTCACGTGAGAATTAACTCTGAAATCATGGCAGATCCAGAGATGCCAGCTTTCTACCTGATCTTCGAAACCTCTTCATATTTTGCTCCCATGTTTCTGTGTGATCAACAGCTGAGTTTAGTTCAGAATCTGTATGACTGGTTAGACACCTAGCATAAACACTTCTACCTTGCATCTGACTTCAATCGGCACATATATTTCACCAGTCCCCAACCGTTTTGTACTGCATTTCTCTGCTCACAGATCATTACCCCTTATCACATTTTTCTCGTAGCTCGATGGCTTAATGTGCCCAGTTTAGATTGTTCCTCAAAAGAAATTATTAAACAATGTCATATAAACTACTTTTGACCTTAACTTGACCATGTTGTACAAAGATAACTCACTGAGTAAATTAACCATTATCTCAGAATGTAGAAAAAGAACACAAAGTTCCACAATAGTCCAGTGACACTTCAGATCACCGTATAACGCATCAAATAACAAAGGATTGTACTTTATTTTGTGGCGGAGCCGGGATCTACTTACTTCACAGTACGTAGAACATCAAAATTGACAAAATAAATTAGCTTGCCGCAGGGAATTGCGCACCTTAGTAAAAGAAAATTTACAATAACGAAATTTGTACAATTCAACCAATTAGCGAATTTCACTGCCCTGTGAAGACAGGCAGTTTATCAAAGTTAGGACCCCCTTCTTGTACACCCTATCCCTTGCACTATAAAAAAAGCCACGGTTTCTCGAATCCCAACTCATAAACAATCCTCTTCACGTCGTCTAGGGATTCACCGTCACCCTCTTCTTAAGCACGAACTCTTCTCACATCATGCACTAGAAGGTATGTACATCTATCTCTCTCTCATTATATATTAACCTACCTACTCGGGTATATAACATTTCAGATGCATTCAACTTAGCCTGACACTGTTTGTGACCATTTTAAACTTTCACCTTTCTTTCCACTTTCACATGAGTATCGATCTCTTGTTATCTATCTTTCACATTGAACTTTTCAATCACAAAGCACCATTTACAGAACTTGCCCCAAGTCACTCCTGTATTACCTTCTTTAAACCTTCAGTTAATACAATGTGGTTTTGCATTTAAATTTCGGATCTCTGTCCTTTCATGCCATTTGCGTGACATCTTAATCTATATTCTCTCTATAGCTGTTATTGTACTCTTGACCTAAATTAACCTACAAGCGTTTTGAAAACGCCAACTATAAGATTTAGTTACCCCTACAACCGACCCCACATCAGCCACACATACTTCAATATTCACAAAAGTGCAGCTCCTCAAATGTTTCCATCTTTATAAATTCGTTAGTGTTTACGTATACATAAATGGTTATTGGTCAGCATTCATAAACACCTTTTTATAGGCTCAGAAATTGCAACACTTGGTTATGTTTCTACATAACATTTTAATTGAATACTCACAAGTAAAAATAAGTTTGAAACTAGCAGTCTTCCCATATGCGATTGTATCAGCTCACGAACCTTTTTGGCGACATGCCAGCAAAATTAATGGTGCAGATAGAAATTCATTTCTGCTTTCTTAAGCAAACTTATTCTCTTTTGGATTCCTCTGTTGATGTCGCACCATGTCAATAATCGCAGTGATTAACTATATCCTTGGATAATTTTCACATTTTATATAACACTATAACACATGCCAATACCATTACTATATAATTATATATTATTATATATATATACATACCTTAACTTATTATACTAATATCAGTACTATTCACATGTTGTTCACTTATGTGTGACTCTACTTATCCATTAAAGTTCTCATTTTTCCATCACTTCATATATAATTCAGAAAATGTTTAATACTTTGCCTTCGTAGTTCTGAAAAATCTTGCCCAGGGCGATTCCAATGAATGCCGCACCTCTGCCTGACCAAGTAATTGTGGAAGGAATTCTGTTTCCAGTGAGGCAGGATCAACAAACTCAACTTTTTAACATTCTAAAAGAAAATCATATGTAGGACAGATTCAATTTCAAAATCTCAAAGAATCATGAAATCATGATGTACAGTTTGTTATTATTATTAATATATATAAATGAACTATTGAATATGTATAATTAAATAATATTTTAAGATATTTTTCATCTAATTTTGGGTAAATACATCTGATTAAGAGAGTGTGTATTTCCTTTTTACGTAATTTATACGACAATACCAATCGCACATTTTCATATACATATTATTTTATGTTATAAATGATAGGTTTTGCGTACCAAAAGGTATGAGTATCAATATTTTTGTTTTTCTTACTTGTGTCTGAGGTATTTTGCAAAAAAGATGGCCCACTGCATTCGACCATTTGCTTGCTCGCAGACCATACCACTTGTTTGACCTTTGACCGTCTCAGGTCAGGATTTGCTGTCGTATTCTTACTGAGTCTTCTTTTGCTTATACCATGAAATACTCGAAAATATTAACAAAACAGCTAAACAAAACCATTATTAGTATTTTATGGACTTTAGTTTCTATTTTCACAAGTGATCTACAAAATAAATTAATTAATCAAACACATTTCTTAACTTTTCTTGCATTTCAACGCTCGAATCCTTATAGAACAATGTCTGTAATATTACAACACCTCAGCTGTTATTAACTGGAATAACAATGTTTTAAAGAAGGGGGTCTAATGAGTGAGGACCAATTAATGTCGGTCTGACATTGTATTAGCTAAATTTTGAATCAGTTATTTATACACCCATTAATGTCTAAATGCATTAATAGAGCATGTGTTCGGTTAAGTGCCATTGACAAGGAGGAGATTATGTTGGAAAAATGAATATTCGTTATATAAAACTAGATTGATTTTTTTTCTCATATGCTTGTTGATTTATTGATGTATTGCAAATAATGCCTGCTAGTAAGGAACAATTGGACCGCGCGATCACCTGACTGCATTTTTTTTTTAAATAGTCTCAAAACCTTTTTCTTCATTTGACATTAAAAATACCAATCTATGATTAAAAAAATTAACAAGTCATGGGCAGCCTTATGTTGATATTCAGCCAATCTGAGATAGAGCGGCACACCTACTGAGCAAGCTCCTTGTACCGCTTCTTACGCACACATGTATCCCTGTACGCTCTACTCAGATGCTGACCCGTTTGGCGCACTAAGTGCGCTCAGTATTGAACCAGCAAACCTTGTTGTTCCTAGCTGTCGGACGTCTCTACCAACTGAGATGGAATGTTGACCAGAATTAGCATGAAAACAAAAAATGCTTAATATTTTGTAACTATAGAAACTCCTTGGACAAGCCAAAACATGAAACCGAGTATCTTTACAGCTTAGGTCCATCCTGAAAATATTCCATATTCATCCATTCATCTTGGGAATTAAATGACTTTTACATCTTATGTAATCTATCAAAAGTTTAGGGAATATCTATACGATTTTCTGCAAGTTGTTTCTCTAACAGTAATTCTTCTTTTTTTTTTCGTAACAGTTTCCATATCAAAAATGAATAATTTTCAAGCTTCTTTGATAGGATCGCTAACAGGTATTACTTATTATGAGGTTAGAGTTTTGGCCTAGGAGTTGATAGGCAATGAAGAGTGCTCCACACTCCCCATATTTCCAGAAACTGAGCTCTCACCATTAGATGCAGTTTAGTAATCATACAAGACACCACCTTTGGGCGTATCTTTTCTTCTGCAAGGGATACAGTCAGCGTATTCTAAGTCCACTACAAGGTGATCTGGATTTGATAATCATATTTTGGATGGGACAATTAGGAAGAAAACAAAATTTGTTTAGCTGAAAATCTAGGCACAACCAAAAGGAAATAATCTAAACTCCCATGACACATAGTATATTCTAGTGCACATTCACATTGGCACATATTTAGGAAAAAAATTCAATAATTTGTTTTTTAAATTGTTGGAGCAAGACTTTTCCAGCACTGCTTATAATAATAATAGAGGTAACAAAGTATTATGCTTTAGGAATCATCAATTAGTTCCCTTGATCTAGTATAGCAGATACATTAATAGACAAAAGTTGTGTAGATGTTGGATTGTTTAAGGAGACAGTAAACATGATACGCGAACCTTGGAAAATGGGTGTGTCGATTAGAAGCACATAGACATAAATCAGAAAAAAATTTCTTGCCTCTTCTTTCTGTTCTTTGAACAGGAGAGATGGTTGTTCTCCCTTCCCATCATGAACAGTGTAAAATTAACTGGGCTATGACTATTTTTTAAAAGCCTTTTTTCCATTTGTACCCCTTTTCAGCATACTGCTGTCATAGAACAATATGTCTATATTTATCTGTCTTAGGACACTCTTGAGTACATCTTTTTTGATACCTATTATATGCCTTATTATGTATGTATTAAATGTTTCTGTATGAGTAAATGAGTTTACTTCTTGTCTTTCCTTCCATTTATTCAATTTTAGGACATCCGGAATATTAATACTAATATTGATCCTTAGTGAGGACTAATATATTCCCTACCCTCCAAGCAGCTCGTCCCAATAACTTCATTGTTTGATGATATAACTTACAGACTGAGTTATATTTACATACTCCAGTATCCTTAAGAAGGTCATTCTTTATACTGAAATATAGCTTTATGACCACAATGATTAAAACCATAATACATTATGACCCATAACTTTATTCACTAATTACATACCTTATAAGATAAGCCATTTTATAGAATGCTATTATATTATTCATAAAAGCTTTTGAAAAAATTTGATAAAAAAAGGAAAGGAATAAAAATAATCTAATCTTATTGATAGAAATTACAAATTTTAAGAAAAAAAAAAGAAAAAGGGGGGAGCGGGAAAAAGAACATTCATTTAGAAATTATCCAACGAAAATTGGCTTACCACATGTTGCTTCATCTTCTCCATCCACACAATCCCATTTCATGTCACAGACTTTGGAACGTTTTATACCACTTGGAACCACGGGACAAATAAAATCATCTAAGTCTGCAATTATCGAAATAGAAGAAGAAGTAATATTTAATTTAGAGGACCTTTCTAATTAATCTACTCAGCATATACAAAACTGGGTGTTTGCTGCATCCAACCATGTGTTAATGGACTTAAATTTAAGAATGAACAATGCCATAAGAAAAAGAAAAAGAAAACTAAAACAAAATATTCAAGTTTTTCCTGAATTTTCTTAAAAATGTTTAAAACATCTCACTTGGTTGAAAAATGACCAATAAGAATAAAAGCAGTTGCCGATAAAAAGTTTTGACAATTCTATTCAGCTTATATGAAGATTTGTGTGAAGAAAATCTATTAAAAGATAAAACCATTCTTCTTTATTGTATTTACAAAAGAAACTGTGTGAAAATACAGTTTTATGTTTTTATTTGAAAACTAAAAGGTTATAAGAAAAAAGTTATATTTGTGAACAAAATCAATTAAATATAATTAGCATTTTTTCATGGGAGGAAATCTAATCCTTGTCAGTGATTATTATAATTATTATTTAAAATTGTACTTTTATTAAGTTTCTTGATTGAGTTTCTGCTGCGTGAACAAATTACAGCAAGGGTTAATTTCTTAGAGCATATAGCATACACCATAAATGAAATCGTATATTTATTGACAAATTATAATTAATTGTCCAAAATGATATTATTTATTTTGAATAATTCTATCCATATCGTTCATTATTGTATATGATTATAATTGCTTAAAATAAGGGGGACAGTCATTTCTCTATCATATGAGATTTTGAATAATAAAAGAAACTGTACTTGAAATTGTTTTAATTAAGAGCATCTTAAGAGTATATTCTTATAAAATCTTGCTATGTGCTGTTTTTGATGGATTATTCACACATGTGCACAAACACCACACAATAATAATATTCTAGTAATATGTAGATATTTTTCACATTTTAAAAAAAATAGAGTTCACAGAAATTGAGACGGTTGTGTGAGAGTATAAAGTTGTAGAAAAAGTGAAAGGTTTCTAGAGGCAATTCTAAACCAGAATAACTGTTCTATCACTCGTGCTGTGCAGTAGATCCCAACTAGACAGATTCTGTATTGTATATTGCTGTACTACAGGTTACAGGGCACTGAATCATGGATCATGAGGGGGAGGATAGTCTTAGTCATATCAATCTCAGGGTTACAGTTGCAACATCAAAGTTCATGGGGATGGGTAAACATCTCACATGCTGTCTTTTACAAATACCTTTGAAAGGAAAAACTATAGCTCGTTGTGAGGAACTGTTGTAGTAGTTGTACGTATTGTAGAAGTAGATGTAATGTAGATGTAGATGTTCTGTAGTAGAATTTCTTCTGTCTTACTGCGTAAAAGAGTTTGTTTATTAATGCAGAATAATCACATTGTTTATTCTGTGCAAAATTATTTGAAAAAAGACTTTTCCAACATTCCAAAATAGTCGTGATCTTTTAAAATATTAGAATTTCACAAAAATAAAAAAATTCAAATGAATACAAATAAACAAATATAGACATATAGACAGATTAATATAGATGTATAACCTGAAATCATATAAAAGAGTATCTGGTATCCATGATAATCAACAATCATTTTTTAGAAATACAAAATATGCAAATGGAAACAATAAATATTTTGCAGAGAATACAGTTTAATATTCCCTCAAAAATTAATACAAAATAAGAAAAAATAGATATATAAGATATAAATTATTTTTATTTTTTAATTATGATTTGAAATTTTCTTTTTTCATGGGTAAATACTAATCTGATCCTAAACAGACATTCAGGAAAGCAACATTTTGATCTTAGGCAGGACACTTCACTCTATTCCTAATAAATTTGGATAATTTCTTTTATTTAACCCACTTTTATTAATAAAAGCTCTCTTTTAATCCCATTAGATATCATCATTTGCAATTATGGCTGGAAAGTGATAAAGGAATAAAAAGAAATGACCCAGTTGGGTCAACTGTAAGTCTCAAGTAATAAATCTCCACAACACAGAGCAAATGTTATTAAAATTCAAACAGAGTGGTGCCATCCCTCCTGAAGGAGTACCCATTAAAGTTGATAAAAGATGATCAGATTAAATCAACTCTAAGGCTTTTTAGGTGACCTGAATCAACAAACTTAAATTAAGAAACTACTCATATAGGTTTTAATGTTCTTAAAACAACTAGAATTAATGACTTTTTAAAAATATATAGAGAGGATTGCATCTTGGTTAACAAATAGAGATTTTGACCATTAAGTAATCAGAGGCACTGATAGTTTTGACTGTCAAAAAGAAGTGAATTCTACCAAAAGAGAATAAAGTTTGTTTGTCACTGAGAACATTCTAAGAGCTAATTTACAAAATATATCAGTGAAGCTGAAATTTCTTGGGTTTTGTGTCAGTTGAGTATTAATGTGAATAAGCAAATCTTTTTTATCCAGAAAGAAGCCGATTTAACACCCGCATGTGATTGTAAAATGTCATTGAAAGTCAAAGATGGAGTAGTCAAAGATTAGTAGAAAGAAGGCAAACAGTTCCCAAAACCTCACATACAGACTTCTTGTATGCTAGAGAAGTATCCAGCAGATACGGGGATGAGTAACCACTGGTTTCTTTGCGCAAATGCTGCCACTGGGTGGCCAGACTTGTCTGCTTTAGATGGCTCCTACCAGGAACTTAAGTTCTTGACAACTTAGCTCTGACACTACCATGTTTACACCACCCTCCGCGATGAGCTGGGGTTGGACTTCAGGACGTTAAAGGAGTTAAGTGCAGAATTTAAATCAATGAATCAACCACAAAAATTTCAAGTTCAAATAAGCATGATGTGCCCTCTTGAAAGATATAATATTAAATCGGCAAGCTTGGTTTTTGAGATGCTGGAAATTTGTCTACTGGAATGAATAACTTGTAGATGAAACTCAAACTTTAAACAATCCGATCACTCTTTCAGTACAACGTTAATGTAGCCTGCCTCTCTGAGGTCAGGTTCCCCAATAAGATGTGTCCTCAGTATCATTGACTGCTGAGCCCACCATGGTGCTGAAACAGTAACACCCAAAAATCTCTCAATGGTGAAATACTTGAAGTCAACTTTTTCAAGTATTTGAGTGCCATCATCACAGTAACTGGCCAAAGATGAAACTGACATTAAGACTTGTATTGATTTTGCCAGATATGCATTCTGTGGGCTCTATTCAGGAATTAAATGCAGCATCAAAGTACTCATCTACCAGGCCCTATTACAAACTATCCAACTTTTATGGCTGCGAATCCTGGTTAATGAGAGTTAAAAGACCTCTGCAGACTCAAATGTTTCATCATTACTGTTTTATGCTGCATCTTTTGAGTCTGGTGACATTATTTCATATCAAATGCCTCTGTGTGGCTTTGGTGCAGAATCAACTCAGTCCAGCAAGCTGTGATCACAAGATATATGTGCTGTTGCAGTCATGCTCTTTGACACCAACCTGGAGAATTCATCAATGAAGTGATCGCCCCAGACCACCCTCCAGACTAGAAGAAGCATCATGTTCAACAAAAAATGACAGTGAAGGCTGATCTTGAATGAAATATGGGCCCTCATGTCTACAGATTGCACCGCTGGAACTGCAACTGGCTGGAGATCACCCATTCACTCACAATGGATCACCAGGCATGGTCAGCTTTTCTAATTCAATAGGTGGAGCCAATCCAACCCACCCTGGGTGAATGCTGCCACAAAACAAGAAGAAATGGGCCAGAAACCTGTTTGTTTTTCAAGAAAATAAGAATTCAACAGAAGAATTGAGGATTAAGGGTTGATCTGTGCTTTGAATGTTTCCTCACCACTCTCTGTTAATCCCCACACAACAAATATTTTCCTGGCCACAAGGCACACAGCATTTTGTCTCCATGGCAACTACATAACTAGAAGTAGAACAGTAACCACAGCATATTGGACCTTTTAATGCCATGCCAAATACAATAGTGAAAACATTACAAGTTTTTCAAAAAAAAAACCCAAAAAAACAAGCAAACAAATACATATTATACTTACGACAATGAGATTCATCTTTACCATCTGAACAGTCTTGGTTACCATCACACCACCATTCCATTGGAATACACTTGCCATCTGAACACATCACTTCTCCAATAGAACAATCTAATAATTAAAATAATTTGGGGCAATAATTATAAATCTTAATTAACATTAATTCTGCAAAAATCACCAGAAGACAAGAAAATAATCAAGAGCTCAAAATAACAAAACCTCACTGATTATTTATTTGAAAATGAGGCTCCAGAACATTCAGATTTTCTTTTGAATGTAATTTTATGAAATAGATTTAAAAGGGTCAAAAATGTTAAGATTTGGATAGTTTGGGTGAATGACATTATGGGTGTTGGCATCCATCTGTTTTATGAGTCCATAGATCTGCACCAAACTTTGGAAGACAAGCAGGCACCCATGGGGAAAACCTCTACTTTCCATGCCCTCAATGTTGCCCAAGAAAAAGACAAGTACCAAAACAGATTAGTACCAGTATCATTGAATAGTGTTACCAGAACAAGACTGAAAACAATATCAGCCTTCCTAGATTTTAATGTTGTTTTTCTCTGAGACTGGTAGCCTACCAAGGCTAGCAACCAAGATCTATCCTACTTTTTTATCAACTCAATTGTTGGAAAGAAGACAGATTCATATAAAGGACATTAGTATAAAGTGAATGCAAATAGCCTACGACTGGAATTTGAACTGAAAATACCAATTTCATTTTCCATATGATAATACCACCCCCTCCTCCAAATAGATAAAATTAATTTTTTTAAATAGGTATCAACAAAGATGATATTATAGACGTATTTTACAAAATCAAATCAACTCCACTGATTGAAAAAGTTTACCAAAAATCAGCGAAATTTTTCTGATTTTAATGAAATTTTCAGTATTGAAAGAGATAAGAAGGGATAGAACTACAAAAATTTGTTTAAATTAATTGTATCATGAAACTCAAAAACTTCTACGAACCAGGAAAAGATATTACACCAAGGATGTCTAGATTGCCAATAAAATAAAATGCATATTTATTTCAACCACAAAGGGAAAAAGGAATAATTTAAAAAATTAAAAAAGAAACAATTCAAATGAAGTAAAAGGAAAAGGTGATAACATACCACAGTTCTTTTCATCACTATTGTCACCACAATTGTCTTCTCTGTTGCACCATTTATCTGGAGTGACACACTTGATTGTTGCATCTACGATGAGGTGGTCTGCATGCTAAAAACAAAAATCAAAGAGAATTAACTCTTTACTTCTTAACACACTTAAATGTTAAATAAGAGAAATAATTTCAGATTAAGTTTAATATCCAATCACAATATTTAGGTCTGCTTGTCTTTTAGAAATGAAGTTGAAGAAGTTATTGTTTGTGTTCTATGGACAGCTCCATCCCCACTAATCAGGGTCAGGGTCAATTATTGATATCTGATGGAGGCAAATGCCCACAAAACGATGGCCTATAGTCTTGTAAGTTTTCCCATTCTTGGATTCAGAGAACCAGATTTTCCATATGAGTCATTAACAGTCTGTGCTTTACCTACTGAGATATTGCTGATATTGCCTTCTAGTAATAGACAGTTGCTAATTTCCCTCTTACTGCAGTAAATTATAATTACTGGTCATACTAATTTTCAGTGGCTTAGTTATTTAATGTGAAGATAGCATCGTCGATCTCGTGATCTAAAACGATATGAATTCTGTTTTTATCTACATTATTACAGTAGAACCAATTGCCTCTTGCTTTCAGGCTAACCAATACAGAGATTGGCCTTAACAGGTGTATTTTGCATTTGTTATTTTCCTCGGACGGTTTTTGCTCAGGTGGAATATTTTAGTAGCATCTGCCACCGAATTCACAATGGTTCTGCCTTTAATACCGTTATATTCCAAACCTCAGGTCATGCACATGCTAGGATAATGCTGAGTCTGTGTGCAAAAGGATCTTGCGAAGCTGGACAATAGTAAGGTGCTTTCACACTCAGCAAATTAACTCTCTTGTCTCTAGTGCTTGTGAAAGGAATAGAGCCCCTTATTCGTTTGGCTAATACTGACAATAGGCCACTCCACAGAATTTACAACAGTTCTGCATCAGTATAGTGTTTCTGGAATAATTAATCTGCTTCTTTTTTTTTAGTGTAGTGAAATTCATATTTCTTTGTAATTTTTTTATTAACTGCGTTTTATATACTTTTTAATACAATTATGCTGAAAAACAAATTGAATTAACTGAACTCCAAGAAATTCTAGTTAATAACTAATAAGGAGTGTTTTTTTCTCTTTTCGCCACTCTTTATCTGTATCGTTCCTTATGTCTCTTTTGCGTATCCCTTACAATATTCTTTTGGTTTTTAAATCTAAAATTTATATAAAAATGGATTAGTCTACTATTAATCTTATAATTTCTGTTTCAGAGTCTTAAAAATAAATTGAAGACTAATGTACCACAAAGCTTTTCATCACTGAGATCATCACAGTCAAAGATTGCCATCACAGAAACTACATTGAAGGTACACACTGCCCAGATCTACACGAGTCGCCAACACATCATTTTCTAGACAAAAAATTAAAAAAACTCACTCTGTATTAATGATGGCAAATAGAGAGTAAATTAGCATATATTATACTTCATTAACAAACAAAATCTGCAAACTAAAAACCTGTCATAGAACAGGAGTTGAACTCCTGAATTGAATTGATAATGGTTTACCTGAACAATGTGTTCATCAGAATAATCTTTGCAGTCTGGATTAGCCAATACATCGACGGGACTTCATCACGCACTGACCACTGGCACTGATTTGGTAAACATGCTATTGATGTTATATATAAAATTGAATGTAAGAAACAAAAAAGAAAATTTATAAGTTTTGTGGTTTATAATTTGTAATATTGCATGTTGTATTCAGTGTCCCAAGCCTTTACATCGTACACAGAAACACCTCCTAGAATTGGTACCAAAAAATAACTTAGCTTTGTCTATGTGGGTGCTGATATGTTTTTGCAAATAAATCCAGTTGTTGTCTATTATATGATGGAGTATGTTATCTAGATGAATGCACATGGAATTGAAATGATATTTGTATATTCAGCTAAAAGAATGTGTCAAAATAACTCAGTTTTATTATTCATTTATTCACTTTATTATAATAATTATTATTTTCGTTGGATGCTTTAAAGAAACATTCAATTGTACTTAGTAATGCATTTCTTCAGCTTCTACATGCCTGTCAGATTTTCTATTGTATTATTGTGTTGTGATCATCTTTGTAGCATAAGAATGTATACAGAAATATGTGTGTATAGATTGGAATTTATGTCTATTATAATTATATGATGTGATTTATTTTCATTTCCTATCTATGTATATATATATATATTGTACCAGAACAATATAAAGAACAATGTTAGGAAAATAATAAGAGAAAAAAGATTAACCGTGGAATCTGGAGCAAACTAGATAAGGATATCCTTGAAGTTATTTAAGAGAGCAAAGATGAGGATGAATGGACACATAGCAGGTATGGATTGTATATGTATGTGTATATATATATATGGCAATTAAGATTGTTGAATGAGATCAAAGGAAGATTGAAGGGATGAAATAAGATGTTTTTGATTAGAAATAATAGAGGTTAGCACAGCGCCATAATCATTAGGAGGAGTAGAAAAGGCATCGTTTAGCATGGACTGACGACCAATACTAAAATATGCCATACTTTCTAGCAGAACAGAAGTGTACATTAATTTATGTGTACCAGCACTTAATACTTTCTGCAATTTTCTGGCTCATCATCCTGCTTGTGGACAAGTAGGTTTCATCACCAACTGAATTGAGATGCAAACATATTTTGCTATTTTTCATTGGTAGTAACTGACGACAACCTGAAAAGCAAAAGATTCAATCAAAACACAAAAATAATACCTTCACCAGAACATATACATCGTTAATATGCTCATCTACAAATCAAATTTGTCAAGTAAATCATAGCTGTATTTCAGTTATCAATTTAATTATACTTCAACAAGGGTTAACATCCTAGTAAAAAAACAATAAATCAACACCAAAAGAAAATTTGGCAACTTTATGTGTATTGTTGTATGTATGTATATATAATAATGCTTACCTTCAATAACTGGGATGCAATGTGGTTCTGCTTGTAGTTTTGTTTATCTATAAATATAGCACATGATTGTAAAATTTATTCAGATTAGAAATTTTCTTTTAATTTGACAGAAATAAACTAGCAAACCAATTAAATACGATACTATCCAGATGAACATTCATTATATTATTTAAATATTTCTATCTTATAAACTAGAGACATCCAAAAACTAGTGACACCAAAAACTAAGACACCTTCATATATATGTACTATATCATCATGAAAACCTAAAACTTCTTTACTATGTGTCATAATCTGGTGTTCAAATTTGCTGAAAAAGTCGTTATAATATAATGTTATTATTTTTTTTTATTTTTTTTATTATTTTTTATCATCTTTTAGTTCGTGCGCGCGCACACCACACGCATACACGCACACATGAACTTAAAAATTAAAAGTTGGTGAAACAGAACCTTGTATGTTCTCCATCTATATATTACATATATATTTATTTTTTGGTCTGGTAATGCACCAAAGAATTACATGTTAAGGAAATATATATGTATATGAGTATGTGTGTGTTATTTACCTGTGCAGCAATGGGTCAGACAGGATAGAGTAGCTGATTATTATCATTATTGTAGATCGATTTCATTTGGTGGATCTACCACTTGGTATATTAATTGATAATCATATCAATAGATAACAGCTATAAATGGAAAAGTAAAATGAAATTAATGAAAGAACATATATATGTCTTTTTCAATTATATATATATGCCATCATTTTATATATATGTTATCTAGTGTTATAATAATATATTGTATGTGTATATGGTGGAAAAGAAGAAATATTTACATTGAACAACCTTTAAAAAATAATACTGAATTATGAAGAAAACATTTTGAGGTATATATATTGTGTATATATTATAATTGGATTATTTAACGATTTTTTATCTTTGAACGTTAGGTTTTGTAAAATATTTCTTCATTTTTATGTGTATGTATATTATAGTTGTGATTGAAAATTATTTGATATTCTGATGTATTTGATGTTATAACTAAAATAAATGAAATTAAAAAGATAACCCATGGGAACAAAATAACATAATTTAATCAAGCTTGTAGTTGCAAGTATGAGCAATTATTAAAAGGTGATACTTGAACTCTCCCTCCCTCCCTCCTCCTCTCCCATCTCTGTGTTTTCTCTTCTCTCCTCTCTCTCTCACCACTTGCCAGGTTTAATATACTAGACCAGGAAATATCAACGAAGTAGCCTTTAGGGCACATGAAATTAATGTGTTGTCGAGGACTGCATTAGAATTTACATATCTGTAGGGCCACACATACAACAAGTTAAGCAAAATACAAATCAATGAGTTTTATAAAATTTATTGTAGCAATCTTTTTTATCGCTTAAAAATGCAAACAAATGTTTTACAAGCATTCATGAATGTAACGTAAAGAAGTAGATATGACAAAAATGAAATTGGTAGCACATAGAGTAAACTTACATTTTGCATCTAACAAATACATTTATGTACAAAAATCATGACAGTTTAAAGAAAATTTATTAGCTCTATATCAATCATTTTTATTTTTTGCTGTATGTGTATATTGTGTATATATTTGTATGTGTATGTGTTATATTGTATGTATATATATATATATATTGTATTATGTGTGTATAATATATATATATATATATATGTATGTAATATAACTGTTCAACACACATAGGTAGAACCAACTTTGCCGTGAAACTTGAGAACAGAATTTCAGTAAGTTTTTGGCACTTTTTGGAAGGTATGAGAAGAAATCAGTATCCCCATTTGAAGATAATTGTTCTGAGTACAGAACTCATTAGATTTCTAACAGTTCTATCTGCATGTATTCTTTTCTGTGTTGATGACATCAAAGGTGAACAGTTTGAGAACTAACAACTGATGTTCAAAAGACGAGAAATCACATCTTGTGTATTAACACAATCCAGTAATCTGGTCAATTTGGTGAAGAACAAACCACTATAGGATGTTTTCAGCTTTTTGCATATTGGAAATACTACTAAATTTTCATTGACAACTTTTTAATCAAAACTGGGGCCTGTAAAAATCAACTGCTCTGCTGATGTGTGACTCATGTATGACTTACGAGCCACATGTTCGACATGTCGCTTAGCTATAACGGCCCACCACCTCTCTCTCATCTCTCCTGTGCTCTGTCTCGTCTCTGTCTCTCTCTCTCCTCTCATACTGCATATGGAACATACTATTAAGTTATAAATTTGTGATCCTGTGTTAAACGCTTAACTCGTATGTTCGTCTAACTAGTAAGAAAATTATAGTACTTTACCTTTGGAACTTATATCAGTTAACCAATGAAACACCAGCGTGAATCCATCAAACCCAGCCACACACTATAGAGTATCCATTCGGATCTGAATCTTCCAACAACTTGTCAACTTCTAATAGACAATATATATATATATGACTTAATCGATGCGTTCAAAGAAACTTTTTTAAGGATTTTTATATATTTTCAAATCTTATCATTAAAGAAAATGTAAATTTTATCCTATGTCGTTTAAAAAACAAAACAAAAACAATACTATCAAATCTAAGTATTTGTTGGTTTGTGTCATAAAAGAGTTAAAAATAACATCTGCAATCTGTGTATGTATGTGTATGTATATATGTATATGTATATGTATATATCTATATATTATATCACTATATTATATATATATATTATATTTTATATAAAATATAATTTATTATATATTATGTAATCGTCATCTTAGTAAATAATTACAGTAATTATTATAATTGAAAAGCTATTAAATATCTATAGCTATATGTTGATGTTAAGCAGAATTCTTGTCTTCGGATGATAAACTCAAGAAAGAGTAGAAAGATCATTTGATATGTGTGTATGTATATTATGTATATATGATGTTATTACAAGCTGTTCGCAGCATCCACATACAAGACCCGCCCAAACAACCATTCTTTAGTCATTTCATTTCATTCTGTAATGATAAAAGAAATAGGAGATATGGCAACTGAGCATTAAGTATATTTGTTTTCTTGCATTCAAGATATAGCGTATTTTCCTAGCAACTGCAACTCAACATTAAATAAGTGCGAAAAAAGCAAAAGAAAGGAATGCACACTTGAATATAATTTCATACTACCATATATGTTGCTCACTAGATAGCAGTTTCCTTGATCAAGCAGTTTATTTTGCACCCCTCTCCCTTTTAGGGACACAATATGACCTGTCATCTTGTGTATTTCCAAACTAAATAGTCTCTATAGTTTTAGGTATTTTAGATAGTTAAAAATGTCTTAAGAAACAAGGAGAAATATTACAAGCACAGGAAAAATAATCTGAGAAAGGTAACATTAAAGTACATATTTTATGTATGTGTATCAGAAATGTATTAGAAAGTTGGCAAGTTCTGTCATCCAGTGTTTAAGAATTGCCTCCTATGCAAGAACATTCTCAAAGAACTTTCTAAGGGTCATTTTAGATTGAGACAGTGAAGAAGTCACAACCATATTATGTTTATATATATTCTAATTCTACTGATGCAATAAGTTCAATCACCAAGCCCAATATGTTAACAAGGTAAAGAAAGTAAGTCGTCAAGGGGGGCTAATGTCGTATCAGCCCAGACCGCAGGTGTAGTCCTATCCCTTTTATTGTGTTATTATATAGAGATTATTTTGTGCTGAAGGTTGGGGCACCCACACTACCATCAGCTCCTTACTTTAACTGCATAGCACCCTGTGCTACTCATATGCGAGTTGGTGAGGGCAGGTACGAACTAGGAACCATTGTGGTTTCTAGACGACAGTTCTATTATGTGTATGTATATTAATGATAATTAAAGTTCTCTCAAATTAACACATAATTATGCTTTTAGTTCAAACACGTTATCTATCTCACATTATATCCAATACTTTATTATTAGTAACATACAGTAAATCATTTGAAATTAAAAATTATTACTTGTATATTCTATATATGTTGTTTATCAAGTTAAATATTAGCAATTTTGTAGTGATAAAGGTATATTATTCATTCTTGATGATTAGTATTAGCCACAAGTCGAGATAATATGTATATGTGCTCTGTATTCTATGACACTTTTCTGAATTATGTAAATTTATTGTTTCTTTGTAAATATTTTGCCTTTACACACTTATGTACAATTTTTCCCATGTTTATCAAATGTTTGTCTATGTAGTTTCATAGCTGCATATATAATTGATGAATATATAGAATTTCTCTCAATTATTTCACACGTTTTTCATATAGGCTGATGGCAGTTACATAAATGCAACTCTTTTTAGACAATTGATCACTTTAATAAGTCTATAACAGTGGTTATCTGCACCTTCAGTTAAAAAAAAAAAAAAAATATATATATGTGTATATGTATGTAGTGTGATTGTGACATTAAAAAAAATCTGAACTCCGCTTCTCACCACAATGAGTTTGACCAATGGAAAACTCATGGTATAAAATAACAAGAGGCTAATCTTTCATTCATTCATTCATTTCGTCTTGATAAATACAGTTCAGTATCATACCTTTTGGAACATACCTCATATATTTTTACCTCAAAAACTCTCAAGGGGCCTGGCATAAAACACAGGCGAATCTCCTCTTATAGGATTTGATGGTACCAACATAAAACAAAGAAGTTCAGTTGTGAACAAAGTTTAGAACAGTAAAAATGACATTGATTAGAGAAAGTAAATGACTTACCTTTTGCAATACTTTTACAAGTATATTTAGATATTCCATTTTTTACAAAGTGGGAAGATGTGCCCAAAAAAGCATGAGGGCATTTCTTAGAACACTTTGATGAAATTTGCATAGCTTTCATATAAAAACGTTCCATTGCCTCAGTATAACTCTTATCGCCAAATACATTGTGGAGTGATTAAGTAATGGGAGTAACCACTTGTAGGCATTCTTTTACTTCAAAGGAAAACATTTATCTGAAAATTATGAACAAAAAAAAAGAAAAAAAAGATTTTGATAAGATTAAGATTTTAATTTTATGATCTTTGGAACAAAATCTAAAAAAACCATTCATACATTAAAACTGATTATCCTATCATTAAAGCAAAGAAAGGTTTTATTTATTTAGATCAAATTTGATAATCAGATGTTGGCAAGACACTTCAGGTGGTTTGTTGGTTGTTCAATTATATTTTGAGGTCATAAAATTTTCTAATTTTGTTTAACAGAATTCTTTAAACTGAGAACATATAATTCTCTGATATCATATGTATGTGTATAATTCATTTTAATTTGACCATATAAGGAAAAGCATTTTTATATAAGTAGAACGAAAATTTTAATTCTAAGAAAAATTGATCATTATCCAATTCATTCATCTTTGGTCATATAGGAGAACCTTTTTTTTAATATTTTGTCTTGGGGTTTGGTTTTAGATAATATACTTTGTTGCAAAATAGCAATGTTAATCACACGATAGAAAGGCATGGTCCGGGCCACAAACAAATTATCAGTCATATGGAAATCCGATCTCACTGACAAATTCAAGTGACAATTCTTCCAAGCTGTGGGTATCAGAGCTGCTGTATGGCTGCACCACTTGGATCCTAATGAAGCGCCCAAGAGAATAAGCTAGATGGGAGCTGCACAAGAATGCTGCATGCAATCTTGAACAAGTCGTGGAAACAGCACCCCACAAGGAAGCAGCTGTATGGCACCTGCCCCCATCCTCACAAACCATCCAAGTGAGACGGACTAGGCATGACAGGACACTGCTGGAGAAGCAAGGATGAGCTCAAAGCGCCGTTCCGTTTTTTTTTCTGTGGAAGCCAACACATGGACATGCTAGTATGGGGTGGTCGCCCACCAAGGACTACATTGATCAACTATTGCGAGGATGCTGGCTGCTGCGCAAGAAGAACTCCCAGATGCAATGAATGATAGGGAAGGGTTCGAGAGATTGTCATGGATATCCATGCTACTAGCTAGCACATGATGAGGATGACTGTGCAAAATAAGGTTGATCATTGCAAATTTTCAGAACACTGCATGCTTACTGGTCTATTCTTTGTTCTTCATGAATTTCTAATTATTCCTACGATTAAATGAGGAATTATATCAGCCTCATTACGCTTCAATAAGAAAAATAGACCCATACACATGTCTTCATTGCATTATCCCCCTGAATGCATCTACTTGAGTAATTAATGACTTTTGTGTAAATAAATGAACCCTAATTTTTAGCCACAAAACATTGTTTCTATCATATATAGTGTACAATGAATGACCCTAACTTTTGGGCTAGCAATACCTAAACAAAGGCTTTTAGTCCAATTATAATAAAATTCTAAATATCATGTTTATTGCTATAATATTAGTACATATCATATGCACAGTTGTCATGAAATTGTGAATAAATTTAAATAAAACTTTATTATCTTAACAAAAAGCCTTTGTTAAAAAATAGGATATGTTGTACATTTTGGAAAGGAAGCTTGGGACATAAGGCTTAGAAACAAGGTAAGCTCTCCATTTCAATAACATATCTCATGTAATAAACAATCTCTTGTTTTTAAGTTGAAAATTGGTCTTAAAAAGTTGTTTATTACATGAGTTCATTACATTTCCTATAACACAATAATGATTATATTATTTTAAAAATTAGAAAACTAAAATCTTACAGAAGGAGGAATGAGGTTTAGGACTTAAAATGAAAAGAAGAAAAATATTTGTTCCTATTAGTTTCCTGTTTGATTTAGTAAATAATATTATTAATTATTCAATGTTATTTCTATTTCATATAAATCAACAGTTATGAGTCAATATATGTATATAATATATAATAATTATATTTGTATATCAACAATTGTATCTTATATTATGATAATAAAATTTATTTGGTCCTCACAACAGTTTGATCTTTATTATGATTTATTGGATTTTTTGTTCATTATTATATTAGAAATTATTCTAGAAGGAGATTCCTTGGACATTCTCTTTTTCACATAGAAAGCCATAGGAAGACAATGAATAATTATCTCCGTTAGATAATCAGCTTATCTGTGAGGTGTCACATGACAATCCCTAAAAAACCATTCTCAACCTTTTTTGGCTTTGAATAATAGAGACTGTCCTTGCCATGGAACAGTAAAGACACATTTTGCTTTCCACCATCAGTAGTATTTTTTCTATGTTTGTATCCTTTCACATACTACTGGTTCTTTAGAACTATGTGTGCATATTTCTAAGTGTTTGAAAATGTTGTGTATTTTTCAATACTACTTGTATATATTATATATATATATATATATATATATATATATATATATTCTGTATGTGTAAATGAACTTATCTTGTTTTCCTCTCTGTTTATCCAGAGTTATTATATCATGGATATACTAATACTAATATAGTTTCTTGGTGATGAGAGAACTATATCTTCCCTATCTACAAGAAACCAATAAAGCTTTTAATTTATGTTTATTAGACAGAGTATTTTAACTTATTTTATGATTTATTTGTTATTTATTTCTTGAATTTATCAAAGAAACAAGAAAACAAAAAGATTGTAAATTAAGTGACATGCAAATCAATATTGAAAAATTCATCCCATGTATATGGAACTTCTCAATGGTTGATTAACATTGATGATTCCTTGTAAATACACCTGAAGAAGGCTGGAGAGTAAGATGGGTGAAACATTGGAAAAAGAACATAGACAAGAAACAATAGTCTGTCTAATAAAAATGAATTACAATAAACTCTGTCCTACAAAATTCAGACTAGATAAATTTTAATTTGCCTGGAAGAACAATACTGGATGTGGGGAGTTGCAAGCTTTGTAACATGAAGTTGGACTTAAATTTATCCAAACTTAATGTTCAAATTAGGAAAGCTATTGACAAGCCATACCTTCACCAGATTCAATGAAAATTGAAATGTGAAATTAATCAAACTAAAATGAAACTATTAGTGTTATTCAATTGTCTGCATTTATTTGCTATGCTATTTGTTTTAATTCTTACATTAATGAAGAACTTCATCGATCTGCTGACAGTATGATCTGTTTTTTAACTAGTTTTAACCTAGTTTAAACATGAGGCAACAATAATATTGCACTCTGTGAAAAAGAACTTACTCACAAATGTCTATTTAAGACAGAAATTGCACTAAAAAAGGCTCTCATGTTCCTGTTAAATCATTTAAGATTATCAAACCCATGGAGCAATAATTGTATATATTTCTGGGATTTATCATTTGTCATACAGCTACTAAAAGAATAATCTTTGAGAAATTTTTAGAATGGTTTTCCTCCTTTGAATAAAATAAAATAATCATTGACCACTTAAAAAATGAAAATCAGAGAGCATACTAATGCCAAATTTAACTGAATTTAAACCTGAAAGGAAAAAAACAATTATTGAAGATATCATTCGAAATGTTAGTAAAAGGATTATTGTGCCTGTTAATAAAGTGATTGAATTAGTGTTCAATTTTCACTGATGAATCAATAATTCTCTTAACCTGAAGATGTTATTTTTTGTTCATTTTTGTAGAACAATAATGTTTTTATTTTCAGATAAATATGTGTAAATATTTATGCAGGTAACAATACCAAAGCCTAATTCAGCAACAAATCATTTTCTTGTTTATTACAGGATTCTTTTTATTAATTAAAACAAAATTGCAAATAATCATTTATGTTATAATGATCTGATTTTTGTGTATATGTTAGTATAACATATAGCAATATATATATTTTTGTTAGTGCAGTTTGGTTAAAATTATCTACTTTGAGACTAAAGCAATTTCCAGTCCAGTTTGAAAATTTCTAATAATAGTGTGGGATCTGGTTGAGTTTACCCCAGTAGTAAAATCTAAAAAAAAGAAATGACTATTTAAAAACATAAAACCTTCTTGGTTGGATTGAGAACTTTCAGAACCCTCTCATATATGAATTTATAAATAGAAAATGACTTGGTATTTGGCAGCTTTTAAGTGAGTTATTTATGAAAATTAGATTATTCTTTGCAATATTTGTGTCTCTGCAATAATTTTATGAACAGAAAAATATTTTTGGGTTTAATCATAAAAACAGTGTATGTGCAAAATAGAGAGAAGTGAAAGCTGTGAAAGGATGAAATTAATTAAATGCAAGAAAAGAGGAGAAATTTGAAGGAAAAATATGAAAGGATGTGAAGAAAAGTGGAAGAAAAGTGAAATAATTGAAAAATAGAAATTGCATACTATTTCTGTTATGAGATGAATATGATAATTTTGCAGATTAAATTTTGCAGATAATACAAAAATTGCATAGTTAATAAAAAAAAATGTTAGTTAAGAGCATTGTATTATTTTTGAGATACAATTAACATGCGAAATCCATAGATTCTTTTATTCTGGTTTGACCAATGTCAAATGTTGAATTTACTCACTTGAAGTAGACACTTTACATGAAGTTTCATCATCTGCACTTGGACAATCAGGGACGCCATCACATACATAATCTACATTGATGCATTTCCCACTTGGGCATTCGTACTCCCTTTTTGTACAGATATTAAATTCTGCAAAATAAATCTATACTTTGACTTTTTCTATATTCCAACATTACTTGATTACAATCGAATAATATCAATATGGAAAACCACAATCATTTACAATGATTGAGAGTGGATCACCATCATTTAAATTCCTTTATAGTTGTATTATTAAAATATAGGAAATGTTGATCTTTGAAACCTTGGCTAATTCATAAGATTAGACTAGAACTGTTTCTAATGGAAATATGATAACAAATTATGTTAGTCTTCTTATAAATATGCATAGATATTCACATGCATGTAATGATAAGGATATTTCTATATACCTCCCTTTATTCAGTCTTTTTGTTAAATGTACATAATTGTTCTCATTTTTTTAATTCTGTACAAAGAAATTACATTTCTCATTCTGTTATTTAACCTACTAATATTTTTTGACAAAATATATGCAACTTTCTAATGTGTTCACTTGATGATTGTGTAAATCATGCAAATATTTCCATTGAAATATCACATTCCTTTTTGTCTGCACACTTAGATGTTGTTTTTTTGTTTCAGGCTCATTTATCAGTGAACTATAATTTAAATGGAAAAATATATAATTTTGTGTTACATAGGGGATGCTGATTATAGGGGTAACAATCTGGCAGCAGGAGAAGCAAACAAACAATGAAGGGTTGTCTGGTAGTGCAATCCTAGAGGTTTATAATCACTTCTAAATGAAGGTTTGGAGTTATATTTGTTTTAGGTCTTTGTCATCTTTTTTAACTGTTCAACTGGTTCCCAAAAAACAAACAGTAACCTCTTTATTTGTTAACATATAAATCATTTCAAAGTAGAGATTGGTGTTATCCTGATGTTTTTTGCTGCAATGAAAATGAGGTAGATAAATTTATGATCAATTTACATATAATTGGGTGGCTTTTCAGCTCGGTAATAATGATGCAAAATTTATTTAAATCAGTTTGTTTTTATTTTCTAATAGACATGAAGAGATATGACAGTGAATATATTGTTTGTGGTTTTTTATATTTTGCTATTTACTTGTATTTATTTGTATATATTTATCTTATCATAGATTGTCATATACTTTTAATTTTTATAATAAGTGTTCTTGCTTATATAATATGAAATGGTTTATTTGTCTACACTCTTCCTGAAGATACTTTAAAAAAAGATGCAGTTTGGATTGACTATAAAACAATTCTCTAAAGTACAAGTTGGAAGTTACCAATAAAAATCATTCTGTTACCCAAAACAAACAATTTATGTCAAAACAAAAAATAAAAAATGAAAATGTATAAATATGAGGTACAATTGTAAATAGTCACCTACCTTCATCTTCTGGCATTGGTATGCGTCACATTATGAGAAGTGAATTGGGGGTTGGGAGGAATAGAGAGACTAAACTAAGAGAGACCTTATTTAATCACATATCTACAGGTGTAATATTCAACATATAGTTTTTTTAAAGAGATGGGTTGGGATATGCATGTATGCATATGGCAAAGGCCAAAAATAGTCCCAATTCATACCAACAGTCTCATACAGGCACTTTAGTGCAATGAGAATGGTGCTGTCTCATGGTTGAAATCCATGGGACCTGACTCTCCACACACACTTTTGCTATATGGGTCAGCAGGTGAACTGGGCTGAAATACTTCAACAATTTTTAAACTGTTTGTAACTTTTAAATACTTTATTTTTTAATTCTATAAATTTATATATGTATATATATATTACTTAGTTTGAAAATTGCATTGGTAAGAAACTGTCATTAATAAGCATCGTTGACATTGTGTCTTTGCTACACTAACTTTGCTACACTATATATATATATATATATATATATATATATTTAATAACATAAATATATAGGTTTTACATATCTATTTATTGGGTGACAAAGGAACATTCACAACCATATTGGTTTTCATGCGATGCATTCATCAGGTGAAGATGTTTCAAATGCATTTGAAACATCTTCACCTGATAAATGCATGATGTTTCAAATGCATTTGAAACATCTTCACCTGATGAATGCATCACATGAAACCAATATGGTTGTGAATGTTCCTTTGTCACCCAATAAATAGATATGTAAAACCTATATATTTATCTATTATATTTTATAACAGCTCTATTTTATATTGAGCACTCTACCAATTAATACTGCCTTTGGTACACCATTCCAGCAAAAGCTGTAATAGTGACCATCTCACACTACAGTATATATATATATATATATATATATATATATATATATATTAAGTGGTTTGAAAATTTCATAGGTGAGAAACTGTTAGTTACCAAGCATTGTTGACTTTGTGTCTTCACTAATCTAACTTCCATATATATATATATATATATATATATATATATATATATATATATATATATAATTCTAATTAATCATGACAAGCAAATTCGGCGAATACCATGTCGACGGAGGAACACTGTACAGCTGTTTCGACCTAATTTTGGTCTCATCAGCAGTGTATACCTACGATCTCCCCCCGACAGAGATCAAACCGGCGAACCCAGGGCACAAAGTCAGAGACTCTACCTCTAGGTCAACCGGACACGCCACACATGAAACTCGCCAAATCAACTTGTCAATCATAAGTGCGCAACTACTATAACATATATATATATATATATATATATATATATATATTTATGCATGTTGAATTAAACAAAGACACATGTTTAACAAATTTATTTGTTTTTTTCAAGTTTTCTGGCCAACTTTTTAATATTTGGGTGGAATTCGTGGATTAGTTCATCAAAGTTCATATCCTGAGTACTTTTGGCACTTCAAAGTGCCATCATCAGGGGTGATGTGTTCCACTCAAATATTAAAAAGTTGGCCAGAAAACTTGAAAAAATCACAAATAAAATTGTTAAACAGATGTGTCTTTTGTTTAATTCAACATGCATAACTGAAAAAATGCTGCCCAAATACATATATATATATATATATATATTATATATATATATATACATATATATATATATGTATATATATATATATATATATGATACACTGTTTTCAGCTTTAAAATTGACAAAATTAGAAGCAAAGATTATTAATAATACAACAAATATAAAAACTCATTTCATTATTTACATGTTTTTTGGTTTTTTTTTATTATCTATCATCTGTCAATTTGAAGCTGTTATGTTAGAATAATTATGATTTTATAAATTTATTCTTTTTTATAATTTTATATTTCTAATTTTGTAATTTATTATTATAATTTTATATATACCTGAGGAGCAGGCACAGATACTACACTAATTACACAGCATTTTTGCTTAGTTAGAACTGACAATTTGAACTCAAAATTTGTTTCAATCAATAAATCTCTCTTAAGTGTTACTTAAATTCAAAAAACTATTTCTCTAGAAAACTGAAATTTCTCACACAACTTTATACTATTATTTAAAAATTATAACTGATAAATCTCTTTTCTTTGTTCTATGGATTTATTATTTATAACAACAATTGTCATTTGCAACTGTTTATTACAAAAGAATTGTGTTATTGTCATGATAATGAATTGTGATATAAGTGTAGCCTTTTTAGTTGGTGTAGATGTTTACTTTCCCTTTGTTACAACATATTTAATTGCTGTGACTAAATGTCATTTTATCACAATATTAAACAATGACTTGTACAGAATTTGGAGTGAAATGTTTTTTAAAGTATTCCAATGTGCAGATTCAGTTGAATGTACCAATAAATTACCTGTTGTAGTGGTGGCTTGAGTTGGTGTGGTTAATGGACAGTTTTGCTCATCACTTGAGTCTGGACAATCTAAGAGGCCATCACAGACAAATGCTAATTGAATACAATGACCATTTCTGCAATGAAATTCATCCACTCCACATCCTGCATAAGATTGTATATAAAATATATAATCAAGTAGAATTCAACAAAATATAACAAGAAATGAAAAATCAAAGTAAAAAAATAAAATGCAAAATGGCAAAACAAGGAAACATGGAAAAAAAGTAATTTTTTTTTATGTTAACATTTTAACACATGCATACACACATAGGTAAATAAAAAAGTTATCTCATTCTTATTATCAATTTTGTCTAACATTTCTTTCTTCATAATTTTTAGTTCTTTTTTTTATCACAAAAATAAAAGAAAATATGAGTCAAAATAAATAGCAATTGTGGTTAACAATGCATCATGTAAAAAGTTAAACGAGAAAAAATTACAGTTATTGAAAATTGCTAGAATGGCCAAAATTGATATAAAGTTTTTATTATGAGTAATAATTGAAATTAAATTCAGTTCTTATTAATGATATGTGCTTATATTTACCATATTCATTCATTTAATCAAGTAGGGAACTAAAACTTATAAAGAATTTCATGTCTAAATTTTATATATACAGAAAGCCATACAAATGAAATCAATGATTTCTTTTCTATAATATTTGATATGGAAAGTTAATAGAAGTTTTCTTTATTGTTTTCTAATCTTTCCCCAAAATATTGTATTTAACAAAATACACCTTTATCAAAAATGTACCATAAGCCAAATAAGCAGGTGTTGTCTGGGTTGATTACCTCTGGAATTCACAACAGTATTATATAACTTACCTGTCCATTAGCCAAATACTCAGGACTCAAAGGCCCAGTAAGCATATGCTGCTGTCGAAATAAACTTTGACTGAAACTAAAGACACTGTATGGCAAAATATATTCACCTAGACGAGTCCAATGATAGTTTTCATATGTTAAAACAATGATATATCTTTTTGTACTTGCTTATGAAGAACAGGGAAGAGTTCCACATAATGATCGATTTTTGTTTAATTATTGAATTATATCATTTAATCAGTAAAAATCAAAAACTAAATTTTGTATGTTTCTTAATTATAAACATATTAAGGTGTATACGAGATTTCAATGTTGAATGGCATCTCTTTTCGGAGTTATACGAAGACATGCACATACCACAACATTCTTTTATATAAAGATATGACCATAAAATTTATTTATTGTGAATATGATTATTACAATTTATTGTATTTGTTATAAAAAAATATTTCCTCAAGGAAGAAAGAAAAGTACAAGTTATTAATAATCAGTGTCCATATATATAGAGTTGTCATGTTAAGTTTAAATATTGGAGTATTTTAATCAATTGTGATCAGTATTTTAATCAATTGTGATCAGTATTTTAATCAATTGTGATCAGTATTTTAATCAATTGTGATCAGTATTTTAATCAATTGTGATCAATATGACAAATCAGTCTTTTCCTGATTTGCATTATGTTATCCAGTACAACATGTTGTATATTGGAGATGAGAGGAATGATATCAAGTAAAACCTATTGGTCTGAGAAATGCCACAAAATCAACATAGAATCGTGACATGTTATGGGAAATATCCCTTTAATCAATATTAATGGGTTTGATTTACAACAAGATTAAACATTGATCACAATTCACTTATTGCTTTATAAAATTTAAGATTAAAAATAGATTTTTTTAAATTTAAATTGTTGATTAAGGATTGTTTTGTTCCAATGAAAAGTTATTTTCAATATACACACAGACACATATACATTTACCAAAATGGAGTTTTTAAAACTTCTTGATAAATTATTTTATTTTTGGTGTTACCTATTTTCAAATATTTTTTATATCATGGTCTATAATAAATCCTAATTTCAATAGAAATTTCAGAATCAAATATTTTCCAGATATTTTATAATATGATCAGAATTAATTTTGATTAATAAAAATTGGCTTTGAATTGCAATTTTTTTGTTATTTTTAGCTTAATATAAGCACTTAAAAAAAAACAAATTGATACTTTAGGATTTCTAGAATATTTATGTAAATTCCTTAAAATATTATTTTTTCATATTTCATCTTGTTCCTTTTAGCATCTTTATGAAATTGATTTTTGTAGATATATTAAAAGTCATACATTTTTAATGACCAAAATAAAAAACAAAATAGATTTATTCTAATAAATTGGCATTAATAATTAATATGTCCATTTCTGAATAATTAGTTTGAGTTGAATTAACAGTTGATTTTTAATTCAAATGCATGTTGAGGCAATGTCTATCAAAGACAATCATTAAATATCAGTGGAACTTGAAGGTACAGTTAGATAATAAAGTTTTACTTGAGATAAAAATAGAATTAAATAAAAAGCAGCCTTATTGAGAGATCAGTGGAAGTAGCCTATCAGTTTTGATGGAGGAAGGAATTAAACAGATTTTAGGATTATTTGATCATTATTAAAACATTTTTTTAAATAAAACAAACAATATAATTATAAATGATTGTAAAAGTGAAATTTGTATTTTCAAAAATAGGATTTTGCATTGACTATAACTTACCTAGTTATTTGAACAAACCAAAGTGCAACCAAGTGCAATGAAGTTGATAAATGATTCAGGTTATTTGAACTTTTTGGTTGGTAAAAAAAGGATCAGGGAAATTCTTTTAAGACTGCATGTGCAAAATGGCAATAAAAAGCGCTAGTGAAACAAAGAAAAGGGAGAATGAATTGTACATTTAAGAAATGTGCAGAAATTGAAAAAGCAATTCTCATTATCCACCAAATTTTCCGCAGTGAATTTCTTACAAAAAATCATTTTTATTTTCTCTGGATAAAACTTAATAAATTATGGCCATGTTCATTTACACACATACACACACAACTTACTGTTTGAATAAAAAATATATACTTAGACGCATTTATATTCATAAATTTGTGAAAAAATGCAAATATGAACAAACTTTATCTTTAAACACATAAAATCTTCAAATCATGAGAGTCAGAGAGAGTCAGAGACAGACAGATAGACAGACAGATATATATATATATATATATATATATATATATATATACATATATATATAGAAAGAGAGAGAGAGAGAGGGGGGGAGGGGGGGCTTACTGATATACATACATACTTTCTGATGTCCAGAATGATAAAAATAAGATCTTTGTTTTTGACTGGAAAAGATTTAAAACACACATACAATATAAAGTATATCCATTCATACCTTATATGAATATGCATACACTCTGGGTATCAGTTGAAATAAAGTATGGTGCAATAGGAAAGGAAGTCAATATGGAAAATTAAACTAACATCCTTCAATATTTCTGAGGAAGTTATCCTTATAGCAAAACATGTCGATTTGATATTTCATACTGTCTTCCTTTTCTTGCATATACAATCTCTCTTAAATGCATACACTCAATGTAAAAAAATATGTATACATCCCCACACCCACAACCACCCCTTCATCCCCCCCATATATATATATATATATATATATATATATATCACCATCTTATTAGCCCATTGAGCGGCGTCCTTCCTCAAGGTTTGTAAGACATGGAGAAAAATTGTCCTGAATTGGCCATGCTGGGTCATAATATTTTAGCTGGGAATTTGAATTCCAGGATCCCCTTTCTTGATCAGTTGCTCTATTAAGGCTGGAGAGTCCAGTCTGTCCTGCTATTTACTTATAGCTGGGGGAATAAGAAGATTAATGCCTTTCTCAAAAGTGAAATGCAAACAGTTCATTAATTCCATCAAAGAGAAAGAGAAAGAGTTAGAAATAAAGAGATGATATAACATTAGATGATAGAAACAAATATTTATATTTATTTCTGGTGTTCATTTAACAATGAATTTGCATTTCTTTTTCATTGAAGCAAAAAGTTTGTTTTGTGCAGTCAATATGCAATTAAAGCAATCATTTCAGCAGTGTGTCTATCTTTCTAGTGTGTTGCTTTTTTTAAATCAACTTCATTACTATTAGTGAACATTACTTCTAATGCACATTACTAAATAAAGCAACATTTATAAAATTATGCAAATACATCAAAATACTTTTAAATAAATATTGTATGGTATCAGAATCCAGTGCAATTATATAATCATGCAGTCCTTCATGAAGTAATTGTACCTTGTATTGAGGGTTGAGTTGGTGGGGATTGACTGCAATTATTTTCATCACTTCTATCATTACAGTCAAACAGACCATCACAATGAAATGACAATGGTATGCACTGGCCATTGTTACAGCGGAAATCATCATAGCTACAACCTGTTTAAGAAAGTTAGGAAAATTAACAAACAAAAACATTTTTTAACATGAAAAGATTTCCACATTAGTTTTACAATCTTTGTCCTAAAGGTTTTTCAATATTAATATCAGTATATATATATATATATATATATATATATATATATATATATATATATATGTGTGTGTGTGTGTGTGTGTGTGTGTATGTGTGTGTGTGTGTATCATTAAGACAGAGATATACAGATTTAGTTATTTATATATATGACAATTTCAAAAAATATCATAAAAATCATGTCTTCTTAATAATTGATATGAATTATTCATTATACAGGGTGAGTTTAACTCTTTACCTACTTTAAGCTTCTCACACTGGTTCTCTGACAACTGCGATCAAAGTACAAAAACTGATGGTTAGTTCATTATAATTGAGCAGAAAACTCAGATTACAATAATCATAGGGCTTTATTTGAATAGAATGATTTCTGAGGTGAATAGATAGTGAACTTTGAAATATCCCATCATACAGGTAAAAAATAACAAAAAAAGTGGGTACAGCCGTTGGGGAAATTTGGTAGGCAAAGAATTTGGTAAAAAAGAATGTCAACATTTTTTGGTAACTTTGGTTTAAATTATCTTAACATTTTTGTAGCCAAGCCAATCCAGAAGACAGCGTTCTAAAAGATTTTCTGGTTAAGTGAGTTAAATGTTCATTTCCATCATCAAGAACTTTGGCAGTTAACAAAAATGGCTAATATTGTATACTTCTTATATCAGGAGATTTATCAACTAAACATAATTTTATATGATTGTAAAATTCATACTTGGAATATATTCATTTTTGAAAACATAGCAAAAAGAAATGGAAGATCAAATGAGGCTAGCACGTAGCCGATCGTTCCAATTGCTAAATACTGTTATATTTTATATATAACATTAGAGGCAAAAATTTATATTCTATTTTTTATCAGTGGGGCTGTGTCCTTTATAAAACACTGTATGTTTCAATTTTCAGAAAATATGATGTGAAATTATATTTTCTTGTTGAATTAAAAAAAAATTCTTATGCAGGGTCATCTACAAAGCATTTCTTTACTGACTGCAGTCTTGCGTAGGCCAACTACTTGTCTCCACGCTCCACTCACTTCAGTTATTTATGGGCATATTCCCCAAACATACAGGCACAATTCTCATGCATTCAGATGGACGTGTGTAGGCCCCAACATCCGGGCACCTGAATTGCACCTCGCATCCATCCAGCACCTACATCGCATTTCTTTGCATTCAGGAGGGTGCGGGTTCGACTCTGGCAGGCAAGACAATGTCTTGTTCTTTTTCTAAATGAGTATGGTAGTACTCGTTCTCCGTCACACTTGACAATTAAAATCAATTATTTATTATACATATTTGAATATTTATTTTTAATTAAGTTATTATTAACACAACATTTTGACTGGCAAATTTTCCAGACCTTCTATTAAAGAATATTTTTTATCCAGTTACTATTAAAATAAAACCTTAGCACCTAGTCATGTGATTTTGTTGGATTCCAGTTGATGAAAAAAAAAAGGAAAGAAAAATAAAAATGAATTTAGCAGTGACATTTTCTTGGTCCTTGTCATCTTTGACTGGGGATAAAATAAGTATATGACTCAGGGAGTTATCGTCTATGTCTCCATTGCATCCAAAGAGATAGGGTCATTGTTAATTCCTGATTAGCTTGAGACATTTCAAAGAGAGATGCAAACAGCAGTTTTTGTCTTTACTCACATTTATGCAGGCCCAACTAATAAACTTGACCTAATCCCATTTCATTCTCATGAGGTGATGGATATCTAGAAACTTTTTCCTGCGAAAGGCTAGAGAATGTAATAAGCAAATGAATGTGTTAATAACTACAATGATAGACTCAATAGAACTCACTAAATGTTGTTGTTTTTGTCTGTCTATATTTTAATTCAATGATGGTTCCAGCTATAAACATCAACATCACTAATGGAAGTTTGGGAAATGTTTTGGCATGTTAGTTTTTGACAATTCAAAAACTCTTTGAGTTTTAAATGAATGATTCAATTCACAGTGGAAGAATAATTCTAAATTAGATACTTACTTTGAGTCTGTCCTATTAGCTAAACTGAACCTTTTTCTTTTTATTTATCTCTAAATAAAATAAACATCACAGCAGAACATTAAACCAAATTTATCAACTTTTTTCTCATACCTTTTTTTGGTGAATGGAATATCAAGACTTAAAATATCATACTATGTTTACATTTCAAGTATGAGCAATGAACACCAGGAAGCTACAAAAATTAACCTCTTGATGACATTTATTAACCTGTAAGTCTTCACAAAGTCATAGTTTAATGTAATGCTTGTATATATTGCTGCAATAAAAAGTGGGATGGATATAATTATAATCAGTTTACATAGCTTAAAATCTTGTACAATGGGAGAGTTTTCAGCTACTATATGAAATTATTAAAACACTTTATCTTAAGATATCAAAAACAAGTTGAAAATTCAAAACATAATTAAGACAAAAATGAAAATGCAATAAAGAATTTTTTCAAACAAAATCATGTTTCAATCCTTTATAAAGATTATTTGAGATGAGAGATTTTATCAAGTCATTCTTGAAACTTTATTGTTGTGGTAGTGAAAAACAATCAACCTATTTACAAACTGAGTCACCTGACCTTATGATGTAAAAACTTTTGGATATACAATTACAAATAAACCAATATAAAATAATAGATTATTATTATACATTCCAATTGTACAATTTAATTTTTAGATGATCATATAAAAATTATCAAAAAGAAAATGTTATATTGACTTTAATACATGAGAAGGAAACAAGTTCATTGAGTTGATAAAAATATTCGGTGTCTGCAAAAGTTACAGGAGTTCTTCTTTGATGACTAAAGCTTTTTTTAAAAATTTTCTCTGTCTTTATAAATGTCTATTTAATAGTAATATTCTTAGACTTGAATGTTATAACTAACTTTGAAAACTTCTGAAATGTTATGTTGCGTTTTTTATATATTCCTCTTTTTTTTACTGAGGAGCCTATATTCTAAAGATTTCAAATAGTAATTCTCTGTAAATAATTTTAATAGATTTTTACTTTGTTTTCTTTGCAATAATTCACTTAAGTCAATCTTATCTTATCTATAAATTAATTTACACTAATTGGATTTTGTGCCAACCAAAGTTCTTTATCAAATCAAATGGATAGAGAAAACAAAACTGATTTTTGGGATGTTCAACATTAAAAATAAAACAAAAATTGTGGTTGAATGCACAGTAAAAATACCCTAAATTCTTTAATGGGAATGGATGTGTATATAAGTCTGAATGAGTAAATGAAATATTCATGTAAATAAGTAGCAAAAAGTTATGGCATAAACATATATATTTTATTACTGATGATTTTTTTCTCAGAAGATAAACACTAGTATTTCTTAAGCCATAATAAACTTATGACTTTATGTATAAAAAACAAATTATGAATAACACACATACTTTTAAAATGCTTCTATACATTAAAGCAAAAATTAGTTTCAATAAAAGTTATCTTCTTATTGTGATTTCTTAAGTATTTTGAGAAATAGATTAAAAATAAAAATAGAGCAAGTGAATACATAAAAGTGAGTACTTCAATTTTTGGCTGTGAAATTTTGAAATTTTGAAAAGTAGTAATTAAAATTAAATACGTTTGACCTTTTGTAAGATAACTTTAAATATTTCTTGCCAATGTAGAAAATAAATCTTTAAAATGTTTTGAAGAACGTTTTGAAGAAAGTTTTGAAGAACATACAAAAAAAAAAAATAACCACAAAATACACATAAACAAACATGACTTCTTTGAGCTGATAAAAATATTAAGTCTGTGCAAAAGTTCTCAGCACTTGTTTTGAAAATTATGGACTAAATACAAAATTATGAATAATTTTTATGGAAACTTATGCACACACTTAGTACCATTTATATGAAATGTTTATTTCAGTCAAATTACATTCAATGATGGAAATACAATAAATAAACTGAATGTTTGTAGAAATAAGTACTTCATTCATTATTTATTCATTTTGGTTGAGATTAGAATTACCTTTACACTTTTAACATTACATAAAATCAAAAAAAGTTCAGTTGAAATACGATGCAATATTTAAGCATAAAGAATGACAAACATAAACTGACTATATTTTGTTTAACAAAATCCAGATGATGTATTATATCATATATTAGTTTTGGTTTGCGCATCAATTATTTTTTTTAAAAATGGTTAGAAATTTTTACATTCTTCTTTCCTTATTGAAAAAAATAACTTTCCCCCAGCAAAAAAAATTTTTTTTAGCTATTTGAAAAATTATAATAAAGCAATTAAAAAGTTAATTATAGAATATATGACCTGAATTGTGAATCTAAGTTTGTAGCCAGATTTTATTTCAAAATCTTGATTTGAAAATTTGTCAGGTAAAAATTAATATTTAGCCAGAAACAAAAACATTAGTCAAAAATTTATTTCATACTCCAATGAATCCCTACCATTTATAACTTTCCAGAAAAATAAATTATTTTATTTCATATAAGATATTTCAATAAAAGTGTTAGAGTTGATTATAAACTCATTTTTAATCATCTTTTCAGCTACTTTAAAAGTTCTTGATCATTTTTAAATAGTAATCATTCATATAATTATACATAATGTTTAATTTTTATTTATCTAATCAGTATATTATATGAGTATTTACTTTCAATATTATCATAATACATTGATCACAATAAATATTCATTTAAACTGTTGAACTCATTATTTGCTCTTAAAATTATGAATCATTTGCAGAAGATAATTCTCCATTCATTTTTGTTATAAAATATTGTTCTTTTTATATAGACCTAACTTATATTCAAATTGTTTAAGAATTATATGTATAATCGTATAGTTTAAGATGGTAAAATACCACTTGAAGCACTTAGTTCCATAATATACATTTGCTTGTGTGCAAGTTTATGCTTATCTTTTTTGTAAATGTATACATATGGATAATTATGTACATGTCCTCTGAAATTTATAATATTCATCTATTGAGTTCATTATATATACTAGAAACATAGAAACGTGGTTCTGATTTGTACATCAAGTATACTGTTGTTCCATGATAAAAAAAAATTTTGTTTCTTAATAATATATCCATCTGTCCTTAGATGTGACCAAAGATTTTGAAGAAATACCTGAAATCATGACAGAAATTTTCCAAGTGTTGTTGTTGTGCAAATCATTGGTTTCTTGTGCAGTTCATACTAACCTTTCAGTGTGCTCTTTGGTGTACTTGTACTGCATTTCTCATCTGAGCCATCAGTGCAATCACGGAATGTATCACAATATCTTGATATTGATATACATGCACCATTGTCACATTGGAATTGATTATCAGTACAACCTATGAGCAAACAAAATATAAAGAAATGCATAAAATGATAAAGTAGAATAAAATATAAAGAAAACAACAGAGTAAAATAATCATATGATTACAGGAAATTAGTTATATTCATACAATAAATAAAGATTTAATGTATTATTGTTTTGACATTTCGAAAGGGGGCAATAAACAAATAAAAGACATTGTCCTCACTCTTTTTTCTTACAAGTCTGAAAACTTTTTTTAGAATAAATGTTTATTTTTATAGAAATATAATTAATATTAGAATTCCAAAAAGTGTTTTTTTTTTTCAATTTCATTTGAAGGAACTCTTTGGCAAAAGAGTTAGAAAACTAGTTGGCAACCAACTACATATACAACGATTGTCCACCTATTGATACCAGCCCTCGACAGGCAGGCCCTGCCATTCACATCACATATATGGTTTGGCTTAAATGTCGGAAATATGTCTATGACGTTCATCGTATGCCGCTTACATAGAGACCACTTCAGGAAGCCTCCTTACCTCAAACCCCTTACAACTATCATAAATGAGTCTCCTCCAAGCCACGCGATTCATAGCTATCCTCTCCCACTCATGAGTATTTATATTGATAATTTTAATGTTGTATATATATATATATATATAATTTTTTGCCCTTAAAATGGTACACAAGGGCTTGGTAAAGAGATTAGAGTAATTGGAGATCAGAGGAAGAATTTAGACCATCCCAACAACAGCACTGAATACTTAGAAGAATCCTGGAGAACTAAAGAGACTTGCTGTCACTCAGACTTCAGTAAAAAAAAAAAATAAAATAAAATAAAAATAAAAACAATTAAAACTGGTGTGAAAATTTTAGAAAACAGATTGGAGGAACTGGAAATTAAAGGAAGAATTGAGACTATCCAGACAACAGCATTGTTAAGATCAGCTAGAATTCTCAGAAGTATCCTGGAGATCTGAGGAGACTTATTGTCACTCAGACTACAGTGAAGACTATCAGCTTTCGTTGGTGTGAAAAACTCGCAAAAGTGAAATAATAATAATAATAATAATAATAATAATAATACCAGCAACAAGAACTCTGGATCCTTCCGAAACTGGACAAGAAATGAGTTCAAAAACTTAAACCATAAAACAAAGAAACATGTACAAAGAAAAAAATGACTTTATATAAAAGATTATGAAGACAGACTATATTTCCAAAGAAAAGAAGGAGTAGAGTGTAGAAACAATTCCATAAAACCTAGAAAAGAGACAAGGAGAATTGGAGATTTGTGAAAGCGTTGAAACTATCTAGACCACTACCCTACTGGGATCAGCATAAACACTGAAAAAAATCTTAGAGAACTGAGGTGACAGAGTAAAAAAATTCAGCAAGGACTCCACTTAAAAATGATGATTCATAATTGGATTTTAAATGAAAAGATAACAGAAAATATTCAGATTGTTTTACCTTTTATGGTTGGTTTTATTGTTGTGGATTGGCTTGGTGTAATTGTATTTACACAATTGTGTTCATCTGAATGATCAGCACAGTCAACCATTCGATCACAACGTTTACTTTTTAAAATACATTCTCCATTAGAGCAACGGAATTGATGATCTTGACAAGCTGAAAGAAAAATTGTCAGAAACAAAAATAAATTAATGCACATCTGAACACAGTGGATACAAAATGGTTTAAATATGTTTGTACAATTGTTTTGTATTATCTTAAAGAAAAACAAAAGTTTGTATGGACTCAAAATGACTTTACCTATATTCAGATAACTCACTTTCTATATATTTTTCATAATATTTTTCACATTATAACAAGTGTCTTATGAATAAACATTTGTTTTGAAACAATATTCAAGAGAGATAAATCTTTCTATGGAATTGCTTCTAACTTTAATTTTATTTTTATAGTTTATCATTGTCATCATCCTGAAACGTTATCTTGTGTGGATTAATGAAATGTTAAGTTTTTGTCTCCTCTGTAAATAATAAATATCATGTAAATTGTAATTGTTACTTTTGAAGGAAATGAAGGAAATTATAATTGTGAAGTTTACTTGATTTTTCAAAGACATTAATTAACTGAATGAAAATATTCATATAAAAACGTTCATAGCATCTGGTATTCATTTTATTATTTAAAAACAATTATAACAGACAAAACAGGCATTTGCTATTGAAATAGTTTTTTCAAGTTGTGACATGAACATAAAAATGCAGCCTAATTACACAATATGCATTTGACATTTTCTAAAATATAAGTAGTAAATCAATGCCAGAAAGTAATTAATTTACCATATACAATAATTAATGAACTCATTAAAATCAACAAAAACTCATTAAAAACTCTTAAGTTGGGCGTGTGTGTTTGAATCACAAAAACTGAAACTTTGTGAGAATCCATTTATTCTTTGGAGTTCTTATCATTATATTTTGGCCATAACAATTATGAAGGAGAATATAAGAATAAAACCAGTCAAACTTTTTGACATAAACAATATCAAACCCTGAAAATGAAGTGATTCTCTTAAGTAAGTATAGGTTAACATATATCAAAAGAAAAATGACAACTTTTCCTTTTTGGGAATAAATTAAAAATAAAACAAAAAGAACCTCAGGGAACAGAGATTTAGGGTGAAGAAAGTTGCCAAAATAATTCTGAAATATTATCTGTATAATATTGTTAATAAACTGAATAAATTGGGAATAAACTGAGAAAATTACCATATGTATGGACCAATATAGAAAATGTTTATGGATTATTTCTCAATTTGATTATAACTGCCAGCAGACATCTTTGAACTAAACCCCCGGATTGTTTAAATAGGAGAAAAAAAATCTCTACTTGATAAATCATACAGTTTGAAGGTTGCAGAGCAGATGAGAATACAATTATGAAACCACTGATGCCCAGCACATACAAGGCTTAAAAAAATTTTTTTTTTTTAAATGACCCAACATTTCTACAATATGTGACATGTGATACTTGGGAAAATCTACTACTCATTTACTATTATATTCTTCAGTTCTAATATACAGTTGAGCTCAGCTTTATGTTCAGGATAGTTTGAGTTTAGTATTTATCTGTGGTTACTCCGATATATATCATATCAGATTTTTATAATTATTGTTCTCTGATTTAAAGTACCCTGATGTCAAGTTTTCTGAGCTTGGTGCCAGGTGCTTACTATAACTTACCATTGGGCTGAGTATTTTTTACATTTGTAGTCACATTCTCACAATTCTTTTCATCTTTTCCATTGTCACAATCTGGTATAGCATCACAGACAAATGCTGTTGGAATGCATTGTCTCTCATCACATCTAAACTCATTTCCTGCACAGGCTGAATCATCACATAACAGAGCACATCATTATCAGTAACTTCTCATTATTTTTATTACATTTAATGTTGGAAATTTATATACAAACAAATAATTATTATGGGATGGAGGTAGTATAAACATGCAACACTTTTATGAATGTAATATTTTACAATGTTATTTGTACATTTAAGAAATAGTGTACAAATTCTGTAGTCAGAATTTTATTTCTTTATACTGGCCATCTTTTAAAAATATTCACTATGATATCTTTGTACTACTATAAAATACATGTTGATTATTCTTATGATATTTACTTGGAACATTGTTAAAAATATTACAACTAAATTTTTATTGAAGAGTTTTGTTAAATGATCAACTTTTCTGAGAAGGGATAGTTTTTATCATTGATGAAATTCTAGGATAATTTTATATTTTCACCTCAATAAACAATCATGCAAAGACAGGGACACACACATGTACACACATCAGTGCACACACACACACACACACACACATGTACAGATGCACATGTTTGCTATTTTCTCCAAAAGATTTTTCTTATACAAAATATCAATTCAGTGAGCATTTAAAATGAAAAAATCCTATGTCATTAAAATTCTATTTTTTGTAATAAAAAGATATTATTCCAAGTTAAAAAAATAAAATGGATATATATATATATATATATATATATATATATATATATATATATATATATATATATATATATATATATATTCAAAACTGGTATTTAAACATTGTAGAGATATGTATTAGAGATATGTATTATGATAAAATACATTTACTTTGAAATGTATTTTAGATATTTGACATTTAATGAACATATTCTATTATAATTACACAATTCATTATAAAACAAAAGAGAAAATGTGCATACAATATTGTATATTTTATGAGGATGGGAATTGTGAGATTTTGAAAGGAAATGTATTGTTGGTCATGAGATGGCATCAAATGATCTTTTCAAATAAACTTTTATTTGTTCAATTTTCTAAACCACAAACAATTGATAGGCAACAGTATTAAAAGACTTTTAGAACAGGTTATAGGAATACAGGAAATACAGATTAATATGAAAAAGGAAAATCAAGATGAACAGGTTCTTTAAATGAACTTAAAGACATTCAGAAAAACTCTAAAACTAAATTGCTGAATTGTTAAATTGAAAGTACTAAACTATGATGAAATTTAGTTCTGTTTCAATGGATCCAAAATCACACATAAAAGACTGACATAAAAATTGCATCTAACATTGTTTCTTTCTTTTATTTATTTATCAAACAAGAACATGTCTGCCAATGATGTGAAAAATCCTAATTGGACAACTGGAGAAATATATGACTTGCCAGAAAGAAAAAGGAGGATTTCTATTTGAGGAAGAGAAAAAATGCCAAAAAGGAACCAGATTAACCTATTATTCATTGATCAAAATATTCTGAAAGAAGTTAAAGAAAAAAAAGAAGACTCTCTATTTCTACAATGACACTACATAATTGTATTTTATGGAATGATCAGTTAGTTGATCTTTCACAGGTCATATTTAACCTTTCAAGACATTATGAATACATTTCCCTTTTAACCAATCTTGGTGAAGAGTTGATTGATATCTAATGACCTATAGAGAGGTTCATTCCCTTAACAGGTCTTTCTTTTTGAATATTGCTGGATGGTTAGCCACTCTCAGTACCAGTTAAGCCTAATGGTGTTGAATTCAAAGTTTTCCTTCTCTTAGACCAGTTGCCCTAACAGTTTATCCTGAAATTGTAATTACAATATAGACTTACAAAATGACAAGAAAAACTTGACCACTTCCTGCATATAGACGACTTTAGAATCTTAGCAAAGAACAAAAAGAAATTTGAATTATTAAATTCAGGAAATGAAAATGAATTTTCAAATAGAGAAATGGGAAAAACAAATCTAATTATTAGAAAATAATGGTTTACTTGGTTTCTTTGTTTAAAGCTATGTCATCCTTTGTGGGTTATTTAATGTCAAAAACATCCTTGTAGAGTAGTAGTGTTACTATTTAATCCATAGCTGTGTGGATGAGAAGGTTCATATCTTTCCAAGCGGAATTAGTCCAGACAAAATTCAACAAAGAATACTTCAGAAGATAAACAGAAATATTAGAAGAAATATTTGATTAAAGGAAAAAGTACTTGGGTAATTTCTATTGTTAGATATTCAGAGCCCTTCATGAAGTAGACAAAAGAAGAACTGAGGGAGCTGGATCAGAAAACAAGGAGATCACACACACACACACACACACACACACACACACACACACACACACACACACACACACACACACACACACACACACACACATATATATATATATATATATATATATATATATATATATATATATATATATATACATTTATGTGTGTGATTAATATTGAGCAATCTTTACTTATGAATGTAGCAAACTATATTAATTTATGTATTCTGTTTTTTTTTATTGTGAAATTTAATTCATGATTGGTTGAAATAAGAATAAAAAGTGATAATGGTGCTTCCCTTAAAATTGTTAATTAATCATTGGAACTGAAATGAAAAAAAATAATTAAAATACTCAGTTGATTAAAATGAGTTTTTTTTTTAATATTTACCTTCTGTGATTGGCTTGATTGTATTTCCACAATTTTGTTCATCTGAATGATCAGCACAGTCAACCATTTGATCACAATGTTTACTTTTTAAAATACATTCCCCATTAGAGCAACGGAATTGATAATCTTGACAAGCTGAAAGAAAAATTGTCAGAAACAAAATTAATGCACATTTGAACACAGTAGATACAAAATGGTTTAAATATGTTTGTACAATTGTTTTGTATTATCTTAAAGAAAAACAAAAGTTTGTATGGACTCAAAATGACTTTACCTATATTCAGATAACTCACTTTCTATATATTTTTCATAATATTTTTCACATTATAACAAGTGTCTTCATTATGTAAGTCAGTTCTTTGTTGAGAAAGATAGAAAGTAATTAATGTAAGAGAAATAATTCAGAAAGCAGGATATGAATTAAGAAACAAAACAAAGTAAAAAATAATAATGTTTTGATTGTATAAATAAAAAATGAAATGTACAACTCAGAACAGTTCAAGGTAAAAAAGTAAGTTTTAAAAAAGCAACAAAAAAAAGCATATAAAAATAGAAAAAGGTATTTTTTTCTCAGTGGAACAAAACCAATAAATATGTGGAATAGGTGCCTTGCATTTTACTGTAGATAGCAACTTACATTCAGGAAGAAGATTCTCTGCTGTGGTGGTTGGCTTTTCACAATTTTCCTCATCCCTACCATTATCACAATCAGGAATGATATCACACACAAATAAATTTGGGATACACTGATTCTCATCACATTTAAATTCATTTGGAAAGCAGGCTATAAATCAAGAAACAAAACAAAGTTAGACATTTAGACATTAAAAACAAAAACATCATTTTGGAAAATGTGCAGCAGAACATCAATTTTATCATTCATTATTTAACTAATTATGCAATATAATATAAATTACTAGTGACAAGCACAATTTAATATTTTTCTAGCATCATTATTGATTATGTAGATATTCTGTTTAACACACACACACACACACTCTCTCTCTCTCTCTCTCTCTCTCTCTCTCTCTCTCTCTCTCTCTCTCTCTCTCTCTCTCTCTCACACACACACACACACACACACACACACACACACACATGTGCACACATTATCTGTCCATATATATATAAAAGTTGTGGTTACTATATTTCTTTGTATGTTCACTTGAATGTTCTGTGCTGAAATGAAGAGAATTATATGAAAATAATAACTTTAAACTGACATGATTAAATGCCTCACTAATGACATGAGTGGTTTGCAGCTTAACTATGAGGCCACATGAACACTTACAAACATTTGGGAAAAATACATTCTAATTTCTACAATGTGTTGCTTAAAAAAACTTTATTTAAATGTTGGTTTGTAATTATTTGAATGAGTCACACTGATTATTTTTCAGTTAAATTCTTTGCTAAACTGAAATTTTATTTAAGAAAAATTAATTTTAAAAATAGGACATTTTCAAGAAAAAAAAATCAAAATAGAAATTTTCAGTCTCATTATCTAATTGTTTTCTTTTCAAATATTTTTAAAATAAATAATACACTTTGAAAATTGAAAAAAGTTTTTTTTTTTTTTTGGTCTGCACATTTTTTAAAAATTAATTTCAGAGTGAGTGGACAAGAATGATTATTTGATTTGCTTTTCAAAAAATTTTCCAATTTAAATTGTTTTCAACTCTAATGAATCTAAATTTTATTAAATAATAGATAATAGGCAACATAGAAAATAGCAATGTAACAGATTACAGGTACTGAAAAAATATACCATAATAATCAGCTAGTATTATATCATAATTCCCCAAATCTCTTTTTGTGTCTGTGTATTATCACATAACACAAGAACAGGTATAGCAACAACCAACACATTTTCTGTAATGGGAACCTGGAACGTATTGCATTAAGGTAAAACACCCTAACTTTAGAAAAGGAAAGGAAAATGATTCCCTGTAAATTCTACTAGCTTTATTAATTTGTTTCTGATGAATGTCTTGGTAAGAGTTGAAACATTAGTTTGTATTTGGATGCCTTGATGTTGAAATCTGTTCTTGCTTAATATTTAGTCAAAGCAAAAATGTAGTAATAAACATTGTGAGCTAAAAAAACTTAACAACCAGTCATTTGACTATTATGAATTAATTTTTTCCAACTGGCCTATTTCTAAAAGAGGTCAGCACCTTTAGATAGCCATACCCACAATTTGTGTTGAAATGTAAATATTCCTGTGTATTCAATATTGTATTCCTGTGTATTCAATTGTCATAGATTGAATTCTCCTGAGTACTTGAAAAAATCATCATATATGTCTATGCCTGTGCATGCATATATATATATATATATATATATATATATATATATATATATATATATATGTAAAAAAGTTTTATAGAAAAACAACAAGATGTTTTCTATAAAACTTTCTTACATATTGTCGGATTCAATATCCATTTTTACCTTCATATATATATATATATATATAATATATATATATATATATATATGTGTGTATAATCAGATTTCCATATGGTTGATAATCTGTTTATAGTAGACAATGACTTCTCTATGCTTGCATTAACATCTCTTTCTGTTGATGAGATATGACTATCTAGATGCATGAATTAGTCCACTGGTTTAAAATGCTCAGTCGAGATGCTTCCTTCCTTTCTAAATCTCATGAACTCAGTTTTATCAAAGTTCACTTAAATTCTGATGGTCCTTGCTGCCTTAAATACATATCATTAAAAAGTGTCATTAAAATCCAAAGGAATGTTAAAAAAATTACAGTTATGATTACAATCAAACATTTATGAATAAAACAAGTTTTGGTATAACATAAACGCTAATGAATCAATTTGCCATTAAACAAATATACAAATTTTATGGATGCAAAAATACAGGCAATAAATCTTGTTTTGGCTTATGATTCACCAGAAAGTTTTTATTTTAGTACTGGGTAACCACGACAAAAAAATCAGTGCATCTGCCAATGATTTAATTAGGTTTGACATTTTAACAGTTCATATACCCATTCTTATTCAAATTATGATATAATCCCTTGGATACCATTTCTTATGAAGATAACCATTACACAACAAGTGCCACCAACAAAGTTTTATAATTAAAATGTAGCATGTTATAACCTTAGAAAAGGTCTTCATTCCTTCATTCACACATTTTCATATTGAAGCTTTTTAATTTCATAGAAGAAATATTACTACATATCAAATACCCAGTAATATAATTATGATATTTTAGTATTTTTTAGTTTAGTTAAAAAGTGCCCAAAATGACAATTCATATGGTTACATTTAGTCATTACGGTTTATTTCTCATTTAAAATTCTTTTATAATCAGATAACTTCTGAGTTATGAGAGCAATCTATCACTCTATATAAAATATTTCATCCACTATTTCATCATATTTCTATACTGACCAAATAATTACCAAACAATGAATTTCAGGAATTAATCATAGACATTTTATGGGGATCAATTCCTTCTTAAAGATCTACAAATGATTTTTAAAAGAACAATTTTCTATGTAAACCCATGTCAATGCAAAATAAATGGTTGTCTGTGATTCAAATATAATATCCTATGTACAGTACTGGATTATAATTTTTTTAAAATTATGACATATACTGCTATCTTGTCTATTTTCTGCTACCATACATAAAGAATGTAAAACATAATATGCCCAGCACCTTTAGAACATAAAAAAACAAAAGTGATCAAACCTTTCTAAAATATGACACCTGATGCTTGAAAGATCTATTTATCATTTACTATTAATTCTTCAGTTCAAATATACAGTGAGCTCAGCATTATGTTTAGGATACTTTCAGTTTACTATTCATCTATGGTTACTCCAATATAAATATTCAGATTTTTTAAATTTTGTTCTCTGATTAATACAGCATCTTCTTTTGAGGTACTTGATGTCAAATTTTCTGTGCTTGGTGCCAGGTGCTTACTATAACTTACCAAGAGGCTGAGTATTTTTTACAGTTGTAGTCACATCATCATCACAACTCAATTCATCTTTTGCATTGTCACAATCTGTATAACATCACAGACAAATGCTGTTGGAATGCATTGTCTCTCATCACATCTAAACTCATTTGCTGCACAGGCTGAATCATCACATAACAGAACACATCATTATCAGTAACTTCTCATTATTGTTACTACATTTAATGTTGGAAGTTTATATACAAACAAATAATTATTATGGGATGGAGGTAGTATAAACATGCAACACTTTTATGAATGTAATATTTTACAATGTTATTTGTACATTTAAGAAATAGTGTACAAATTCTGTTGTCAAAAATTTTATTTCTTTATATTAACCATAATCAACAAAAATATAACAGTGAATTCTTTTGATATCTTTGTAATAGTTTGTTGATTATTCTTGTGTTATGTACCTGAAATATTGTTTCAAAAATACTACAGCTAAATTTCTATTGAAGATTTTTATTAGATTGTCAAGTTTTTCTTCTTTTTGCAGCAGACAGCAAAGATAATTTTATATTTTACCTATTATATAAACACCTAGCACAACCCACTGCAAATGTTTGGGCATAGAACATGTTATCAATAGAAATACCCTAGTAACAAACCTGATTCATATCAAAGGAAATAATGAGAAAAATGGATGAAGAAAAAAAAAAAAGGTGATGATTCAAATAGAATAGGTGAGAAAATGAAAAGAGAAAGAAATGAAAAGATTTAACGAGGAGATTTAAATGTTTAAGGAAAAGAGTGCATTTATAGTTGAGAGAAGGTGAAATAGAAAAAAGCCAAGCAATGAAAAATTTGGAGAAAAGATGTAGATTTTTTAACCTTTTTTGGTTGTTGAAAATAGAGTTTAAATTGATGATGTCACATGCTGATTGCTTCGAGTTGTGACAAGAGAGAATGAATCCAGGAGTCACAGTAAATTGGTTGTAGTTGTCAATTTGGATGGACTTTTCTAGAAGTTTGTCTAACAAGAGGAATTGTGGTTCTTTTTTATGAGCAACAGTTGTAGAATAGAGAGGGGATGTTTTATGATAATGAAGAGAGTTTGTTGAAGTATGAAGAGGAATCTTTTTGTTTGATGATCAGTTGAAATTGTTGTTAGAGGAGGAAAAGAAATCTTTTTATGATGATGAGTAGTAGATGTTGCTGTTATATAAGACTGACTTGTTATAAAATGGTGAAGAATTAGTAGTAATATAGGGAATAGTGAATTTAGTCTGATGGGGAACAGAATTTGTACTTTTGTGGGAAAGACTTGTTCTATATGAGGAATAGTTGTATGTTTTTACAGGGAAAGTTTTTATTCTGTCATGATGACTGGGTGTTGCAGTAATATGAGGAAAGGTTCTCCTATGATGGTGTATGAGATGCTGTAACTGGCAGAATACTTGTTCTTGCTCTATGATGAATTTTTATGGAAGGAACATTTATCCGTGTACTCTGTTTAGTTGTGATTTCTGTAACATGAGGAAACAATGGCACTTCTAGGAGGAAAAGAAGTGATTGTCTGATGAGGAAATTTTGTTTTATTAAGTAGTATAGAGTTTGTTGTACTATGAGAAATGTTGATTCTTGTACCACGCTGGATAGGCTGCTCTGTAACAAGGAAATATTGAATCTGTGCGCCACGTTGAATGGGTACTACTGTACAAGGGAATATGAATCTTGTGGCATGTTGATTAGATGCTGTTGTAATAAAGGGAGCTTTGATTTTGTGCCATGTTGAATATGTGTAGTAGTAACAAGAGGAATATTAATCCTTGTACCACGTGAATGTACTACTTGTAACAAGTGAGATATTAATTTTTGTGCCACGCTGAATAGGCGCTACTGTAACAAGAGGAAATATCTATTCTTGTGCTATGTTGAATGGGTGGTGCTGTAACAAGGGGGATATTGATTTTTGTGCCACGCTGAATAGCGTTACTGTAACAAAAGGAATATCATTTTGTGGTATGTTGAATGGGTGGTGTTGTAACATGGGAGATATTGATTTTGTGCCACGCTGAATTGAGGCTGCTGTAACAAGAGGGATTACTATTCTTGTTCTATGTTGCCACAGGGCGTCTGTAACAAGAGGAATATTGATTCTTGTGCCACGATGGATGGGAGCTGCTGTAACAAGAGGAATTTATAGTTGATGCACCAGGAGGGATGATGGCTTTTGTAATATGAGATGAATAGCCTGTTATAGAAGGGATGTTGGTTTCTGAAATATGAGGAACATCTGAATGAAAAATAATTTTCTTACATAAGTTATTTTGATTTTAAGTAGAGTTAATAGAAATTATTAAAAAAAAAAAACAAAGAAAATAGCAATAAGAATATAAATCCGAATATATACATTCAAATAGAAATTTATGTAACTGCTATTTGTATTTGCATTACAAGTTTGTTTTTCTAGTTCAGTCCAGGTTCATAATTTGTATTGAAAATTGAATTGTTTCTTTCACTTAAAAGTACTTACAAGTATTATTACATTTTATTGTAAAAAGAAAAAATGAGAAACACATTGTATTCATTTATACCATTATCCAGAGTAATAAGTACAATTTCACAAGTTTATTATTTATATCAATATTAATAATATTGAATTTTATAAATAATTTGTTTTAGAACATTATATTCAAATAAATATTCACAAGATATTGACACAGTGCAAAGAAACATATAATTAATTGACTAAATAGGATAATTTTTTCCATGAATTTTCCAGTATGTCAATGACAGTTTCATTGAGTCTATTGACATTAAAAAATCTAACAAAATGCATTATAATTGAGGCACTTTCTTATTTAAGAAATCTAAATGCACTGTTATTTCAATTATAGAGAAATTTAAATGAGTTCCTAAAGCAATTGCATGTTAGAAATTTATTTGGTTATTAAATGGTGCCAAGAAAGAATGAAAAGTCAAAGTTCAAAATTTTTAGAAATTATAGTGTTATGGAATTTAAAAAACTCTTTACAGTGTCACATGTTAAAAATATTAAATAAAAACAAACAAACAATCAGCAAAAATATGATTTAGGAGAAAGCATTTCTAAATTACTTTCAACTGAACATTAATGACATCATGAATATCAATTATTGAATTAATGATGATAGTCCAATGATATTAAAAAAAGAACAAACTAATGAGATAGTTAATTGATACTTAAACAACAACTTAATTTGTCAGATTTTCTGAAATGAAGAAATATATTATTATACACTAATATTTCAGATTTGTCTTCTCATTATCATTGTTATTTTATCATTTCAGTTGAAACCCTAGCACCATCCAGCCTTTATATTATTATAAATATTTATATCTACATTAATATAATTATATCTATTTAATATATTATTTATATATTATTAAAACATATATGATAAAATATATTTATATATGTAATTCATATTAAAACAAATTTCCAGAAAAACTATGACAGACACCTGAAGAAAATTGGGAAAGTACAACATTGAAAAAGGACTTATAATAACAGAAAATATAGGATATTAATCGAGTAAATTTTACTTATAAAAAAGGGTTATGTATAAATATTAAAGTAAAAGAAAGAAAATAATCTTCAGTCAATAAACAATAAGACAATAAACCAAAAATGAAATGTAATACTCACTTGTTGTTTTAGATGTTGCTGATATGAATGAGTTGTATTGTTACAATTATGCTCATCTTCTCCAAGAGAACAATCTTTTTCTTGTTACACACTAATATCATTTTAATACATTTACCATCAAGGCAACCAAATTCGTTGAAATTACAATCTGTTAAAGAAAATACACCAAATAAAGTAAATCACAAGTACTTTGAAAATCATTAAATTTAATTCTACTACTACTATCTTTTCTGGGAATATATTCACATTACAAATTAAAGAACACTACAGAAAGCAAAGAATTATTATTATACAACAAACTGATTGTTTTAATGGGTATGAAGCTAATTTGGTTATTTTATGCTTAGAGGTTAGGAAATCAATTTCATTTATGTTCATATTTAATTTTTTTGTGTTTGTTTCTTAAGAGTATTTATTGCACATGAACATGAATATGAACATTTTAATTCAAATTTTAATTTAAGTTTTCACCTCACAAATATTTGTACCATTATTACAAAGTAATAAGTACAATTTCACAAGTTTATTATTATATCACAATATTTGTACCATTATTCCTACACCTTTTTTGGTACTATTTTAGGAATTAATTTGTTCAGGAATGCGAATATTAATGCCATACAATATAAATGCTGGTGACAATATCTGATTTGAAACCAATTTAATCAAGTTGCATCCCAGAGAAGGTATCACTGCTAGTAGCATCCCATATAAGAGACTTACAACTTTGGAGTGAAAAAAAAAAATCCCCCAACAAACCATAATGATATCTGGTCTCAAATCTGGTCCCCTCGATTAAATTCCACTGGCTTCGTTGCACCAGCTGCCCATTTATACGTCATTTGATGATATCATTGAGGGTGAAATGCTGAGGAAAACGAACACCATTTAGATGACAAGACAATGAGTGTAATTCATTCATTTACCTACCATAGACCCACAATATATTGGAGTCTAAGCCTCAATTAAACAGTTGTTATTCAGCTGGGTACTGATCTGACTTGGAGTAAAATATTCCACCTATGTTCTGCTGCAAGGCTGACATGCAAATATAAGATATGCAAGTTTATGTTGTCAAGTGAACGTTAGAGGTTGTTCAAAAACTTCTTACATGAATTGGTGTCCCATTTTTGTTGAAATGAGGTGTCAATCTCATAGAAAGTCTTGTATGCCTTGACCAGGTAGGTTTAGGAGTATTGTAGAGAACCTTGTTGATCAGGGTACAACAAATGGCTAGAATGAAAGGTTGGCTGCAGTACTAATTTAACAGAGACTGTAGACCAATGGCTGATGAATCTGCATGTTTAGCCTGTTATCTGGTGCCATCAAAGAAGATATTGCACGTATCTTCTGCATTGTGCCAAATGATGTTCTTTAAACTTTGATTATACAGGATTTCAGTCGTAGCATTGGTAGCAATGCAAAAAAGTTACAAAGTAAGGTAAAGGTGATTATTGCCTGGTGTCTGTGGCATCCATGAAAGGGAATCATGACAGGAACTGAGCTACTTTTGCACCGCGTCTTCCAGCAGCTCCGCACTTAAACCAATCTTGTGGTTCATATTTCAACACTTTGGGGCTGTTGTGTAATACCTTCTCCTCATATAAATAGGAATAAATCATGTCCATTTGGTTGAAGAAGACTGAGGAACAAAATAGAAGAATGTCAACTGAGCTAAGCTATTTTGGTACTGTCCTCAACTATACATTTGCGAGGCCTCCACCAAAAAAATTCAACTTGTTTTCACATCCTGCCCATGGCAGAAGGGCTAGGTAATAATATCACCAATCCTTCACTCATTGACCCCTATTGCAATTTATTACAACATTCATGAACCATTTTTTACAGCTTGTATAGCTTTGCCGTAACTGGGAATAAATAGATACTTTATACCATGAGTTTGTTATTGTTTTTTTGAGTATTTTGTGTTATCGCATATCAATACTTTTTGGTCATTTAATGCCAAATTTAAGTCATTCTGATGAATAAGAATATTTAGGTTACTTAAAGTACCTGCCGTTGCTAAGTGATCATCCAATTAAGTATTGAAAACAAAGTTCATCACAGTTAAATTTGGTGATCTGTGGGAACTGGTGCTTTCAGCATGACTTGCCGTAAATTACCTTGAGTAATACTCCCACGTCAAGACAGGCATTCCCAAAATAAAAGCATAGTCAGAAATGCAAATAAGAGATTCTAATGTGGAATTGTTGGTCAAACAACAGACTGATGGAGGAGGCAACCAGTTATATGCTCAAACCAAATTATGAACTTCCACATGGTTGGAGAAATAGAATCACAAATGAGTATGAATGCTCTATGTCTAAGTAGCAGAAAGTAGCAGAAAGTTGAAAGTGAGAACTGCATACATATTAAAGTAGTAAATAAACCAAAAAAGAAAAAAAATTACCCACAACAACACAACAAAAAGGCAAACATACAAGGACATTATTACTGATGTGATGCAAAAGGACATTCATAAAAGATATTAAGTGTCCACTGCCCACTAATTCTAAATGCTAGACCAGATGTAGAAATATATAACACAATCCATTAAATGAATTGGATTGGGAAGATACAACTTCTCCTATACTATCAATCACAAATCAAACTGATTTCTTTTGTTAGATTAAACCTTGTTATTGACACATTCATTTTTATTTTCTTTTATCTTTATTTATTCAGATATTATAAGCATTTTTAAGAAATTTATTTTATACATTTTTTTATTGCATTTAAGAAATTTTATTTTCGAAAATCTTTTTGAGAAAAAGGTAAAACAAATTAAATTAGAAATAGATTTAATGGCATTCTATAAACAAGGAAAGTTGGTGGTCTTTGTTGCAAATTGGCAACAAAGTATGAATAAACTGTAATATGCAAATATGTCTTTCTTTTTTTTTTCAGCCTCTTAAGGGCTGGCTTTTAGCTTAGTCGTAGATGGCATTCAATTAGGAAACCCACAAGGTTCCCGTGGTTTTCGATACCGGCCCTTGCTAACACTCAAGCATAATGAGTAAACACAGGGATCTGTGCAGTAAGTGAGGAGCTGGATGGTAGGGGTGTGCCCCGCTCCATCTCAGATGCCAAAAAAATGCCTCCTTGGTCTAGCACTATTGAAAAGGGGATAGACTCCCTCGCTGTCCTGGCTGATACTTGACTTTAGGCCGCCCTCATCGACTTTACTTACTTATAACTGAATATATTATGCAGAAAATATAAACACTAATATATTCCTACTGAATATATCCAATGAGAAGAAGTTTGTTAATTTCTGATTCTTCCTTTTTCAAATATCCAAATTTAAATTCTCGCTTTCCTCTAAAATATATAGAAAAGTCCTTACATAAAATTCATCTTGAAATTACATTGGCAATATTTACACTAAGTTAATATTATTGATTATAGTAATTAGTAGACAAACTTTAAGTATAAATAAATGATTGGAAACATAAGTTCGGCCAACAATTTTTTATTTTTTTCAACACACAATATTTGTGCTCTTAAATCAACAAACCAAAATGAAAGATCATGAATTCATGTCAAAACTAAATATATATATTCTTTTTACTACTGTTGAAATAGAAACATTATTATAATATATATATATATATATATATATATATATAATATATAATATGTATATATAATTTCCTGGTAAATTCTGATGTTTAAGATTGCGTGAAATAAAGTGCATTCAACATGCAAGCAAGTGTTAAAGATACATTTGTCCTAATCATTAACATCTAGTTAGAAAAGAACAAATATAATACACAAGCCACAAGACGCACGACCACAGATATATATAATATATATATATAATAATATATAATATATATATATATATTATTTATATATATTAAATGCTATGCACCCTTCATGTTTCCACTGCAGTTGATTCAAATTAAATAATGGTAAACAATTCATCAATGAATTGTGATTTGTGTGCAGAAAATAATGAAAATATAATGTCTCTATCTTAAATGTATTCATTATCAAAAAAAGTGAATATGCAAAGTATACGAGAAAAATATAAATTAACAGATCATTAAAAAAACTTCTAAACGTAAGAATAATAAAGCTGTGAGAAAAATTGCAAATTGTGGTTTGGGTTCAGTGATTGATAAAAAGTGGCTCATTAGAACCTGTATGCAATGTTTAATGTTGATAATCTATATGTAAATAATGAAAAACTTATCGCCCAAATTTATGTAGAGTACTTCAGTATCATTAGAAATACTATGATTAGGTTTTGTGTATTCTGGAATGTTTCTTGACAAATGTAAAATGAAGTTCATTATATCAGTGTTTTTGCTTAAATGGATTAAAAGTCTTTTTTTAACCAATTCAAAAAACGAATATGAAAAAAAGAAAATCCAATTTTTTAAAACCAATATAGGCAATTGTTTCTCTTTTTTATTTTAATGCTATAATGAATGCATTCATAACAAATGTGATTGTTAAAGAAATTTTCGCCTCAGTAAAAATGATCCAAATGCCTGTGAAGAAATTTTGAAATAGCGTAAGACATTTGTAAGCAAAAAATAGGTTAAATATTTTTGAATCTATAATCTCATAGAATTGCAAAAGTTGTTTTTTATCAGATGATTTAAAAGAACGCCCAAATATCATTATAAGACTCAAATGAATAGCATCAAACTTATGACAATTTTAGTGAACATGAAGGAAGCCAAAAATACAATGTATTGTTTTTCTTCTTTTAATAAATTAATCCCCAGTTGAAGCAATTTTGTATTTTGAATTTTTGTATGTTTATGCTATTGTTGATACAATGTCACATCTTTTGAAGGATTTATAAAAACCTTGAGCATTTGTTTTAGCAGTATATCATGTTACAATTTTTAAAATCTAAATTATTGTTTCTGCAAAGATAAAAGATCAACTTACATTAGATTTTAATATGAAAGGAACTAAACATGTTACCTGTTTGTGTTTCTATGCAATTGACCTGAAATTAATTATGATAAATGTCCAAAATAGACATAATTTTGTTAAATATTGGATCACCAAAGAATATATTGTCAATTATTTTTTTATCTTTTGTGATTCAATTTCTTTAATAAATTTATTTACAATGATCTCTCTTCTTTGATTATTTTCATATCATAAAAGAGAAAAATCTCAAATTCTTACAATCTTATTTTTGTTCTTTTTTTTTAAACGTTTCTTCAAAAAAGTCTAACTCTAATGTAATGAATTGAAGATTTCTTTTTATGAATGAAAATATCAAGAAGAGGATCAATTTAAATAATTTTATTAAAGAATTGAATGCACAAGAAAAATTAATGACAATAATATTCTTGGGTGATCCAATATTTACCAAATTATGTCTATTTGGACATTATATAATTAATTTTCAGGTCAAATTGATAAAAACACAACAGGTAACAGTTTAGTTCTTTTCATATTAAAATCTAAATGTAAGTGATTCTTTATCTTTGCAGAACAATAATAGATTTTAAAAAATTGTAACATGATATACTGTAAACAAATGCTCAAGGTTTTATAAATCCTCAAAAGATGGTGACATTGTATCACATAGCATAAAACATAACATAAATATCAAATACAAATGCTTCAATGGGAAATAATTATTAAAAAGAAGAAACAAAATACATTGTAATTTTTGCTTCCTTCATGTTCACTAAAATTTCATAATGTTGATGCTATTCATTGAGTCTTATAATATATTTGGGCTTTCTTTAATCATCTGATAAAAAAAACTTTTGCAATCTATTGAGATTTATAGATTCAAATATTTACCTATTTTTTGCTTACAAATGTCTACAGTAGTTCAAAATTCTTCACAGCATTTTGTGATCCATTTTTACTGAGGGAAAATTCTTTAACAATCACATTTGTTATGAATGCATCATTATAGATTAAATAAAAAGAGAAACAATTGTATATTGGTAAAAATTGGATTTTCTTTTTTCATATTGATTTTTGAATTTGGTTAAAAAGACTTTTAATCCCATTTAACAAAAACACTGATATAATGAACTTCATTTTACATTTGTCAAGAACATTCCAGAATACACAAAACCAATCATAGTATTTCTAATGATACTGAAGTACTCTACATAAATTTGGCTGATAATTTTCATTATTTACATTAGATTATTCAACATTAAACATTGATACAGTTTCTAATGTAGCACTTTTTATCAATCACTGAACAAACCCACAATTTGCATTTTTCTCACAGCTTTATTATTCTACGTAAAGTTTTTTTTTAATGATCTTTAATTATATTTTCTCTATACTTTGCATATTCACTTTTTTTGATAATGAAATACATTTAATAGATAGAGACATTATATTTTCATATTTTCTGCACACAAATCACAATTCATTGATGAAATTGTTTACCATTATAATTTGAATCAACTGCAGTGGAAACATGAAGGGTGCATAGCTTTTTATATATATATATATATATATATATATATATATATATTATATATATATATATATATCTGTGTGTGTGTGTGTATTTATATTTGTCATTTCTAATAGATGTTAATGATTAGTAACAAATGCATTAACACTTGCTTTGCATGTTTGAATGCACTTTATTCACTCAATCTTTAAAATCAGAAATTTTACAGAATTATATATACATATATATATATATATATATATATATATATATATATATTATATATATATATGTTTCTTTTCAACAGTAGTAAAAGATATAATATAATTTAGTTTGACATGAATTCATTGATCTTTCATTGGTTTGTGATAGAGCACAAAATATTGTGAGTTTGAAAAAATAAAAATTGTGGCCGAACTTATGTTCAAATCATTTATTTATACTTAAAGTTGTCACTAATTACTATAATCAAAAAATATTAACTTAGTTTAATATGCCAATGTAATTATCAAGATGAATTTTATGTAAGGACTTTCTATATATTTTAGAGGAAAGAGAATTTAAATTTGGATATTTGAAAAAGAAGAAATAGAAATTAAAAATCTTCTCATTGATATATTCAGTAGAATATATTAGTGTTTATATTTTTTCTGATAATATATTCAGTATAAGGTAAGTAAAGTCGATGAGGCGGCCCTAAAGTCAGTATCAGCCAGACAGCGAGGGAGTCTATCCCCTTTTCAATAGTGCTAGACCAAGGAGATTGTTTTTGGCATCTGAGATGGAGCGGCACACCTACCATCAGCTCCTCACTTTACTGCAACAGATCCCTGTGTTACTCATATGCTGAGTTAGCAAGGGCCGGTATCGAACCAGGAACCTTGTGGTTTCCTAATGAATGCTCTACCGACTAAGCTAAGCCCACCCCTTAAGAGGCTGAAAAAAAAGAAAGACATATTTGCATATTTACAGTTTATTTCATACTTTGTTGCCAATTTGCAACAAAGACACCAAACTTTCCTTGTTTATAGAATGCCATTAAATCTATTCTAATTTAATTTGTTTTACTTTTTTTCTCAAAAAGATTTTTCGAAAAAAAATTTCTTGAAATGCAATAAAAAAAATGTATAAAATAAATTCTTAAAAATGCTTATAATATCTGAATAAATAATAAAGAAAATAAAATGAATGTGTCAATAACAAGGTTTTAATCTAACAAAAGAAAATCAGTTGATTTGTGATTGATAGTATAGAGAAGTTGTATCTTCCCAATCCAATTCATTTAATGGATTGTGTTATATATTCTACATCTGGTCTAGCATTTAGAATTAGTGGCAGTGACACTTAATATCTTTTATGAATGTCCTTTTGCATCACATCAGTAATAATGTCCTTTTGTATGTTTGCCTTTTTGTGTGTTGTGGTAAATTTTTTTTCTTTTTTGTTTATTTACTACTTAATATGTATGCAGTTCTCACTTTCAACTTCTCTGCTACTTTCTGCTACTTAGACATAGAGCATTCATACTCATTTGTGATTCTATTTCTTCCAACCATGTGGACAGTTCAATAATTTGTTTGAGCATTAACTGGTTGCCTTCCTCCATCAGTCTGTGTTTGACCAACAATTCCACAAAATAGAATCTCTTATTTGACAATCTTCTGGACTATGCTTTTATTTGTGGAATGCCTGTCTTGACGTGGGAGTATCTACTCAAGGTATATTACGGCCAAGTCATGCTGAAAGCACCAGTTCCCACAGATCACCAAATTTAACTGTGATGAATTTGTTCAATACTTAATTGGATGATCACTTAAGCAACGGCAGGTACTTTAAGTAACCTAAATATTTTATTCATCAGAATGACTTAATTTGGCATTAATGACCCCAAAAGTATTGATATGCGATAACACAAAATACTCAAAACAAACAAATAACCAACCACTCATGGTATAAAAGTATCTATTTATTCCAGTTACGGCAAAGCTATAACCAAGCTGTAAAAATGTTCATAAAATGTTGTAATAAATTGCAATAGGGTCAATGAGTGAAGGATTGGTGATATTTACCTAGCCCTTCTGCCATGGGCAGGATGTGACACAAGTTGAATTTTTTTGGTGGAGGCCCTCGCAAATGTATAGTTGAGGACAGTACCAAAAATAGCTTAGCTCAGTTGACATTCTCTATTGATGTTCCTCAGTCTTCTTCAACCAATGGACATGATCTTATTCCTATTATATGAGGAGAAGGTATTACACAAACAGCCCCAAAGTGTTGAAATATGACACCACAAGATTGGTTTAAAGTGCGGAGCCTGCTGGAAGACGCGGTGCCAAAAGTAGCTCAGTTCTGTCATGATTCCCTTTCATGGATGCCACAGACACCAGGCAATAAACTCACCCTTTACCCCTTACTCTTGTAACTTTTTGCATTGCTCCAATGCTACGACCTGACATCCTGTATAATCAAAGTTTAAAGAACATCATTTGGCACAATGCAGAAGATACGTGCAATATCTTCTTTGATGGCACCAGATAACAGGCTAAACATGCAGATTCATCAGCCATGGTCTACAGTCTCCTGTTAAATTAGTACTGCCAGCCAACCTTTCATCTCTAGCCATTTGTTGTACCCTGATCAACAAGGTTCTCTACAATACTCCTAAACCTACCCTGGTCAAGGCATACAAGACTTTCTATGAGATTGACAACCTCACATTTTCACAAAAATGGGACACCATATCATGTAAGAAGTTTTTGAACAACCTCTAACGTTCACTTGACCAACATAAACTTGCATATCTTATATCTGCATGTCAGCCTTGCAGCAGAACATAGGTGGATATTTTACCCTCCAAGTCAGTCAGTACCCAGCTGAATAACAACTGTTTAATTGAGGCTTAGACTCCAAATATATTGTGGGTCTATGGTAGGTAAATGAATTTGAATTACACTCATTGTCTTGTCATCTAAATGGTGTTCGTTTTCCTCAGCATTTCACCCTCAATGATATCATCAAATGACGTATAAATGCAGCTGGTGCAACGAAGCCAGTGGAATTTAATCGAGGGGACCAGATATTGAGACCAGATATCATTATGTTTGTTGGGGATTTTTTTTTTTCACTCCAAAGTTGTAAGTCTCTTATATGGGATGCTACTAGCAGTGATACCTTCTCTGGGATCAACTTGATTAAATTGGTTTCAAATCCAGATATTGTCACCCAGCATTTATTGTATGCATTAATATTCGCATTCCTGAACAAATACTAATTCTAAAATAGTACCAAAAAAGGTGTAGGAATAATGGTACAAATATTGTGATATAATAATAAACTTGTGAAATTGTACTTATTACTTTGTATAATGGTACAAATATTGTGAGGTGAAAACTTAAATTAAATTTGAATTTAAAAATGTTCATATTCAATGTTCATGTGCAATAAATACTCTTAAGAAACAAACACAAAAAATTAAATATGAACATAGAATGAATATGATTTCCTAACTCTAAGCATAAATAACCCAAATTAGCTTCAATACCCCATTAAAAACAATCAGTTTGTTGTATAATAATAATTCTTTTGCTTTCCTGTAGTGTTCTTTAATTTGTAATTGATATATTCCCAGAAAAGATAGTAGTAAGAATTAAATTTAATGATTTTCAAAGTACCTTGTGATTTACTTTATTTGGTGTATTTTTCTTTAACAGATTGTAATTTCAACGAATTTGGTTGCCTTGATGGTAAATGTATTAAAATGATATTAGTGTGTAACAAGAACAAAGATTGTTCTCTTGGAGAAGATGAGCATAATTGTACAAATACAACTCATTCAATATCAGCAACATCTAAAACAACAAGTGAGTATTAACATTTCATTTTTTGGTTTATTGTCTTATTGTTTATTGACTGAAGATTATTTTCTTTCTTTTACTTTAATATTTATACATAAACCCTTTTTTATAAGTAAAATTTACTCGGATTAATATCCTCATATTTTCTGTTATTATAGTCACTTTTTCAATGTTGTACTTTCCAATTTTCTTCAGGTGTCTGTCATAGTTTTTCTGGAAATTTGTTTAATATGAATTTACATTATATAAATATATTTTATCATATAAATGTTTTATATATAATACAATAATATATTAAATAGATATAATTATATTATGTAGATATAAATATTTATATAATATAAAGGCTGGATGGTGCTAGGGTTTCAACTGAAATGACTAAAATAACAATGATAATGAGAAGACAAATCTGAGAATATTAGTGTATAATAATAATATTTCTTCATTTCAGAAAATCTGACAAAATTAAGTTGTTGTTTAGTATCAATTAACTATCTCATTAGTTTGTTCTTTTTTTAATATCAATTGACTATCTCATTAATTCATATTGATATTCATGATGTCATTAATGTTCAGTTGAAAGTAATTTAGAATGCTTTCTCCTAAATCATATTTTGCTGATTGTTTGTTGTTTTATTTTAATATTTTTAACATGTGACACTGTTAAAGAGTTTTTTAAATTCCATAAACACTATAATCTTCATAAAAATTTTGAACTTTGACTTTTCATTCTTTCTTGGCAACCATTTAATAACCAAATAAAATTTCTAACATGCAAATTGCTTTAGGAACTCATTTAAAATTTCTCTATAAATTGAAATAACAGTGCATTTAGATTTCTTAAATAAAGAAAGTGCCTCAATTATAATGCATTTTGTTAGATTTTTTTATGTCAATAGACTCAATGAAACTGTCATTGACATACTTGGAAAATTCATGGAAAAAATTATCCTATTTAGTCAATTAATTATATGTTCTTTGCACTGTGTCAAATATCTTGTGAATATTTATTTGAATATATGTTCTAAAACCAAATTATTATAAATCAATATTATTAATATTGATATAATAATAAACTTGTGAAATTGTACTTATTACTCTGGATAATGGTATAAATGAATACAATGTGTTTCTCATTTTTTCTTTTTACAATAAAAATGTAATAATACTTGTAAGTACTTTTAAGTGAAAGAAACAATTCAATTTTCAATACAAATTATGAACCTGGACTGAACTAGAAAAACAAAACTTGTAATGCAAATACAAATAGCAGTTACATAAATTTCTATTTGAATGTATATATTCGGATTTATATTCTTATTGCTATTTTCTTTGTTTTTTTTAATAATTTCTAATTAACTCTACTTAAAATCAAAATAACTTATGTAAGAAAATTATTTTCATTCAGATGTTCCTCATATTTCAGAAACCAACATCCCTTCTATAACAGCTATTCATCCTCATATTACAAAAGCCATCATCCCTCCTGGTGCATCAACTATAATTCCTCTTGTTACAGCAGCTCCCATCCATCGTGGCACAAGAATCAATATTCCTCTTGTTACAGCAGCCCCTGTGCAACATAGAACAAGAATAGTAATCCCTCTTGTTACAGCAGCCTCAATTCAGCGTGGCACAAAAATCAATATCTCCCATGTTACAACACCACCCATTCAACATACCACAAAAATGAATATTCCTTTTGTTACAGTAACGCCTATTCAGCGTGGCACAAAAATCAATATCCCCCTTTTACAGCACCACCCATTCAACATAGCACAAGAATAGATATTCCTCTTGTTACAGTAGCGCCTATTCAGCGTGGCACAAAAATTAATATCTCACTTGTTACAGTAGTACCCATTCAACGTGGTACAAGGATTAATATTCCTCTTGTTACTACTACACATATTCAACATGGCACAAAATCAAAGCTCCCTTTATTACAACAGCATCTAATCAACATGCCACAAGATTCAATATTCCCCTTGTTACAGTAGTACCCATTCAACGTGGCACAAGATTCAATATTTCCCTTGTTACAGCAGCCCCTATCCAGCGTGGTACAAGAATCAACATTTCTCATAGTACAACAAACTCTATACTACTTAATAAAACAAAATTTCCTCATCAGACAATCACTTCTTTTCCTCCTAGAAGTGCCATTGTTCCTCATGTTACAGAAATCACAACTAAACAGAGTACACGGATAAATGTTCCTTCCATAAAAATTCATCATAGAGCAAGAACAAGTATTCTGCCAGTTACAGCATCTCATACCCACCATCATAGGAGAACCTTTCCTCATATTACTGCAACACCCAGTCATCATGACAGAATAAAAACTTTCCCTGTAAAACATACAACTATTCCTCCATATAGAACAAGTCTTTCCCACAAAAGTACAAATTCTGTTCCCCATCAGACTAAATTCACTATTCCCTATATTACTACTACTTCTTCACCATTTTATAAAACAAGTCAGTCTTATATAACAGCAACATCTACTACTCATCATCATAAAAAGATTTCTTTTCCTCCTCTAACAACAATTTCAACTGATCATCAAACAAAAAAGATTCCTCTTCATACTTCAACAAACTCTCTTCATTATCATAAAACATCCCCTCTCTATTCTACAACTGTTGCTCATAAAAAAAGAACCACAATTCCTCTTGTTAGACAAACTTCTAGAAAAGTCCATCCAAAATTGACAACTACAACCAAATTTACTGTGACTCCCTGGATTCATTCTCTTGTCACAACTCGAAGCAATCAGCATGTGACATCATCAATTCCAACTCTATTTTCAACAACCAAAAAAGGTTAAAAAATCTACATCTTTTCTCCAAATTTTTCATTGCTTGGCTTTTTTCTATTCACCTTCTCTCAACTATAAATGCACTCTTTCCTTAAACATTTAAATCTCCTCGTTAAATCTTTTCATTTCTTTCTCTTTTCATTTTTCTCACCTATTCTATTTGAATCATCACCTTTTTTTTTTTCTTCATCCATTTTCTCATTATTTCCTTTGATATGAATCAGGTTTGTTACTAGGGTATTCTATTGATAACATGTTCTATGCCCAAACATTTGCAGTGGGTTGTGCTAGGTGTTTATATAATAGGTAAAAAATATAAAATTATCTTTGCTGTCTGCTGCCAAAAAGAAGAAAAACTTGACAATCTAATAAAAATCTTCAATAGAAATTTAGCTGTAGTATTTTTGAAACAATATTTCAGGTACATAACACAAGAATAATCAACAAACTATTACAAAGATATCACAAAGAATTCACTGTTATATTTTTGTTGATTATGGTTAATATAAAGAAATAAAATTTTGACAACAGAATTTGTACACTATTTTCTTAAATGTACAAATAACATTGTAAAATATTACATTCATAAAAGTGTTGCATGTTTATACTACCTCCATCCCATAATAATTATTTGTTTGTATATAAACTTCCAACATTAAATGTAGTAACAATAATGAGAAGTTACTGATAATGATGTGTTCTGTTATGTGATGATTCAGCCTGTGCAGCAAATGAGTTTAGATGTGATGAGAGACAATGCATTCCAACAGCATTGTCTGTGATGTTATACCAGATTGTGACAATGCAAAAGATGAATTGAGTTGTGATGATGATGTGACTACAACTGTAAAAATACTCAGCCCTCTTGGTAAGTTATAGTAAGCACCTGGCACCAAGCACAGAAAATTTGACATCAAGTACCTCAAAAGAAGATGCTGTATTAATCAGAGAACAACAATTATAAAAATCTGATATTATATATTGGAGTAACCATAGATGAATAGTAAACTGAAAGTATCCTAAACATAATGCTGAGCTCAACTGTATATTTGAACTGAAAGAATATAATAGTAAATGATAAATAGATCTTTCCAAGCATCAGGTGTCATATTTTAGAAAGGTTTGATCACTTTTGTTTTTTTATGTTCTAAAGGTGCTGGGCATATTATGTTTTACATTCTTTATGTATGGTAGCAGAAAATAGACAAGATAGCAGTATATGTCATAATTTAAAAAAATTATAATCCAGTACTGTACATAGGATATTATATTTGAATCACAGACAACCATTTATTTTGCATTGACATGGGGTTTACATAGAAAATTGTTCTTTTAAAAATCATTTGTAGATCTTTAAGAAGGAATTGATCCCATAAAATGTCTATGATTAATTCCTGAAATTCATTGTTTGGTAATTATTTGGTCAGTATAGAAATATGATGAAATAGTGGATGAAATATTTTATATAGAGTGATAGATTGCTCTCATAACTCAGAAGTTATCTGATTATAAAAGAATTTTAAATGAGAAATAAACCGTAATGACTAAATGTAACCATATGAATTGTCATTTTGGGCACTTTTTAACTAAACTAAAAAATACTAAAATATCATAATTATATTACTGGGTATTTGATATGTAGTAATATTTCTTCTATGAAATTAAAAAGCTTCAATATGAAAATGTGTGAATGAAGGAATGAAGACCTTTTCTAAGGTTATAACATGCTACATTTTAATTATAACACTTTGTTGGTGGCACTTGTTGTGTAATGGTTATCTTCATAAGAAATGGTATCCAAGGGATTATATCATAATTTGAATAAGAATGGGTATATGAACTGTTAAAATGTCAAACCTAATTAAATCATTGGCAGATGCACTGATTTTTTTGTCGTGGTTACCCAGTACTAAAATAAAAACTTTCTGGTGAATCATAAAAGCCAAAACAAGATTTATTGCCTGTATTTTTGCATCCATAAAATTTGTATATTTGTTTAATGGCAAATTGATTCATTAGCGTTTATGTTATACCAAAACTTGTTTTATTCATAAATGTTTGATTGTAATCATAACTGTAATTTTTAACATTCCTTTGGATTTTAATGACACTTTTTAATGATATGTATTTAAGGCAGCAAGGACCATCAGAATTTAAGTGAACTTTGATAAAACTGAGTTCATGAGATTTAGAAAGGAAGGAAGCATCTCGACTGAGCATTTTAAACCAGTGGACTAATTCATGCATCTAGATAGTCATATCTCATCAACAGAAAGAGATGTTAATGCAAGCATAGAGAAGTCATTGTCTACTATAAACAGATTATCAACCATATGGAAATCTGATTATACACACATATATATATATATATATATATATATATATATATATATATATATGAAGGTAAAAATGGATATTGAATCCGACAATATGTAAGAAAGTTTTATAGAAAACATCTTGTTGTTTTTCTATAAAACTTTTTTACATATATATATATTATATATATATATATATTATATATATATATATATGCATGCACAGGCATAGACATATATGATGATTTTTTCAAGTACTCAGGAGAATTCAATCTATGACAATTGAATACACAGGAATACAATATTGAATACACAGGAATATTTACATTTCAACACAAATTGTGGGTATGGCTATCTAAAGGTGCTGACCTCTTTTAGAAATAGGCCAGTTGGAAAAAATTAATTCATAATAGTCAAATGACTGGTTGTTAAGTTTTTTAGCTCACAATGTTTATTACTACATTTTTGCTTTGACTAAATATTAAGCAAGAACAGATTTCAACATCAAGGCATCCAAATACAAACTAATGTTTCAACTCTTACCAAGACATTCATCAGAAACAAATTAATAAAGCTAGTAGAATTTACAGGGAATCATTTTCCTTTCCTTTTCTAAAGTTAGGGTGTTTTACCTTAATGCAATACGTTCCAGGTTCCCATTACAGAAAATGTGTTGGTTGTTGCTATACCTGTTCTTGTGTTATGTGATTATACACAGACACAAAAGAGATTTGGGGAATTATGATATAATACTAGCTGATTATTATGGTATATTTTTCAGTACCTGTAATCTGTTACATTGCTATTTTCTATGTTGCCTATTATCTATTATTTAATAAAATTTAGATTCATTAGAGTTGAAAACAATTTAAATTGGAAAACTTATTTTGAAAAGCAAATCAAATAATCATTCTTGTCCACTCACTCTGAAATTAATTTTTAAAAAATGTGCAGACCAAAAAAAAAAACAAACTTTTTTTCAATTTTCAAAGTGTATTATTTATTTTAAAAATATTTGAAAGAAAACAATTAGATAATGAGACTGAAAATTTCTATTTTGATTTTTTTTTCTTGAAAATGTCCTATTTTTAAAATTAATTTTTCTTAAATAAAATTTCAGTTTAGCAAAGAATTTAACTGAAAAATAATCAGTGTGACTCATTCAAATAATTACAAACCAACATTTAAATAAAGTTTTTTTAAGCAACACATTGTAGAAATTAGAATGTATTTTTCCCAAATGTTTGTAAGTGTTCATGTGGCCTCATTGTTAAGCTGCAAACCACTCATGTCATTAGTGAGGCATTTAATCATGTCAGTTTAAAGTTATTATTTTCATATAATTCTCTTCATTTCAGCACAGAACATTCAAGTGAACATACAAAGAAATATAGTAACCACAACTTTTATATATATATGGACAGATAATGTGTGCACATGTGTGTGTGTGTGTGTGTGTGTGTGTATGTGTGTGTGTGTGTGTGTGTGTGTGTGAGAGAGAGAGAGAGAGAGAGAGAGAGAGAGAGAGAGAGAGAGAGAGAGAGAGAGAGAGAGAGAGAGAGTGTGTGTGTGTGTGTGTTAAACAGAATATCTACATAATCAATAATGATGCTAGAAAAATATTAAATTGTGCTTGTCACTAGTAATTTATATTATATTGCATAATTAGTTAAATAATGAATGATAAAATTGATGTTCTGCTGCACATTTTCCAAAATGATGTTTTTGTTTTTAATGTCTAAATGTCTAACTTTGTTTTGTTTCTTGATTTATAGCCTGCTTTCCAAATGAATTTAAATGTGATGAGAATCAGTGTATCCCAAATTTATTTGTGTGTGATATCATTCCTGATTGTGATAATGGTAGGGATGAGGAAAATTGTGAAAAGCCAACCACCACAGCAGAGAATCTTCTTCCTGAATGTAAGTTGCTATCTACAGTAAAATGCAAGGCACCTATTCCACATATTTATTGGTTTTGTTCCACTGAGAAAAAAATACCTTTTTCTATTATATGCTTTTTTTTGTTGCTTTTTTAAAACTTACTTTTTTACCTTGAACTGTTCTGAGTTGTACATTTCATTTTTTATTTATACAATCAAAACATTATTATTTTTTTACTTTGTTTTGTTTCTTAATTCATATCCTGCTTTCTGAATTATTTCTCTTACATTAATTACTTTCTATCTTTCTCAACAAAGAACTGACTTACATAATGAAGACACTTGTTATAATGTGAAAAATATTATGAAAAATATATAGAAAGTGAGTTATCTGAATATAGGTAAAGTCATTTTTGAGTCCATACAAACTTTTGTTTTTCTTTAAGATAATACAAAACAATTGTACAAACATATTTAAACCATTTTGTATCTACTGTGTTCAAATGTGCATTAATTTTGTTTCTGACAATTTTTCTTTCAGCTTGTCAAGATTATCAATTCCGTTGCTCTAATGGGGAATGTATTTTTAAAAAGTAAACATTGTGATCAAATGGTTGACTGTGCTGATCATTCAGATGAACAAAATTGTGGAAATACAATCAAGCCAATCACAGAAGGTAAATATTAAAAAAAAAACTCATTTTAATCAACTGAGTATTTTAATTATTTTTTTTCATTCAGTTCCAATGATTAATTAACAATTTTAAGGGAAGCACCATTATCACTTTTTATTCTTATTTCAACCAATCATGAATTAAATTTCACAATAAAAAAAAAAACAGAATACATAAATTAATATAGTTTGCTACATTCATAAGTAAAGATTGCTCAATATTAATCACACACATAAATGTATATATATATATATATATATATATATATATATATAGTATTATTGTGTGTGTGTTGTGTGTGTGTGTGTGTGTGTGGTGTGTGTGTGTGTGTGTGTGTGTGTGTGTGTGTGTGTGTGTGTGTGTGTGGTGATCTCCTTGTTTTCTGATCCAGCTCCCTCAGTTCTTCTTTTGTCTACTTCATGAAGGGCTCTGAATATCTAACAATAGAAATTACCCAAGTACTTTTTCCTTTAATCAAATATTTCTTCTAATATTTCTGTTTATCTTCTGAAGTTACTTTGTTGAATTTTTGTCTGGACTAATTCCGCCTTGGAAAGATATGAACCTTCTCATCCACACAGCTATGGATTAAATAGTAACACTACTACTCTACAAGGATGTTTTTTGAACAAAATTAACCCACAAAGGATGACATAGCTTTAAACAAAGAAACCAAGTAAACCATTATTTTCTAATAATTAGATTTGTTTTTCCCATTTCTCTATTTGAAAATTCATTTTCATTTCCTGAATTTAATATCAAATTTCTTTTTGTTCTTTGCTAAGATTCTAAAGTCGTCTATATGCAGGAAGTGGTCAAGTTTTTCTTGTCATTTTGTAAAAGTCTGATATTTGTAATTACAATTTCAGGATAAACTGTTAGGGCAACTGGTCTAAGAGAAGGAAAAACTTTGAATTCAACACCATTAGGCTTAACTGCCCGTACTGAGAGTGGCTAACCATCCAGCAATAAGTCAAAAGGAAAAGCACCTGCTTTAAGGGAATGAACCTCTCTATTAGTCATTAGATATCAATCAACTCTTCACCAAGATTGGTTAAAAGGGAAATGTATTCATAATGTCTTGAAAAGGTTAAATATGACCTGTGAAAGATCAACTAACTGATCATTCCATAAAATACAATTATGTAGTGTTCATTTGTAGAAATAGAGAGTCTTCTTTTTTCTTTACTCTTTCAGAATTATTTTGATCAATGAATAATAGGTTTAATTCTGGTTCTTTTGGCATTTTTTTCTCTTCCTCAAATAGGAAATGTCCTCCTTTTTCTTTCTGGAAGTCATATATTTCTCAGTTGTCCATTAGGATTTTTTCACTATCATTGGCAGACATGTTCTTGTTTGATAAATAAATAAAAGCAAAGAAACAATGTTAGATGCAATTTTTATGTCAGTCTTTTATGTTGTTTTGGATCCATTTGAAACAGAACTAAATTTCATCATAGTTAGTACTTTCAAATTTAACAATTCAGCAATTTAGTTTTAGAGTTTTTTCTGAATGTCTTTAAGCTTCATTTTAAAGAACCTGTTCAATCTGATTTTTCCTTTTTCATATTAATCTGTATTTCCTGTAATTCCTATAACCTGTTCTAAAAGTTCTTTAATACTGTTGTCCTATCAATTGTTGTGGTTTAGAAATGGACAAAATAAAAGTTTATTTTGAAAGATCAATTTGATGCCATCTCATGACCAACAATACATTTCCTTCAAAATCTCAACCAATTCCCATCCTCATAAAAGTAATACAATATTGTATGCACATTTTCTCTTTGTTTATAATGATTGTGTAGATTATAATAGAATATTGTTCATTAAATGTCAAATATCTAAAATACATTTCAAAGTAAATGTATTTTATCATAATACATATCTCTAATACATATCTCTTTACAATGTTTAAATACCAGTTTTGGAATATATATATTATATATATATATATAATATATATTATATATATATAATATTATATATATAATACTATATAGTATATATATACTAATATAATATATATATATATATATATATATTATATATACTTATATATATATATATATAATAATTATATATATATATATATATATATATATATATATATATAGTATATATATATATATATATATATAATATATATATATAATTATATATATATATATAATATTATATATATATATATATATATATATATAGTATATAATATATATTATATATATATATATATAATAGTATATAATAATATATTAGTATTATATATAGTATATTATATAAGTATATATATATATATAAATATATTATATATATATAATATATATATATTATATATATTATTATATATATATATATATATACTATATATATATAATATATATATATATATATATAAATATATAAATATAATCAAAAACTGCGCTATTTAAACATTGTAGAGATTTGTATTAGAGGATATGTTATTATGAATAAAAATACATTTACTTTGAAATGTATTTTAGAATATTTGACATTTAATGAAACATATTCTATTATAATTACACAATTCATATAAAAACAAAAGAGAAAATGTGCATACAATATTGTATATTTTATGAGGATTGGGAATTGTGAGATTTTTTGAAAGGAAATTGTATTGGTTGGTCATTTTGAGATGCATTCAAATGATCTTTCAAATAAACTTTTTATTTGTGCAATGCTAACCCACAAACAATTGAATAGGCAACCAGATTTAAAAGGACTTTTAGAACAGGTATAGGAAACAGGAAATACAGATTAATATGAAAAGGGAAATCAAGATGAAATACAGGTTTCTTTAAATGGAACTTAAAGACATTCAGAAAAACTCTAAAACTAAATTTGCTGAATTTGTTAAATTGAAGTACTAAACTATTGATGAAAAATTTAGTTCTGTTTCAATGGATCCAAAATCACACATAAAAAAGACTGACATAAAAATTGCATCTAACATTGTTTCTTTCTTTTATTTATTTATCAAACAAGAACATGTCTGCCAATGATGTGAAAAATCCTAATTGGACCAACTGGAGAATATATGACTTGCCAGAAAGAAAAGGAGGATTTCTATTTGCAGGAAGAGAAAAAATGCCAAAAAAGGAACCAGATTAACCTATTATTCATTTGATCAAAATATTCTGAAAGAGTTAAAAGAAAAAAAAGGAAAGACTTCTATTTCTACAATGACACTACATTAATTGATATTTTATGGAAACTGATCAGTTAGTTGACTTTCACGAGCGTTCATATTTAACCTTTCCAAGACATTATGAATTACCATTTCCCTAAACCAATCTTGGTGAAGAGTTGATTGATATCTAATGACCTAATAGAGAGGTTCATTCCCTTAACAGGTCTTTCTTTTTGAATATTGTGGATGGTTAGCCACTTCTAGTACCAAGTTTAAGCCTAATGGTGTTTGAATTCAAAAGTTTTCCTTCTTCTTAGACCAGTTTGCCCTAACAGTTTTATCCTGAATTTGTATTACAATATAGACTTACAAAATGACAGAAAAACTGACCACTTCCTGCATATAGACGACTTTAGAATCTTAGCAAAGAACAAAAGAATTTGAATTAATTAAATTTCAGGAAATGAAAATACGAAATTTTCAATAGAGAAATGGAAAAACAAATCTAATTATTAGAAAATAATGGTTTACTTGGTTTCTTTGTTTAAAGCTATGTCATCCTTTGTGGGTTATTTAATGTCAAAAACATCCTTGTAGAGTAGTAGTGTTACTATTTAATCCATAGCTGTGTGGATGAGAAGGTTCATATCTTTCCAAGCGAATTAGTCCAGACAAAATTCAACAAAGAATACTTCAGAAGATAAACAGAAATATTAGAAGAAATATTTGATTAAAGGAAAAAGTACTTGGGTAATTTCTATTGTTAGATATTCAGAGCCCTTCATGAAGTAGACAAAAGAAGAACTGAGGGAGCTGGATCAGAAAACAAGGAGGATCACACACACACACACACACACACACCACACACACACACACACACAACACACACACACCACACCACACACACACCACACACACACATACATATATATATATATATATATATATATATATATATATATATACATTTATGTGTGTGATTAATATTGAGCAATCTTTACTTATGAATGTAGCAAACTATATTAATTTATGTATTCTGTTTTTTTTTATTGTGAAATTTAATTCATGATTGGTTGAAATAAGAATAAAAGTGATAATGGTGCTTCCCTTAAAATTGTTAATTATCATTGGAACTGAAATGAAAAAAATAATTAAAATACTCAGTTGATTAAAATGAGTTTTTTTTTAATATTTACCTTCTGTGATTGGCTTGATTGTATTTCCACAATTTTGTTCATCTGAATGATCAGCACAGTCAACCATTTGATCACAATGTTTACTTTTAAAATACATTCCCCATTAGAGCAACGGAATTGATAATCTTGACAAGCTGAAAGAAAAATTGTCAGAAACAAAATTAATGCACATTTGAACACAGTAGATACAAAATGGTTTAAATATGTTTGTACAATTGTTTTGTATTATCTTAAAGAAAAACAAAAGTTTGTATGGACTCAAAATGACTTACCTATATTCAGATAACTCACTTTCTATATATTTTTCATAATATTTTTTCACATTATAACAAGTGTCTTCATTATGTAAGTCAGTTCTTTGTTGAGAAAGATAAGAAAGTAATTAATGTAAGAGAAATAATTCAAGAAAGCAGGATATGAATTAAGAAACAAAACAAAGTAAAAAATAATAATGTTTTGATTGTATAAATAAAAAATGAAATGTACAACTCAGAACAGTTCAAGGTAAAAAAGTAAGTTTTAAAAAAGCAACAAAAAAAAGCATATAAAAATAGAAAAGGTATTTTTTTCTCAGTGGAACAAAACCAATAAATATGTGGAATAGGTGCCTTGCATTTTACTGTAGATAGCAACTTACATTCAGGAAGAAGATTCTCTGCTGTGGTGGTTGGCTTTCACAATTTTCCTCATCCCTACCATTATCACAATCAGGAATGATATCACACACAAATAAATTTGGATACACTGATTCTCATCACATTTAAATTCATTTTGAAAGCAGGCTATAAATCAAGAAACAAAACAAAGTTAGACATTTAGACATTAAAAACAAAAACATCATTTTGGAAAATGTAGCAGCAGAACATCAATTTTATCATTCATTATTTAACTAATTATGCAATATAATATAAATTACTAGTGACAAGCACAATTTAATATTTTTTCTAGCATCATTATTGATTATGTAGATATTCTGTTTAACACACACACACAACACACTCTCTCTCTCTCTCTCTCTCTCTCTCTCTCTCTCTCTCTCTCTCTCTCTCTCTCTCCTCTCTCTCACACACACACACACACACACACACACACACACACACACATGTGCACACATTATCTGTCCATATATATATATAAAAGTTGTGGTTACTATTTTTTGTATGTTCACTTGAATGTTCTGTGCTGAAATGAAGAGAATTATATGAAAATAATAACTTTAAACTGACATGATTAAATGCCTCACTAATGACATGAGTGGTTTGCAGCTTAACATGAGGCCACATGAACACTTACAAACATTTTGGAAAAATACATTCTAATTTCTACAATGTGTTGCTTAAAAAAACTTTATTTAAATGTTGGTTTGTAATTATTTTGAATGAGTCACACTGATTATTTTTCAGTTAAAATTTCTTTGCTAAACTGAAATTTTATTTAAGAAAAATTAATTTTAAAAATAGGACATTTTCAAGAAAAAAAAAATCAAAATAGAATTCAAGTCTACATTATCTAATTGTTTCTTTTCAAATATTTTAAAAAATAAATAATCACCACAATTTTGAAATTGAAAAAAGTTTGTTTGTTTTATAATAATTAGGTCTGCAACATTAATTATTTTTAAAAAATAATTTCAGAGTGAGTGGACAGAATGATTTATATATAAGATATTTGCATTTATCAATAAGCATTGCCAATTATTAAATATGTTATACAACTCATAATAAGAATACATAAATTTTATATAAATAAATAAAGATATAGGCAAAACAATAAGAAAAAATAAGACAACCTGTAACAGATGTACAAGTAACTAGAAAAAAAAAAAAAAAAAAAAAAAATAATAACCAATAAAATAATCAGCTAAGTATAAAAAATATCAATAATCTCCCCAAATCTCTTGTGTCGATCGTTGATATTAACAACATAACACAAAAGAACAGGAACTAGTAAGACAACAAACACACAATATTACATAGATAAAAATGAGCGAACCAATGGAAAAAAGACGTATATGAACCAATCGAAAAGTAAAAACACAAACCTAACAATTAGGAAAAGAAAGGATGAATTCCCTGATAATAATAATCTACTAAGCTTTATTAAATTAATGTATTATGATGAATAGATCTTGAATAAAGAGTCTGACAAATTAAAGTTGTTATTGGATGCCTTGATGTTGAAATTCTATCTGCTTAACTATTAGATCAAAGCCAAAAAATGATATAGTATAAACATGTAACGTTAAGAGAACTTAACAACCAGTCATTTGACTATTATTTGAATTAATTTTCTTCCACAACTGAGCTATTTCTAAAAAGAGAGTTCAAGGACACTTTAAGATAAGCCATACCACAATTGTGATATGAAATGTAAAATATCCTGTGTATCAATAATTTAGAAATTCCTGTGTAATTCAATATGGATCAATAGATTGAATTCTCAACTGAATAGTACTGTGAAAAAAATCATCATATATGTCTATGCCTTGATAGCATGCATATACAATATAAAAAATAAATATATATATTATATTATATATGATAGAATATATATATTATATTGTAAAAAAGATTTTTATAGAAAACAATCAATGATGTTTTACTATAAACTTTCTAGATACATAATATTGTGCGGGGATATCAAAGAAACCATTTTACCTTCATACTATATATATATATATAATAATAATATATAACTAATCATATATATATATGTGTAATATAATCAGATTTGCACATTGGATTGATTAATACTGTTTATAGCTAACAATACTTCTCCATATGCTTGACCATATAACAATAAATCTACTTTCAGTTGAATGCGAATAATGACTACATTAGATGCAAATGAATATAGTCCCTGGATTTAAAATGCATCAAGTCGCAGAATCGCTTACCTGTCCTTTCTAAAAGTCTCATTGAACTCAGTTATATATCAAAGCCCTTCCACTTAAATTCTGTGATGGTCCTTGCTTGCACTTAAATACATTATCAATATAAAAAAAGTGTCATTAAAATCCAAAAGGAAATGTAAAAAATTAACAGTCTAATAGAAATTACAATCAAAACAAATAATATATAGAATAAAAACAAGTTTGGAAATATAACATAAACTGACTAAATGAGATCAATGTTCCATTAAACAAATAATACAAATTTTATGGATGCAAAATACAGGCAATAAATCTTGTGGCTTTTATTGATTTCACCAGAAAGTTTTTTTTTAGTACTGGGTAACCACGACAAAAAATCCAGTGCATCTGCCAATGATTTAATTTATGGTTTGACATTTAACAGTTCATTATACCCTTCTTAATTTCAAATTATGATATAATCCTTGGATACCATTCTTTATGAAGATAACCATTACACAACAAGTGCACCCAACAAAGTGTTATAATTTAAAATGGTAGCATGTTATAAACCTTAGAAAAGGTCTTCATTCCTTCATTCACACATTTTCATATGAAAAGCTTTTTAATTTCATAGAAGAATATTACTACATATCAAATACCCGAGTAATATAATTATGATATTTTGAGTTATATTTTTTAGTTTAGGTTAAAAAAGTGCCCAAAATGACAATTCATATATGGTTACATTTAGTCAAATTAAGCGGATTATTTTCAATTCATTTAAAATTCTTTTTATTAATCAGATAACTTTAAGAGTTATGAGAGCAAAATCTATCACTACTAATATAAAAATATTTCATCCAACTTATTTCATCATATTTCAGAAATATTTACTGAACCAAATAATTACCAATCAATGAATTTCAGCGGAATTAATCACTAGACATTTAATGGGGATCATATTCCTTTCTTTAAAGGATCACAAATGATTTTTAATAAGAACAATTTCTATGTAAACCACATGTTCAATTGCAAAATAAATGGTTGTCTGTGATTCAAATATAATATCCTATTTACTATACTGGATTTATTAAATTGTTTAAATTATGACATATACTGCTATCTTGGTCTAATTTTCTGACTACCATACATAAAGAATGTTAAAACATATATGCCCAGCACCTTTTAGAACATAAGAAAAACAAAAGTGATCAAACCTTTCTAAATTGACCACACTAGATGCTTGGAAAGTCTATTTTCATTTTACTATTATTTTCTCAGTTCAATATAAGTGAGACGATCAAGCATTATGTTTAGGCAATTACTTTATAAGTATTACTATCAATACTATGGTTCTACAAATCCAAATAATATATCAGATTTTTAAATCTGTTTGTTCTCCTGATCAACAAAAAAACAGCATCTTCTTGAAACGACTGATGTTCAATTATTTTCTAGTGCTTGGGCCAGGTGCTTACTAATAACTACAAGAGGCTGAGATATTTTTAACAGTTGTAGGCACATTCATCATCACAAACTCAATTCAATTTAATATTGCAATTGATCACAATCTGGAAATATAACATCACAGACAAATGCTGTTGGAATGCATAATGTCTCTCATCAACATCTAAACTCAATTTGTGCACAGGAACTGAATCAAATCAACATAAACAGAACACAATCAATTATCAGTAACTTACTCATTATTGATACTACATTTAATGTTGGAAGATTAATATATTACAAACAAATAATTATAAATAGGGATGAGAAGGTAAGTATAACAACAATTGCAAACACTTATGAATTAATATTTTACAATGTTTTTATTTGTACATTAAAAGAAAAAGAAATAGATAGCTAACAAATATCTATGTATGTCAAAATTTTTATTTTCTTGTATATTAACCAATATTCAAACAAAAAAAATCATAAGCAGTGAAAATCTTTGCGATCTCTTAATCTGTAATAAGTTTGTTGATTTATTTACTTGTGTTATGTACCTGAAATATTGTTTCAAAAATACTAACAGACTTAAAATTTCTAATTGAATAATTTTATATAGAATATGTCAAAGTTTTTACTTCTTTAATTAGAGCAGAGACAGCAAAAAGGATATTTTAATTTTTACTATATATATAAACAACCATAGCAACAAACCCACTGCAAATTGTTTGAGCATAGAAAAACATTAGTTATCAATAAGAATACACCTTAAGTACCAAAACCTGATTCAATAATCAAAGGAAATAATGATGAAATAGCAGAATGCAGAAAAAAAAAAGGTGAATGATTACAAAAATGAAAATAGGAATGAGAAAAATGAAAAGAGAAAAGAAAATGAAAGATTTAACGAGGCAGATTTAATGATCTAAAGGAAGAGTGCATATACGTAAGAAGAAGAAGGTATGTTGAAATAAGAAAAAGCCCAAGCAAATGAAAAATTTTTGCAAGACGAAAAGATGTAGATATTTTACCTTTTTTGACGTTAGTTGATAATAGAGGTGGAATTCGATGATGTCACATGCCTGATTGCTTAACGAGTTGTAGACAAGAGAAATGATCCAGGGAGTTCACAGTAAATTTGGACTTGTAGTTGTCAATTTTAGGAAATGCGACTTTTCTAGAAGGTATTGTCTAAACAAGAGAATTGTGGTTCATTTTTTTATGAGCAACAGTTGTTAGAATGGAGAGGGGATGTTTTATGATAATGAAGAGAGTTTGTTGGAGATAATGAAGAGGAATCTTTTTGTTTTGCTTGATCAGTTGGAAATTGTTGTTAGGGAGGAAAAGAAATCCTTTTTATGTGATGAGTAGTTAGATGTTGCTGTTATTCATAAGACTGACTTGTTTTATAAAATGGTGAAGAGTTAGTAGTAATATAAGGGAATAGGAATTTAGTTGATGCGGGAACAGAAATTTGTACTTTTGTGGGCAAAGATTTCTATATGGGAGGAATAGTTGTATGTTTTACAGGGAAAGTTTTTAATTTCTGTCATGATGACTCGGTGCTTGCAAGCTAACAATATGAGGAAAGGTTCTCCTAATGAATGGTGGGTATAGAGATGCATGATCACTGGCAGAAATACTTGTTCTTCGCTCTATGATCGAATTTATATTGGAAGAACATTTATCCGTGTACTCTGTTTAGTTGTGATTATCTAGATAACATGAGGAACAATGGCACTTCTTAGGAGGAAAAGATAAGTGTATTGTCTGATGCAGCGAAATTTGTTTTATTAAGTAGATAAGTGAGAAGTTTTAGTCATGTACTATGAGACAACTGATTTGATTACTGTACACGCTGGATAAGGAGGCTGCCTGATAACAAGGCGAAATATTGAATCTATGATGCCACGTTGACATGAGTACTACTAGCTAACAAAGGGGAATTATGAATCTAACTGTGGCCAACATGATATTGATTAGATGCATCGTTTAATTAAAGGTGAGCTTTGATTATTTTGTGCCATGTGAATATGTGTAGTAGTAAAACACAGTAGGAATATAACTGTACCACGTTGGAATGGGTACTACTGCTAACAAGTGAGATATTAATTTTTTGTGCCACGCCTGAATAGGCGCTACTGTAACAAGAGGAATATCTGATTCTTGTGCTATGTTGAATGGGTGGGTGCTTACAAGGGGAGCATAATTGAATTTTACTGATGCCACAGGCATGAATAGGCGTTACAATGTATACAAAAGGAATATTATGTTGTAGTATGTTGAAATGGGTGGTGTTGTAAAATTGGAAGAGATATGAATTATTTGATGCCACGTGAATTGAAGGCTGCATGAAAACAAAGAGAAGAAAATTACTATTCTTGTTCTATGTGCACAGGGTAGCTGTTAAAACAAAGAGGAATATGGATTCTTGGCCACGAGGATGGAGCTGCTGTAACAGAGAGAAGAATAATATAGTTGAGCACCAGGAAGGAATGATGGCATTTGTAATAATGCAGGATGAATAGCTGTTATAGAAAGGATGTTGGTTACTTAAGAAATAATAGAAGGAAACATTCGTGAATGAAATCAATATCTTACATAAGTTTATATATTTTGAATTTAAGTAGAGTTAATTAGAGAAAATTATTAAAAAAAACAAAGAAAATAGGCAATAAGAAATATAAATCCGAAATATATACATTCAAAATAGAAATTTATGATAACTGCTATTGTATTTGATTACAAGTTTGTTTTTTTCTAGTTCAGTCCAGGTTTCATAATTTGTAAATTGAAAAATTGAATTTGTTTTTTCAACTTAAAAAGTACTTACAAGATATTATTACATTTTTATATGCTAAAAAGAAAAAATGAGGAAAAACTATTGATAATTCATTAAAAGTTACCAATTATCCAAAGGAGAATAGTACAATTTCACAAGTTATTATATATATCAATATTAATATATGAATTTTATAATAATTTGTTAATAAGAACATATATTCAAATAAAATATTCCAAGATATTTGGGACACAGTGCAAAGAACATATAATTAATTGACTAAAATAGGATAATTTTTTTCATTGAATTTTACAATATAAATGTCAATTCGACAGTTTCATTGAAGTCTCATGACATAAAAAAATCTTAAAACAAAATGCCTTATAATATGGGATTCTCATATTAGAAAATCTAAATGCACTGTATATCTCAGTTAATATAGAGAAATTTTAAATGAGTTCTACACAGAAGTTATGGCATGTTAGAAATTTTATTTGGTTATTAACCATGGTTGCCAAGAAAAGAATGAAAAGCTCAAAGTTCAAAATATTTATGTAAGCATATAGTGTTATGGAATTTTAAACAAACTACTTAACAAGCTGTAACACATGTTAAAAATAATTAAAATAAACAACAAACAATCAGCAAAAAATAATGTTTAGAGAAAGCATGTCTAAATTACTTTCAACTGAACATTAATGACAATCATGAATATCAATATGAATTAATGAGGAATAGATCAATTAAGATAATTAAAAAAAAAGAACAAACTAATGAGAATAGTTATTGATACTAAACAACAACTGAATATTTGTCAGATTATTCTGAAATGAAAATTTATATTATTACCACTAATATTCTCAGATTTGTTCTTTCTTCATTATCAATTGTTATTTTGTATTTACAGTGAAACCCTAAGCACCATCCAGCATTTATAATTATATAAATATTTATAATCACATAATATTAAATATAATATTCCATATTAAATATATTATTATGTATTAATATAAAAACATTATATATGATAAAATATATTCCCTAATATATGTAAATTCATAATTAAAACAAATTTCCAGGAAAAACATATGACAGACACCATGAAGAAAATTGGAAAGTACAACATTGAAAAGTGACTATAAAATACAGAAAATATATAGGATATTAATCGGAGTAAATTTTACTTATAACAAAAAGGATTTATGGATTAAATATTAAAGTAAAAGAAAGAAATAATCTATCAGTCAATAAAAACAATAAAGACAATAAAACCAAAAAAAATGAAATGTTAATACTCACTTTGTTGTTTTAGATGATTGCTGAATATTGAATGAGTTGTTATTTGATTACAATTATGCTCATCTTCTCCAGAGAACAAATCTTTGATTCTATGTTACACACTTAAATACATTAATACATAACCATCAGGCAACAAATTCGTTGAAAATTACAATCTGTTAAAGAAAATACAACCAAAATAAAGTAAAAATCACAAAGGTACTTTGAATTAATCATTAAATTTAATTCTACTAATTATCTTTTACTGGGGATAAATAATCAAATTACAAATTAAAGAACAACTACAGGAAAGACAAAAGAATTATGATAATAAATTAACAACAAAACTGATTGATTATTTTAATGAAAAAAAAAGAGTGTATGAAGCTAATCTTGGAGTTATTATATGCAAAAGGTTAGGAAATCATAGTTCATATCTATGTTCAATACTTTAAAATTTTTTGTGTTTGGTAATACTAAGAGTATTTATAATGCCACATGAAATTGAATATGAACAATTATTTTAAAATGTAACAAATTCTAATTTAAGTTTTCACTCACACTAATATTTGTACACTGATAATACAAAAAGTAATAAGTGACAATTTCACAGTTTATTATTATATCACAAAATATATTAATATGTACCCATTATTTCTACACCTATTTTTAAGAGTAACTATTTAAGAAATTAAGTATCCTTGAGTTCAGGAATGCAGAAAAATATGAATGCATAACAATATCAATGACTGTG
>CM042148.1:53010055-53134346 GCA_023376005.1 Doryteuthis pealeii | reverse complement strand
TCCATTTCTAATAGATGTTAATGATAGTACAAATGCATTTCAACACTTGCGTTGCATGTTTGAATGCACTTTATTCACTCAATCTTTAAAAATCAAAAAGGAAATTTTACAGAAATTATAAACATAAATATAGTATATATATATATAGATATATATATATATATAATATATAATGTTTCTATTCAACAGTAGTAAAAGATATATATATATTTAAGTTGACATGAATTCATTGATCCTTTCATTGGTTTGTGATAGAGCACAAATATTGTGATTGAAAAAATAAAAAATTGTGGCGAACTTATGTGTCAAAGCATTATTTATATTAAATTGTCACTAAAATTACTATAATCCAAAAAATAATTAACTTAGTTAATATGCCAATGTAATTATCAAGATGGAATTTTATGTAAGGACTTTCTATATAGTTTTAAGAAAGAGAATTTAAAATTTGGATATTTGAAAAAGAAGAGAAATAGAAATTTAAAACGTCTTCTCATTGATATATTCAGTAATATATAGTGTTTTATATTTTCTTGATAAATATATTCATATAAGGTAAGTAAAGTCGATTGAGGCGGGCCTAAAGTCGTATCAGCCAGGACAGCGAGGGAGTCTATCCCCTTTTTCAATAGTGCCTGAGACCAAGAGATTGTTTTGGCATCTTGAGATGGAGCGGCACACCTACCATACAGCTCCTCACTTTACTGCAAGATCCCTGGTGTACTCCATATGCTGAGTTAGCAAGGGCGTATCGAACCAGAAACCGTTGTGGTTCCAATTGAAATGCTCTACCGGACTAAGCTAAAGCCAGCCCTTAGAGGCCGAAAAATAAAAAGGAAAGACATATTTGCAATTGACAGTTTTATTTCATACTTTGTTGCCAATTGCAAAACAAAGGGACAGCCAACTTTCCGTGTTTATTAGAATGCCATTAAAATCTATTCGAATTTAATTTGTTTTACTTTTTCTCAAAAAAGATTGTTTCGAAAATAAAATTTACTTGAAATGCAATAAAAAAAAGGTATAAATAAAATTCTTTAAAAACATGCTTACTTAATATCTGAATAAATAATAAGAAATAAAAATGAATGTGTCAAGTAACAAGGTTTAATCTAAACAAAGAAAATCAGTTGATTTGTGATTTGATAGTAGAGAGAAGTTGTATTGCTTCCCAATCCAATTTCATGTTAATGGATTGTGTTATTTATATTCTCATCTGGTCAGATTAGAATTATGCAGTGACACTTTAAATAGCTTTTATGGAATGTCCTTTTGCATCACATCAGCTAATAATGTCCTTTTGTATGTTTGGCCTTTTTGTGTGTTGTGGTAAATTTTTTTTTCTTTTTTGTTTATTTACTCTTAAATGTATGCATGCTCACTTCAATTCTCTGCTACTTTTCTGCTACTAGGAATAAGCATTCATACTCAAATTTGTTGATCTATTTCTTCCAACCAGTGGACAGTTCAATAATTTGTTTTGAGCATATAACTGGTTGCCTCCTCCATCAGATCTGTGATTGCACCAACCAATTCCCAACAAATAAGAATCTCTTATTTGACATCGTCTGGCTATGCTTATTATTTTGTGGAATGCCTGTCTTGACGTGGGAGTATCTACTCAAGGTATATACGGCCAAGGTCAGCTGAAAGACCAGTTTCCCACAGATCACCAAATTTAACTGTGATGAATTTGCTTCCAATACTTAATTGGATGGATCACTTAAGCAACGGCAGGTACTTTAAGTAACCCTAATATTTATTCCATCAGAATGACTAATTTGGCATTAAAATTTGGACCCCAAAAGTATTGATATGCCGAAACACAAAATACTCAAAACAAAACAAACATAACCAACCACTCATGGTATAAAAGTAATCTATTATTCCAGTTACGGAAAGCCCCGATATAACAAAGCTGTAAAAAATGTTCATAAATGTGAATAAAGTGCAATAGGTCAAGTGAGTGAGGATTGTTGATATTTACCTAGCCCTTCTGCCATGGCCAGGATGTGACCAACAAGTTGAATTTTTGGTGGAGGGCCCTCGCAAATGGTATAGTTTGAGGACAGTCCAAAAATAGCTTAGCTCAGTTGACATTCTTCTATTGATGTTCCTCAGTCTTCTTCAACCCAATGGGACATGATTCTTATTCCTATTATAGAGGAAGAAGGGATTACACAAAAGCAAGCCCCCAAAGTGTTGAAATATGACACCAACAAGATTGGTTTAAAAGTGCGAGCCGGTGCTGGAAGACGCGGTGCCAAAGAGTAGCTCGAGTTTCTGTCATGATTCCCTTCAGGATGCCACAGGACCACCAGGCAATAACTCACCTTTACCCCTTACTCTTTGTAACTTTTTGCATTGCTCCAATGCTACGACCTGACATCCGTATAATCAAAGTTTAAAGAAACTCATTTGGCACAATGCAGAAGGGATACGTTGCAATATTCTTTCTTTGATGCACCAGATTAACAGGCTAAAACATGCAGATTCATCAGGCCATGGTCTACAGTCTCCTTTTAAATTAGTACTGCCAGCCAACCTTTTTCATTCTCTAAGCCAATTTGTTGTACCCTGATCGAACAAGGTTCTCTACAATACTCCTAACCTACCCTGGTCAAAGGCATACAAGGGACTTCTATGAGATTGACAAACCTCACAGTTGCAACAAAAATGGGACACCATATCATGTAAGAAGTTTTGAACAACCCTAACGTTCACTACCAACATAAAACTTGCATAACTTATATCTGCATGTCAGCCTGCAGCGAACATAGGTGGATATTTTACCCTCCAAAGTCAGTCAGTACCCGCATGAATAACAAACTGTTTTAATTGAGCTTAGACTCAAATAATATTGTGGGTCTATGGGTAGTAAATGAAATTTGAACTTACACTCATTGTCCTTGTCATCTAAATGGTGGGTTCGTTTTCCTCAGCATTTCACCTCAATGATATCATCAAATGGACGTATAAATTTGAACTGTGCAACGAAGCCAGTGGAATTTAATCGAGGGGGACCAGAATTGAGACCGATATCATTATTGTTTTTGTTGGGACATTTTTTTTTTTTCACTCCAAAGTTGTAGTCTCTTATATGGGATGCTACTTAGCAGTGATACCTTCTCTGGATTCAACTTGATTAAATTGGTTTTCAAATCCAGATATTGTCCACCCCAGCATTTATTTATGCATTAATATTCGCATTCCTGAACAATTATAATTCTAAAAATAGTACCAAAAAAGGTGTAGGAAGAAATGGTACAAATATTGTATATATAATAAAACTTGTGAAATTCGTACTATTACCTTTGTTAAATGGTACAAAATTATTGTAGGTGAAAAACTTAAATTAAATTTTGAATTTAAAAATGTTCATATTCAAATGTTCATGTGCAATAATACTCTTTAAGAACACCAAACACAAAAAAATTTAAATATGAACATTTAAAGGAACTTATGATTTCCTAATCCTCTAAGCATAAATAACCCAAATTTAGCTTTCATAACCCCATAAAAAACATCAGTTTTTGTATAATAATAATTCTTTTGCTTTCCTGGTAGTGTTCTTTAATTTGTATTGATATATTCCCAGAAAAGATAGTAAAAGTAAGAAATTAAATTTAGATGATTTTTCAAATACCTTGTGATTTACTTATTTGGTGTATTTTTCTTGTAACATGTAATTTCAACGAATTGGTTGCCCTTGAGTGTAAATGTATTAAAATGATATTAGTGTGTTAACAAGAACAAAGATGTGTTCTCTTGGAGGAAGATGAGCATAATTGTTACAAAACAACGATTCCAATGATCAGCAACATCTAAAACAACAAGGGAGTATTAACATTTCATTTTTGGTTTATTGTCTTATTGTTTATTGACTGAAGAATCTATTTTCTTTCTTTTACTAATATTTTATACATAAACCCTTTTTTATAAGTAAATTTACTCGGATTAATATCCTCATATTTCTGTTATTTATAGTCACTTTTTCAAAATGTTGTACTTTTTCCAATTTTTCTCAGGTGGTCTGTCATAGGTTTTTCTGGAAATTTGTTTAATATGAATTGTACATTATATAAATTATATTTTATCATATAAATGTTTTATATATAATACAAAATATATTGAAAATAGATATAATTATATTATGTAGATAATAAATATTAATATAATATAAAGGCTGGATGGTGCGTAGGGTTTCAACTTGAAAATGACTAAAATAAACAAGGATATCAGAAGACAAATCTGAGAATATTAGTGGTATTAATAATAATATTCTTCATTTCAGAAAATCTGACAAAATTTAAGTGTTGTTTAGTAATCAAATTAACTATCCTCGATTAGTTTGGTCCTTTGTTTTAATATCAATTGACTTTCATTAATTCATATGATATTCATTTGATGTCATTAATCTCAGTTGAAAGTAATTGAGGAATAGCTTTTCTCCTAAATCATATTTTGCTTGAATTGTTTGTGTTTTATTTTAATATTTTTAACATGTGGGACACTGTTTTAAAGTTTGTAATTCCATAAACACTTATAATCTTATAAAATTTGAACTTTGGACTTTTCATTCTTTGCTTGCAACGCATTTAATAAGCCAAATAAAATTTCTAACATGCAAATTGCTTTAGGAACTCAGTTCAAAATTTCTCTATAAATTGGAAAATAACATGGCAGTTTAGATTTCTGTAAATAAAAGAAAGTGCCTCAAATTATAATGCATTTTGTTAGATTTGGTATGTAATAAGACTCAATGAAACTTGTCATTGACATTACTTGGAAAAATTCATTGGAAAATTATCCTATTTAGTCAATAATATATGTTCTTTGCACTGTGTCAAATATCTTGTGAATTTTTATTTGAATATATTGTTCTAACCCCAAATATATAAAATCAATATTATTAATATTGATATAATAATAAAACTTGTGAAATTGTACTTATTACTCTGGATAATGGTATTAAATGGGAATAACAATCTGTGTTTCTCATTTTTTCTTTTTACAATAAAAAATGTGAATAATACTTGTAAGTACTTTTAAGTGAAAAGAAAATCAATTCAAATTTTCAATACAAATTATGAACGCTGGACGTGAACTAGAAAAACAAAACTTGTAATGGCAAATACCAAAATAAGCAGTTACATAAATTTCTAATTTGAATGTATATATTCGGATTTATATTCTTATTGCTATTTTCTTTGTTTTTTAATAATTTCTAATTAACTCTTACTTAAAAATTCAATAACTTATGTTAACGAAAAATTATTTTCATTCAGATGTTCCTCATATTTTCAGAAACAACATCCCTTATATAACAGCTAATCATCCTCATTATTACAAAAGCCATATCCCTCCTGGTGCATCAACTATTAATCCTTCTTGTACAGCAGCTCCCATCCATCGTGGCACAAGAATCAATATTCCTCTTAGTTAACAGCAGCCCCTGTGCAACATAGAACAAGAATAGTAATCCCTCTTGTTACAGCAGCCTCAATTCAAGCGTGGCACAAAAATCAAATCTCCCATGTTTACAGAACACCACCCATTCACATTACCCACAAAAAATGATATCCTTGTGTTACAGTAACGCCTATCAGCGTGGCACAAAAATCAATATCCCCTTGTTACAGCCACCCACCGCATTCAACATAGCACAAGAATAGATATTCTCTTGTTACGAGCGGGGGGGCTATTCAGCGTGGCACAAAAATTAATAATCTCACTTGTTACAGTAGTACCCATTCAACGTGGTACAAAGGCATATAATTATGCCTCGTAGTTACTACTACCAATTCAACATGGCACAAAAATCAAAGCTTCCCTGTATTACAACAGCATCTAATTCATAACATGCCACAAGATTCAATATCCCCTTTTACAGTTAGTACCCCATTCAACCGTGCAACAAGAGTAATTTTTCCCTTGTTACAGCGCCCCTATCCAGCTGGTACAAAATCAACAATTTTCTCATAGTAACAACAAACTCTATTACTACTTAATTAAAACAAAATTTCCTCATCAGACAATGCACTTCTTTTCCTCCTAGAAGTTGCATTGTTCCTCCATGTTACAGAAATCCACAACTAACAGAGTACACGGATAAATGTTCCTTTCCATAAAAAATTCATCATAGAGCAAGAACAAGTATTTCTGCCAGTTTAACAAGCTCTTCATACCACCATCATAGGAGAACCTTTCCTCATATTACTGCAACACCCAGTCATCATGACAGAATAAAAACTTTCCCTGAAACATACAACTATTCCTCCATATAGAACAAGTCTTCCCACAAAAGTACAAATTTCTGTTCCCCATTCAGGACTAAATTCACTATTCCCTATATTACTACTACTTCTCACCATTTTATAAAAAAGTCAGGTCTTATATAACAGCAACATCTACTACTCATCATCATAAAAAGATTTCTTTTTCCTCCTCTAACAACAATTTGCAACTGATCAATCAAAACAAAAAAGATTCCTCTTCATACTTCAACAAACTCCTTCATTATCATTAAAACATCCCCTCTCTATTCTACAACTGTTGCTCATAAAAAAAGAACCACAAAATTCCTCTTGTTAGACAAACTTCTAGAAAAGTCCATCCAAAATTGACAACTACAACCAAATTTACTGTTGACTCCCTGGATTCATTCTGCTTTCACAACTCGAAGCAATCAGCATGTGACATCATCAATTGCCAACTTCTATTTCAACAACCAAAAAAGGTTAAAAAATCTACATCTTTTCTCCAAATTTTTCATGTGCTTGGCTTTTCTATTTCACCTTCTCTCAACTATAAATGCACTCTTTCCTTAAACATTTAATCTCCTCGTTAAATCTTTTCATTTCTTTCTCTTTTTCATTTTTCTCACCTATTCTATTGAATCATCACCTTTTTTTTTTTTTTCATCCATTCTCATTATTTCCTTTGATATGAATCAGGTTTGTTACTAGGGTATTCTATTGATAACATGTTCTATGCCAAACATTTGCAGTGGGTTGTGCTAGGTGTTTATATAATAGGTAAAAAATATAAAAATTATCTTTGCTGTCTGCTGCCAAAAAGAAGAAAAACTTGACAATCTAATAAAAATCTTCAATAGAAATTTAGTGTAGTATTTTTGAAACAATATTTCAGGTACATTAACAAAGAATAAATCAACAAAACTATTACAAAGATATCACAAAGAATTCACTGTTATATTTTTGTTGATTATGGTTAATATAAAGAAATAAAATTTGGGACAACAGAATTTTGTACACTATTTCTTAAATGTACAAATAACATTGTAAAATATTACATTCATAAAAGTGTTGCATGTTTATACTACCTCCATCCCATAATAATTATTTGTTGTAATAAACTTCCAACATTAAATGTAGTAACAATAATGAGAAGTTACTGATAATGATGTGTTCTGTTATGTGATGATTCAGCCTGTGCAGCCAAATGAGTTTAGATGTGATGAGAGACAATGCATTCCAACAGCATTGTCTGTGATGTATAACCAGATTGTGACAATGCAAAAAAGATGAATTGAGTTTGAATTGATGATGTGACTACAAAACTGTAAAAATACTCAGCTCTCTGGTAAGTTATAGTAAGCACCTGGCACCAAGCACAGAAAATTTGACATCAAGTACCTCAAAAGAAGATGCTGTATTAATCAGAGAACAACAATATAAAAATCGATATTATATATTGGAGTAACCATAGATGAATAGTTAAACTGAAAGTATCCTAAACATAAGCTGAGCTCAACTGTATATTTGAACTGAAGAATATAATAGTAAATGATAAAATAGATCTTTCCAAGCATCAGGTGTTCATATTTTAGAAAGGTTTGATCACTTTGTTTTTTTATGTTCTAAAGGTGCTGGCATATTATGTTTTACATTCTTTATGTATGGTAGCAGGAAAATAGACAAGATAGCAGTATATGTCATAATTTTAAAAATTATATCCAGTACTGTACATAGGATATTATTTTGAATCACAGACAACCATTTATTTTGCATTGACATGGGGTTACATAGAAAATTGTTCTTTTTAAAAATCATTGTAGATCTTTAAGAAGGAATTGATTCCCCTAAAGATGTCTATGATTAATTCCTGAAATTCATTGTTATGGTAATTATTTGGTCAGTATAGAAATATTGAGAATAGTGGATGAAAATATTTATATAGAGTGATAGATTGCTCTCATAACTCAGAAGTTATCTGATTATAAAAGAATTTTAAATGAGAAATAAACCGTAATGACTAAATGTAACCATATGAATTGTCATTTTTGGGCACTTTTAACTAAACTAAAAAATACTAAAATATTCATAATTATATTACTGGGTATTTGATATGTAGTAATATTCTTCTATGAAATTTAAAAAAGCTTCAATATGAAAATGTGTGAATGAAGAATGAAACCTTTTCTAAGGTTATAAACATGCTACAGTTTTAATTATAAAACTTGTTGGTGGCACTTGTTTGTGTAATGTTATCTTCATAAGAAATGGTATCCAAGGGATATATCATAATTTGAATAAGAATGGGTATATGAACTGTTAAAATGTCAAACCTAATAAATCATTTGGCAGATCACTGATTTTTTTGTCGTGGTTACCCAGTACTAAATAAAAACTTTCTGGTGAATCATAAAAGCCAAAACAAGATTTATTGCCTGTATTTTTGCATCATAAAATTTGTATATTTGTTTAATGGCAAATTGATTCATTAGCGTTTATTTTATACCAAAACTTGTTTTTATTCATAAATGTTTGATTGTAATCATAACTGTAATTTTTTAACATTCCTGGGATTTTAATGACACTTTTTAATGATATGTATTTTAAGGCAGCAAGGACCATCAGAATTTAAGTGAACTTTGATAAAACTGAGTTCATGAGATTTAGAAAGGAAGGAAGCATCTCGACTGAGCCATTTTTAAACCAGTGGACTAATTCATGCATCTAGATAGTCATATCTCATCAACAGAAAGAGATGTTAATGCAAGCATAGAGAAGTCATTGTCTACTATTAAACAGATTATCAACCCATATGGAAATCTGATTATTTACACACATATATATATATATATATATATTATATATATATATATATATGAAGGTATAAAAATGGATATTGAATCCGACCAATATGTAAGAAAGTTTTATAGAAAAACATCTTGTTGTTTTCTATAAAACTTTTTTACATATATATATATTTAATAATATATATATATTTATATATATATATATATATTGCATGCAACAGGCATAGACATATTGATGATTTTTTCAAGTACTCAGGAGGAATTTCAATCTATGACAATGAATACACAGGAATACAATATTGAATACACAGGAAATATTTACATTTCAAACAAATTGTGGGTTATGGCTATCTAAAGGTGCTGACCTCTTTTAGAAATAGGCCAGTTGGAAAAATTAATTCATAATAGTCAAATGACTGGTTGTTAAGTTTTTTAGCTCACAATGTTATTACTACATTTTTGCTTTGACTAAATATAAGCAAGAACAGATTTCAACATCAAGGCATCCAAATACAAACTAATGTTTCAACTCTTACCAAGACATTCATCAGAAACAAATTAATAAAGCTAGTAGAATTTACAGGGAATCATTTTCCTTTCCTTTTCTAAAGTTAGGGTGTTTACCTTAATGCAATACGTTCCAGGTTCCCATTACAGAAAATGTTTGGTTGTTGCTATACCTGTTCTTGTGTTATGTGATAATACACAGACACAAAAGAGATTTGGGGAATTATGATATAATACTAGCTGATTATTATGGTATATTTCAGTACCTGTAATCTGTTACATTGCTATTTTCTATGTTGCCTATTATCTATCATTTAATAAAATTTAGATTCATTAGAGTTGAAAACAATTTAAATTGGAAAATTTTGAAAAGCAAACAAATAATCATTCTTGTCCACTCACTCTGAAATTAATTTTTAAAAAATTGCAGACCAAAAAAAAAAAAAAACTTTTTTCAATTTTCAAAGTGTATTAATTTATTTGTTAAAAATATTTGAAGAAACAATTAGATAATGAGACTGAAAATTTCTATTTTGATTTTTTTTCTTCTTGAAAATGTCCTATTTTTAAAATTAATTTTTCTTAAATAAAATTTCAGTTTTAGCAAAGAAATTTAACTGAAAAATAATCAGTTGTGACTCATTCAAATAATTACCAAACCAACATTTAAATAAAGTTTTTTTAAGCAACAGCATTGTAGAAATTAGAATGTATTATTCCCAAATGTTTGTAAAGTTTCATGTGGCCTCTAGTTAAGCTGCAAACCCACTCATGTCATTAGTGAGGCATTTAATCATGTCAGTTTAAAGTTATTATTTCATATAATTCTCTTCATTTCAGCACAGAACATTTCAAGTGAACATACAAAGAAATATGTAACCACAACTTTTATATATATTATGGACAGATAATGTGTGCACATGTGTGTTGTGTGTGTGTGTGTGTTGTGTGTGTGAGAGAGAGAGAGAGAGAGAGAGGAGGAGAGAAGAGAGAGAAGAGAGAGAGAGAGAGAGAGAGAGGTGTGTGTGTGTGTGTGTTAAACAGATATCTACATAATCAATAATGATGCTAGAAAAATATTAAATTGTGCTTGTCACTAGTAATTTATAATATTGCATAATTAGTTAAATAATGAATGATGAAAAAATTATGTTCTGCTGCACATTTTCCCAAAATGATGTTTTTGTTTAATGTCTAAATGTCTAACTTTGTTTGTTTCTTGATTTATAGCCTGCCTTTCCAAATGAATTTAAATGTGATGAGAATCAGTGTATCCCAAATTTATTTGTGTGTGATATCATTCCTGATTTGATAAATGGTAGGGATGAGGAAAATTGTTGAAAAGCCAAACCACCACAGCAGAGAATCTTCTTCCTGAATGTAAGTTGCTATCTACAGTAAAATGCAAGGCACCTATTCCACATATTTATTGGTTTTGTTCCACTGAGAAAAAAATACCTTTTCTATTTTATATGCTTTTTTTGTGCTTTTTAAAACTTACTTTTTTACCTTGGAACTGTTCTGAGTTGTACATTTCATTTTTTATTATACAATCAAAGCATTATTATTTTTTTACTTTGTTTTGTTTCTAATTCATATCCTGCTTTCTGAATTATTGCTCTTACATTAATTTACTTTCTATCTTTCTCAACAAAGAACTGACTTACATAATGAAGACACTTGTTATAATGTGAAAAATTATGTATGAAAAATATAGAAAGTGAGTTATCTGAATATAGGTTAAAGTCATTTTGAGTCCATACAAACTTTTGTTTTTCTTTAAGATAATACAAAACAATGTACAAACATATTTAAACCATTTTGTATCTACGTGTTCAAAATGTGCATTATTTGTTTCTGACACATTTTTCTTTCAGCTTTGTCAAGATTATTCAATTCCGTTGCAGCTAATGGGGAATGTATTTTAAAAAGTTAAACATTGTGATCAAATGGTTGACTGTGCTGATCATCAGATGAACAAAATTGTGGAAATACAATCAAGCCAATCACAGAAGGTAAATATAAAAAAAAAAAACTCATTTTAATCAACTGAGTATTTTTAATTATTTTTTTTCATTTCAGTTCCAATGATTAATTAAGCAATTTTAAGGGAAGCACCATTATCACTTTTATTCTTATTTCAACCAATCATTGAATTAAATTTCACAATAAAAAAAAAACAGAAATAAATTAATATAGTTTGCTACATTCATAAGTAAAGATTGCCTCAATATTAATCACACACATAAATGTATATATATATATATATATATATATATTATATATATATATATATATATATATATATATATATATGTGTTGTGTGTTGTGTGTGTGTGTGTGTGTGTGTGTGTGTGTGTGTTTGTGTGTGTGTGTGTGTGTGTGTGTGATCTCCTTGTTTTCTGATCCAGCTCCCTCAGTTCTTCTTTTGTCTACTTCATGAAGGGCTCTGATATCTAACAATAGAAATTACCCAAGTACTTTTTCCTTTAAATCAAATATTTCTTCTAATATTTCTGTTTATCTTCTGAAGTATTCTTTGTTGAATTTTGTCTGGGACTAATTCCGCTTGGAAAGATATGAACCTTCTCATCCACACAGCTATGGATTAAATAGTAACACTACTACTCTACAAGGATGTTTTTGACATTAAATAAACCCACAAAGGATGACATAGCTTTAAACAAAGAAAGCCAAGTAAACCATTATTTTCTAATAATTAGATTTGTTTTTCCCATTTCTCTATTTGAAAATTCATTTTCATTTCCTGAATTTAATAATTCAAATTTCTTTTTGTTCTTGCTAAGATTCTAAAGTCGTCTATATGCAGGAAGTGGTCAAGTTTTTCTTGTCATTTTGTAAGTCTATATTGTAATTACAATTTCAGGATAAACTGTTAGGGCAACTGGTCTAAGAGAAGGAAAACTTTGAATTCAACACAATTAGGCTTAACTGGTACTGAGAGTGGCTAAACCATCCAGCAATATTCAAAAAGAAAGACCTGTTAAGGGAATGAACCTCTCTATAGGTCATTAGATATCAATCAACTCTTCACCAAGATTGGTTAAAAGGGAAATGTATTCATAATGTCTTGGAAAGGTTAAATATGACCTGTGAAAGATCAACTAACTGATCTTCCATAAAATACAATTATGTAGTGTCATGTAGAAATAGAGAGTCTTCTTTTCTTTAATTCTTTCAGAATATTTTGATCAATGAATAATAGGTTAATCTGGGTTCCTTTTTGGCATTTTTCTCTTCCTCAATAGGAAATCCTCCTTTTTCTTTCTGGCAAGTCATATATTTCTCCAGTTGTCCAATTAGATTTTCACATCTTGGCAGACATGTTCTTGTTTGATAAATAAATAAAAGAAAGAAACAATGTTAGATGCAATTTTTATGTCAGTCTTTTATGTGTTGATTTTGGATCCATTGAAACAGAACTAAATTTCATCATAGTTTAGTACTTTCAATTTAACAATTCAGCAATTTAGTTTTAGAGTTTTTCTGAATGTCTTTAAGTTCATTTAAAGAACCTGTTCATCTTGATTTTTCCTTTTCATATTAATCTGTATTTCCTTGTTCCTATAACCGGTTCTAAAAGTCTTTTAATACTGTTGCCTATCAATTGTTTGTGGTTTAGAAAATTGAACAAATAAAAGTTTATTTGAAAAGATCATTTGATGCCATCTCATGACCAACAATACATTTCTTTCAAAATCTCACCAATCCCATCCTCATAAATATACAATATTGTATGCACAATTTCTCTTTTTTTATAATGAATTGTGTAATTATAATAGAATATGTTCATTAAATGTCAAAATCTAAAATACATTTCCAAGTAAATGTATTTTATCATAATACATATTCTCTAATACAATCTCTACAATGTTAAATACCAGTTTTGAATATATATATATATATATATATATATATATTATATATATATATATATTATATATATATATATATATATATATAATAAATCCATTTATTTTTTTAACTTGGAATAAATCTTTTTATTACAAAAAAATAGAATTTTAATGACATAGGATTTTTTCATTTAAATGCTCACTGAATTATATTTTGTATAAGAAAAATCTTTTGGAGAAAATAGCAAACATGTGCATCTGTACATGTGTGTGTGTGTGTGTGTGTGTGCACTGATGTGTGTACATGTGTGTGTCCCTGTCTTGCATGATTGTTTATTGAGGTGAAAAATATAAAATTATCCTAGAATTTCATCAATGATTAAAAACCTATCCCTTCTCAGAAAAGTGATCATTTAAAAAAACTCTTCAATAAAAATTTAGTTGTAATATTTTTAACAATGTTCCAAGTAAATATTCATAAGAATAATCAACATGTATTTTATAGTAGTACAAAGATATCAAGTGAATATTTTTAAAAGATGGCCAGTATAAAGAAATAAAATTCTGACTACAGATTTGTACACTATTTCTTAAATGTACAAATAACATTGTAAAATATTACATTCATAAAAAGTGTTGCATGTTTATACTACCTCCATCCCATAATAATATTTGTTGTAATAAAATTCCAACATTAAAATGTAATAAAAATAATGAGAAGTTACGATAATGATGTGCTTCTGTTACTTGTGATGATTCAGCCTGTGCAGGAAATGAGGTTAGATGTGATGAGGAGACAATGCATTCCAACAGCAGTGTCTGTGATGCTATACCAGAATTGTGACAATGGAAAAGATGAAAAGAATTGTGAGAATGTGGACTACAATGTAAAAAAATACTCAGCCCAAGAAGTTATAGTAAGCCACCCTGGCACCCAAGCTCAGAAAACTTGACATCAGGGTACTTTTAAATCAGAGAACAATAATTATAAAATTCTGATATGATATATATCGGAGTAAACACAGATAAAATACTAACTCAAACTATCCTGAACATAAAGCTGAGCTCAACTGTATATTAGAACTGAAGAATATAATAGTAAATGAGTAGTAGATTTTCCCAAGTATCACATGTCACATATTGTAGAAATTGGGTCATTTAAAAAAAAAAAATTTTTTTAAGCCTTGTATGTGCTGGGCATCCGGGTTCATAATGTATTCTCATCTGCTCTGCAACCTTCAAACTGTATGATTTATCAAGTAGAGATTTTTTTTCTCCTATTTAAACAATCCGGGGTTTTAGTTCAAAGATGTCTGCTGGCAGTTATAATCAAATTGAGAAATAATCCATAACATTTTCTATATGGTCCATACATATGGTAATTTCTCAGTTTATTCCCAATTTTTCAGTTTATTAACAATATTATACCAGATAAATTTCAGAATTATTTTGGCAACTTTCTTCACCCTAAATCTCTGTCCCTGAGGTTCTTTTGTTTTATTTTTAATTTATTCCCAAAAAGGAAAAGTTGTCATTTTTCTTTTGATATATGTTAACCTATACTTACTTTAAGAGAATCACTTCATTTTCAGGGTTTTGATATTTATGTCAAAAAGTTTGACTGGTTTTATTCTTATATTCTCCTTCATAATTGTTATGGCCAAAATATTAATGATAAGAACTCCAAAAGAAATAAAATGATTCTCACAAAGTTTTCAGTTTTTGTGATTCAAACACACACGCCCAACTAAGAGTTTTTAATGAGTTTTTGTTGATTTTAATGAGTTCATTAATATTGTATATGGTAAATTAATTACTTTCTGGCATTGATTTACTACTTATATTTTAGAAAATGTCAAATGCCATAGTGGTGTAATTAGGCGCATTTTTATGTTCATGTCACAACTTGAAAAACTATTTCAATAGCAAATGCCTGTTTTGTCTGTTATAATTGTGTTAAATAATAAAATGAATACCAGATGCTATAACGTTTTTATATGAATATTTCATTCAGTTAATTAATGTCTTTGAAAAATCAAGTAAACTTCACAATTATTAATTTCCTTCATTTCCTCAAAAAGTAACAATTACAATTTACATGATATTTATTATTTACAGAGGAGACAAAAACTTAACATTTCATTAATCCACACAAGATAACGTTTCAGGATGATGACAAGGATAAATATAAAAATAAAATAAAGTTAGAAGCAATTCCATAGAAAGATTTATCTCTCTTGAATATTGTTTCAAAACAAATGTTTATTCATAAGACACTTGTATAATGTGAAAAATATTATGAAAATATATAGAAAGTGGTTATCTGAATATAGGTAAAGTCATTTTGAGTCCATACAAACTTTTGTTTTTTCTTTAAGATAATACAAAACAATTGTACAAACATATTTAAACCATTTTGTATCCACTGTGTTCAGATGGTGCATTAATTTAGTTTTGTTTCTGACAATTTTCTGCAGCTGTGTCAAGATCATCAATTCCGTTGCTCTAATGGAGAATGTATTTTAAAAAAGTAAACGTTGTGATCGAATGGTTGACTGTGCTGATCATTCAGATGAACAATTGTGTAAATACAATTACACCAAGCCAATCCACAACAATAAAACCAACCATAAAAAGGTAAAACAATCTGAATAATTTTCTGCTATCTTTTCATTTAAAATCCAATATTGAATCATCAATTTTTTAAGTGGAGTCCTTGCTGAATTTTTTACTCTGTCACCTCAGTTCTCTAAGATTTTTTTTCAGTGTTTATGCTGATCCCAGTAGGGAGTGGTCTAGATAGTTTTCCAACGCTTTCACAAATCTCCATCGCTCCTTGTCTCTTTTCTAGGTTATGGAATGTTTCTACACTCTACTCCTTATTTCTTTGGAAATTAGTCTTCTTCATAATTTTTTATATAAAGTCATTTTTTCTTGTACATGTTTCTTTTTTATGGTTAAGTTTTTGAACTCATTTCTTGTCCAGTTTCGGAAGGATCCAGAGTTCTTGTTCTGTATTATTATTATTATTATTATTTATTATTATTATTTCACTTTTGCGAGTTTTTCACACCAACGAAAGCTGATAGTCTTCACTGTAGTCTGAGTGACAATAAGTCTCCTCAAGATCTCCAGGATACTTCAAGAGAAATTTTAGTGACTTAACAAATGCTGTTGTCTGGATAGTCTCAATTCTTCTTTAATTTCCAGTTCCCTTCCAATCTTGTTTTCTAAAAATTTTCACACCAGTTTTAATTGTTTTTATTTTTATTTATTTTTTTTTTTTTTTTACTGAAGTGCTGAGTGACAGCAAGTCTCTTAGTTCTTTCCAGGATTCTTCTAAGTATCAGTGCTGGTGGTTGGATGGTCTAAATTCTTCTCTGAATCTCCAATTACTCTAATCTCTTTTACCAAAGCCCTTGTGTACCATTTTAAGGGCCAAAAATATTATAATATATATATACAACATTAAAATTATCAATATAAATACTCATGAGTGGGAAGGTAGCATGAATCGCGTGGCTTGGAGGAGACTCATTTATGATAGTGTGTAAGGGTTGAGGTAAGGAGGCTTCCTGAAGTGGTCTCTATGTAAAGCGGCATACGATGAACGTCATAGACATATTCCGACACTTTAAGCCAAACCATATATGTTTGATGTGAATTGGGGCAGGGCCTGCCTGTCGAGGGCTGTATCAATAGGTGGACAATCGTTGTATATGTAGTTGGTTGCCAAACTAGTTTTCTAACTCTTTTACGCCAAAGATTCCTTCAAATGAAATTGAAAAAAAAAAAAACACTTTTGAATTCTAAATTAATTATATTCTATAAAAATAAACATTATTCTAAAAAAAAGGGTTTCAGACTTGTAAGAAGAAAAGAGTGAGGATCCAATGTCTTTATTTGTTTATTGCCCCCTTTCGAAATGTCAAAAAACACATTAATACATTAATCTTATTTATTGTATGAATATAACTAATTTCCGGTAATCATATGATTAATTTACTCTGTTGTTTCTTTATATTCTTATTCTACTTATCATTTTATGCATTTCTTTATATTTTGTTTGCTCATAGGTTGTACTGATAATCAATTTCCAATGTGACAATGGTGCATGTATATCAATATCAAGATTATTGTGATACATTCCGTGATTGCACTGATGGCTCAGATGAGAAAATGCAGTACAAGTACACCAAAGAGCACACTGGAAAGGTTAGTATGAACTGCACAAGAAACCAATGATTTGCACACAACAAACAACTTGAAAAATTTCTTGTCATGATTTCAGGTATTTCTTCAAAATCTTTGGTCACATCTAAGGACAGATGGATATATTATTAGAAACAAAATTTTTTTTATCATGAACAAACAGTATACTTGTGTACAAATCAGAACCACGTTATGTTTCAGTATAATATAATGAACTCAATAGATGAATATTATAAATTTCAGAGGACATGTACATAATACATATGTATACATTTACAAAAAAGATAAGCATAAACTTGCACACAAGCAAATGTATTATGGAACTAAGGCTTCAAGTGGTATTTTACCATCTTAAACTATACGATTTATACATATAATTCTTAAACAATTTGAATATAAGTTAGGTCTATATAAAAAGAACAATATTTTATAACAAAAGTGAATGGAGAATTATCTTCTGCAAATGATTCATAATTTTAAGAGCAAATAATGAGTTCAACAGTTTAAATGAATATTTATTGTGATCAATGTATTATGATAATATTGAAAGTAAATACTCATATAATATACTGATTAGATAAATAAAAAATTAAACATTATGTATAATATATGAATGATTACTATTTAAAAATGATCAAGAACTTTTAAAGTAGCTGAAAAGATGATAAAAATGAGTTTATAATGCAAACTCTAACACTTTTATTGAAAATATTCTTATATGAAATAAAATAATTTATTTTTCTGGAAAGTTATAAATGGTAGGGATTCATTGGGAGTATGAAATAAATTTTTTGACTAATGTTTTTGTTTCTGGCAAAATATTAATTTTACCTGACAAAATTTTCAAATCAAGATTTTGAAATAAAAAGCTGGCTACAAACTTAGATTCACAATTCAGGTCATATATTCTAAATTAACTTTTTAATTGCTTTATTATAATTTTTCAAATAGCTAAAAAAAAATTTTTTTTGCTGGGGGAAAGTTATTTTTCAATAAGAAAGAAGAATGTAAAAATTTCTAACCATTTTTAAAAAAATAATTGATGCGCAAACCAAAACTAATATATGATATTTAATACATCATCTGGATTTTGTTAAACAAAATATAGTCAGTTTATGTTTGTCATTCTTTATGCTTAAATATTGCATCGATTTCAACTGAAACTTTTTTTGTTTTGTAATGTTAAAAGTGTAAAGGTAATTCTAATCTCAACCAAATGAATAAATAATGAATGAAGTACATATTTCTACAAACATTCAGTTTTATTATTGTATTTCCATCATTGAATGTAATTTGATAAATAAACATTTCATATAAATGGTACTAAGTGTGTGCATAAGTTTCCATAAAAATTATTCATAATTTTGTATTTAGTCCATAATTTTCAAAACAAGTGCATGAGAACTTTTGCACAGACTAATATTTTTATCAGCTCAAGAAGTCATGTTGTTTATGTGTTTTTGGTTATTTTTTTTTTTGTATGTTCTTCAAAACTTTCTTCAAAACGTTCTTCAAAAACATTTTAAAGATTTATTTTCTACATTGGCAAGAAAATATTTAAAGTTATCTTACAAAAGGTCAAACGTATTTAATTTTAATTACTACTTTTCAAAATTTCAAAATTTCACAGCCAAAAATTGATACTCACTTTTATGTATTCACTTGCTCTATTTTTATTTTTAATCTATTTCTCAAAATACTTAAGAAATCACAATAAGAAGATAACTTTATTGAAACTAATTTTTGCTTTAATGTATAGAAGCATTTTAAAAGTATGTGTGTTATTCATAATTTGTTTTTTATACATAAGTCATAAGTTTATTATGGCTTAAGAAAATACTTAGTGTTTATCTTCTGAGAAAAAAAATCATCAGTAATAAAATATATATGTTTATTGCCATAACTTTTTTGCTACTTATTTACATGAATATTTCATTTACTCATTCAGACTTATATACACATCCATTCCATTAAAGAATTTAGGGTTTTTTACTGTGCATTCAACCACAATTTTGTTTTATTTTTAATGTTGAACATCCCAAAAATCAGTTTTGTTTTCTCTATCCATTTGATTTGATAAAGAACTTTGGTTGCACAAAATCCAATTAGTGAAATTAATTTATAGAAGATAAGATTGACTTAAGTGAATTATTGCAAAGAAAACAAAGTAAAAATCTATTAAAAGATTTACAGAGAAATTACTATTTGAATCTTTAGAATATAGCTCCTCAGTAAAAAAAAAGAGAATATATAAAAAACGCAACATAACATTTCAGAAGTTTCAAAGTTAGTTATAACATTCAAGTCTAAGAATATTACTATTAAAAATAGACATTTATAACAGACAGAGGAAAACTTCTGAAATGTTATGTTGCGGTTTTTATATATTCCTCTTTTTTTTTACTGAGGAGGCTATATTCTAAAGATTTCAAATAGTAATTCTCTGTAAATAATTTTAATAGATTTTTACTTGTTTTCTTTGCAATAATTCACTTAAGTCAATCTTATCTTATCTATAAATTAATTTACACTAATTGGATTGTGCCAACCAAAGTTCTTTTATCAAATCAAATGGATAGAGAAAACAAACTGATTTTTGGGATGTTCAACATTAAAAATAAACAAAAAATTTGTTGAATGGCACAGTAAAAATACCCTAAATTCTTTAATGGGAATGGATGTGTATATAGTCTGAATGAGTAAATGAAATATTCATGTAAATAAGTAGCAAAAAGTTATGCATAAAACATATATATTTTATTACTGATGATTTTTTTCTCAGAAGATAAAACACTAGTATTTCTTAAGCATAATAAACTTTATGACTTTATGTATAAAAAACAAATTATGATAACACACATACTTTTAAAATGCTTCTATACATTTAAAGCAAAAATTAGTTTCAAAAAAGTTATCTTCTTATGTGATTTCTTAAGTATTTGAGAAATAGATTAAAAAAATAAAAATAGAGCAAGGTGAATACATAAAAGTGAGTACTTTCAATTTTTGGCTGTGAAATTTTGAAATTTTGAAAAAGTAGTAATTAAAATTAAATACGTTGACCTTTTGTAAGATAACTTTAAATATTTCTTGCCAATGTAGAAAATAAATCTTTAAAATGTTTTTGAAGAACGTTTTGAAGAAAGTTTTGAAGAACATACAAAAAAAAAAAATAACCACAAAATACACATAAACAAAACATGACTTCTTTGAGCTGATAAAAAATATAAGTCTGTGCAAAAGTTCTCAGCGCTTGTTTTGAAAATTATGGACTAAAACAAAAATTATGAATAATTTTTTATGGGAAACTTATGCACACACTTTAGTACCATTTATATGAAATGTTTATTTCAGTCAAATTACATTCAATGATGGAAATACAAGAAATAAACTGAATGTTGTAGAAATAAGTACTTCATTCATTATTTATTCATTTTGGTTGAGATTAGAATTACCTTTACACTTTTAAACATTTACATAAAATCAAAAAAAGTTCAGTTGAAATACGATGCAATATTTAAGCATAAAGAATGACAAACATAAACTGACTATATTTTGTTTAACAAAATCCAGATGATGTATTATATCATATATTAGTTTTGGTTTGCCATCAATTATTTTTTTTAAAAAAATGTTTAGAAATTTTTACATTCTTCTTTCCTTATTGAAAAAAATAACTTTCCCCCAGCAAAAAAAAATTTTTTAGCTATTTGAAAAATTATAATAAAGCAATTAAAAAGTAATTATAGAATATATGACCTGAATTGTGAATTAAGTTTTGTAGCCAGATTTTATTTCAAAATCTTGATTTGAAAATTTGTCAGGTAAAAATTAATATTTAGCCAGAAAAACAAAAACATTAGTTCAAAAATTTATTTCATACTCCAATGAATCCCTACCCATTTATAAACTTTCCAGAAAAATAAATTATTTTATTTCATATAAGAATATTTCAATAAAAAGTGTATAGAGTTGATTATAAACTCATTTTTAATCATCTTTTCAAGCTACTTTAAAAGTTCTTGATCATTTTTTAAAAGGTAATCATTCATATAATTATACATAATGTTTAATTTTTATGTTTCTAATTCAGTATATTATATGAGTAGTTTACTTTCAATATTATCATAATACATTGATCACAATAAATATTCATTTAAACTGTTGAACTCATTATTTGCTTTTAAAATTATGAATCATTTTGCAGAAGATAATTCTCCATTCATTTTTGTTTATAAAATTTGTTCTTTTTATATAGACCTAACTTATATTCAAATTGTTTAAGAATTATATGTATAATCGTATAGTTTAAGATGGTTAAAATACCACTTGAAGCACTTAGTTCCATAATATACATTTGCTTGTGTGCAAGTTTATGCTTATCTTTTTTGTAAATGTATACATATGGATAATTATGTACATGTCCTCTGAAATTTATAATATTCATCTATTGAGTTCATTATATATACTAGAAACATAGAAACGTGGTTCTGATTTGTACATCAAGTATACTGTTGTTCCATGAAAAAAAAAAATTGTTTCTTAATAATATATCCATCTGTCCTTAGATTGACCAAAAGATTTGAAGAAATACCTGAAATCATGACAGAAATTTTCCAAGTGTGTTGTTGTTGCAAAATCATTGGTTCTTGTGCAGTTCATACTAACCTTTCAGTGTGCTCTTTGGTACTGTACTGCATTTTCTCATCTGAGCCATCAGTGCAATCACGGAATGTATCACAATATCTTGATATTGATATACATGCACCATTGTCACATTGGAATTGATTATCAGTACAACCTATGAGCAAACCAAAATATAAAGAAATGCATAAAATGAAAAGTAGAATAAATATAAAGAAAACAACAGAGTAAAATAATCATATGATTACAGGAAATTAGTTATATTCATACAAGAAATTAAAGATTTAAATATTATTGTTTTGACATTTCGAAAGGGGCAATAAACAAATAAAAGACATGTCCTCACTCTTTTTCTTTACAAGTCTTGAAAACTTTTTTAGAATAAATGTTTATTTTTATTAGAAATATAATTAATATTAGAATTCCAAAAAGTGTTTTTTTTTTTCAATTTCATTTGAAGGAACTCTTTGGCAAAAAGAGTTAGAAACTAGTTGGCAACCAACTACATATACAACGATTGTCCACCTATTGATACCAGCCCTCGACAGGCAGGCCCTGCCATTCACATCACATATATGGTTTGGCTAAATGTCGGAAATATGTCTATGACGTTCAACGTATGCCGCTTACATAGAGACCACTTCAGGAAGCCTCCTTACCTCAAACCCCTTACAACTATCATAAATGAGTCTCCTCCAGCCACGCGATTCATAGCTATCCTCTCCCACTCATGAGTATTTATATGATAATTTAATGTTGATATAATATTTAGATATAATTTTGCCCATAAAATGGTACACAAGGGCTGGTAAAGAGATTAGAGTAATTGAGATCAGAGGAAGATTTAGACCCATCCCAACAAACAGCACTGAATACTTAGAAGAATCCTGGAGAAACTAAAGAGACTTGCTGTCACTCAGACTTCAGTAAAAAAAAAAAAAAATAAAATAAAATAACCAATTAAAACTGGTGTGAAAATTTTAGAACAGATTGAGGAACTGAAATTAAGGAAGAATTGAGACTATCCAGACAACAGCATTGTAAGATCAGCTAGAATTCTCAGAAGTATCCTGGAGATCTGAGGAGAAGACTTATTGTCACTCAGACTACAGTGAAGACTATCAGCTTTCGTTGGTGTGAAAAACTCGCAAAAGTGAAATAATAATAATAATAATAATAATAATAATAATACCAGCAACAAGAACTCTGGATCCTTTCCGAAACTGGACAAGAAATGAGTTCAAAAACTTAAACCATAAAACAAAGAAAAACATGTACAAAGAAAAAAATGACTTTATATAAAAGATTATGAAGACAGACTATATTTCCAAAGAAAATAAGGAGTAGAGTGTAGAACAATTCCATAAAACCTAGAAAAAGAGACAAGGAGAATTGGAGATTTGTGAAAGCGTGAAACTATCTAGACCACTACGCCTAACTGGGATCAGCATAAACACTGAAAAAAATCTTAAAGAACTGAGGTGACAGAGTAAAAAAATTCAGCAAGGACTCCACTTAAAATGATGATTCATAATTGGATTTTAAATGAAAAGATAACAGAAAATATTCAGATTGTTTTACCTTTTATGGTTGGTTTTATTGTTGTGGATTGGCTTGGTGTAATGTATTTACACAATTGTGTTCATCTGAATGATCAGCACAGTCAACCATTCGATCACAACGTTTACTTTTTAAAATACATTCTCCATTAGAGCAACGGAATTGATGATCTTGACAAGCTGAAAGAAAAATTGTCAGAAACAAAAATAAATTAATGCCACATCTGAACACAGTGATACAAAATGGTTTAAATATGTTTGTTTACAATTTGTTTTGTATTATCTTTAAAGAAAAACAAAAGTTTGTATGGACTCAAAAGACTTTACCCTATATTCAGATAACTCACTTTCTATATATTTTTCATTAATATTTTTCACATTATAACAAGTGTCTTATGAATAAACATTTGTTTTGAAACAATATTCAAGAGAGATAAATCTTTCTATGGAATTGCTTCTAACTTTAATTTTATTTTTATAGTTTATCATTGTCATCATCCTGAAACGTTATCTTGTGTGGATTAATGAAATGTTAAGTTTTTGTCTCCTCTGTAAATAATAAATATCATGTAAATGTAATGTTACTTTTGAAGGAAATGAAGGAAAATTATAATTGTGAAGTTTACTTGATTTTTCAAAGACATTAATTAACTGAATGAAAATATTCATATAAAAACGTTCATAGCATCTTGGTATTCATTTTATTATTTAAAACACATTATAACAGACAAAAACAGGCATTTGCTATTGAAATAGTTTTTTCAAGTTGTGACATGAACATAAAAATGCAGCCTAATTACACAATATGCATTTGACATTTTCTAAAATATAAGTAGTAAATCAATGCCAGAAAGTAAATTAATTTACCATATACAATAATTAATGAACTCATTAAAATCAACAAAAACTCATTAAAAACTCTTAAGTTGGGCGTGTGTTTTGAATCACAAAAAACTGAAAACTTTGTGAGAATCCATTTATTCTTTGGAGTTCTTATCATTATATTTTGGCCATAACAATTATGAAGGAGAATATAAGAATAAAACCAGTCAAACTTTTTGACATAAACAATATCAAACCTGAAAATGAAGTGATTTCTCTTAAGTAAGTATAGGTTAACATATATCAAAAGAAAAAATGACAACTTTTCCTTTTTGGAATAAATTAAAAATAAAACAAAAAAGAACCTCAGGGAACAGAGATTTAGGGTGAAGAAAGTTGCCAAAATAATTCTGAAAATATTATCTGTATAATATTGTTAATAAACTGAATAAATTGGGAATAAACTGAGAAAATTACCATATGTATGGACCAATATAGAAAATGTTTATGGATTATTTCTCAATTTGATTATAACTGCCAGCAGACATCTTGAACTAAACCCCCGGATTGTTTAAATAGGAGAAAAAAAAATCTCTACTTGATAAATCATACAGTTTGAAGGTTGCAGAGCAGATGAGAATACAATTATGAAACCACTGATGCCCAGCACATACAAGGCTTAAAAAAATTTTTTTTTTTTAAATGACCAACATTTCTACAATATGTGACATGTGATACTTGGGAAAATCTACTACTCATTTACTATTATATTCTTCAGTTCTAATATACAGTTGAGCTCAGCTTTATGTTCAGGATAGTTTGAGTTTAGTATTTATCTGTGGTTACTCCGATATATATCATATCAGATTTTTATAATTATTGTTCTCTGATTTAAAGTACCCTGATGTCAAGTTTTCTGAGCTTGGTGCCAGGTGCTTACTATAACTTACCATTGGGCTGAGTATTTTTTACATTTGTAGTCACATTCTCACAATTCTTTTCATCTTTTCCATTTCACAATCTGGTATAGCATCACAGACAAATGCTGTTGGAATGCATTGTCTCTCATCACATCTAAACTCATTTCCTGCACAGCTGAATCATCACATAACAGAGCACATCATTATCAGTAACTTCTCATTATTTTTATACATTTAATGTTGGAAATTTATATACAAACAAATAAATTATTATGGATGGAGGTAGTATAAACATGCAACACTTTTATGAATGTAATATTTTACAATGTTATTTGTACATTTAAGAAATAGTGTACAAATTCTGTAGTCAGAATTTTATTTCTTTATACTGGCCATCTTTTAAAAATATTCACTATGATATCTTTGTACTACTATAAAATACATGTTGATATTCTTATGATATTTACTTGGAACATTGTTAAAAATATTACAACTAAATTTTTATTGAAGAGTTTTGTTAAATGATCAACTTTTCTGAGAAGGGATAGTTTTTATCATTGATGAAATTCTAGGATAATTTTATATTTTCACCTCAATAAACAATCATGCAAAGACAGGGACACACACATGTACACACATCAGTGCACACACACACACACACACACAATGTACAGATGCACATGTTTGCTATTTTCTCCAAAAGATTTTTCTTATACAAAATATCAATTCAGTGAGCATTTAAAATGAAAAAATCCTATGTCATTAAAATTCTATTTTTTGTAATAAAAAGATATTATTCCAAGTTAAAAAAAATAAAATGATATATAATATATATATATATATATATATATATATATATATATATATATATATATATATATATATATATATATATATTTCAAAACTGGTATTTAAACATTGTAGAGATATGTATTAGAGATATGTATTATGATAAAATACATTTACTTTGAAATGTATTTTAGATATTTGACATTTAATGAACATATTCTATTATAATTACACAATTCATTATAAAACAAAAGAGAAAATGTGCATACAATATTGTATATTTATGAGGATGGGAATTGTGAGATTTTGAAAGGAAATGTATTGTTGGTCATGAGATGGCATCAAATGATCTTTTCAAATAAACTTTTATTTGTTCAATTTCTAAACCACAAACAATTGATAGGCAACAGTATTAAAAGACTTTTAGAACAGGTTATAGGAATACAGGAAATACAGATTAATATGAAAAAGGAAAATCAAGATGAACAGGTTCTTTAAATGAACTTAAAGACATTCAGAAAAACTCTAAAACTAAATTGCTGAATTGTTAAATTGAAAGTACTAAACTATGATGAAATTTAGTTCTGTTTCAATGGATCCAAAATCACACATAAAAGACTGACATAAAAATTGCATCTAACATTGTTTCTTTCTTTTATTTATTTATCAAACAAGAACATGTCTGCCAATGATGTGAAAAATCCTAATTGGACAACTGGAGAAAATATATGACTTGCCAGAAAGAAAAAAGGAGGATTTCTATTTGAGGAAGAGAAAAAAATGCCAAAAAGAACCAGATTAACCTATTATTCATTGATCAAAATATTCTGAAAGAAGTTAAAGAAAAAAAGAAGACTCTCTATTTCTACAATGACACTACATAATTGTATTTTATGGAATGATCAGTTAGTTGATCTTTCACAGGTCATATTTAACCTTTCAAGACATTATGAATACATTTCCCTTTTAACCAATCTTGGTGAAGAGTTGATTGATATCTAATGACCTATAGAGAGGTTCATTCCCTTAACAGGTCTTTCTTTTGAATATTGCTGGATGGTTAGCCACTCTCAGTACCAGTTAAAGCCTAATGGTGTTGAATTCAAAGTTTTCCTTCTCTTAGACCAGTTGCCCTAACAGTTTATCCTGAAATTGTAATTACAATATAGACTTACAAAATGACAAGAAAAACTTGACCACTTCCTGCATATAGACGACTTTAGAATCTTAGCAAAGAACAAAAAGAAATTTGAATTATTAAATTCAGGAAATGAAAATGAATTTTCAAATAGAGAAATGGGAAAAAACAAATCTAATTATTAGAAAATAATGGTTTACTTGGTTTCTTTGTTTAAAGCTATGTCATCCTTTGTGGGTTATTTAATGTCAAAAACATCCTTGTAGAGTAGTAGTGTTACTATTTAATCCATAGCTGTGTGGATGAGAAGGTTCATATCTTTCCAAGCGGAATTAGTCCAGACAAAATTCAACAAAGAATACTTCAGAAGATAAACAGAAATATTAGAAGAAATATTTGATTAAAGGAAAAAGTACTTGGGTAATTTCTATTGTTAGATATTCAGAGCCCTTCATGAAGTAGACAAAAGAAGAACTGAGGGAGCTGGATCAGAAAACAAGGAGATCACACACACACACACACACACACACACACACACACACACACACACACACACACACACACACACACACACACACACACATATATATATATATATATATATATATATATATATATATATATATATATATATATATATATATACATTTATGTGTGTGATTAATATTGAGCAATCTTTACTTATGAATGTAGCAAACTATATTAATTTATGTATTCTGTTTTTTTTTATTGTGAAATTTAATTCATGATTGGTTGAAATAAGAATAAAAGTGATAATGGTGCTTCCCTTAAATTGTTAATTAATCATTGGAACTGAAATGAAAAAAATAATTAAAATACTCAGTTGATTAAAATGAGTTTTTTTTTTTAATATTTACCTTCTGTGATTGGCTTGATTGTATTTCCACAATTTTGTTCATCTGAATGATCAGCACAGTCAACCATTTGATCACAATGTTTACTTTTTAAAATACATTCCCCATTAGAGCAACGGAATTGATAATCTTGACAAGCTGAAAGAAAAATTGTCAGAAACAAAATTAATGCACATTTGAACACAGTAGATACAAAATGGTTTAAATATGTTTGTACAATTGTTTTGTATTATCTTAAAGAAAAACAAAAGTTTGTATGGACTCAAAATGACTTTACCTATATTCAGATAACTCACTTTCTATATATTTTTCATAATATTTTTCACATTATAACAAGTGTCTTCATTATGTAAGTCAGTTCTTTGTTGAGAAAGATAGAAAGTAATTAATGTAAGAGAAATAATTCAGAAAGCAGGATATGAATTAAGAAACAAAACAAAGTAAAAATAATAATGTTTTGATTGTATAAATAAAAATGAAATGTACAACTCAGAACAGTTCAAGGTAAAAAAGTAAGTTTTAAAAAAGCAACAAAAAAAAGCATATAAAATAGAAAAGGTATTTTTTTCTCAGTGGAACAAAACCAATAAATATGTGGAATAGGTGCCTTGCATTTTACTGTAGATAGCAACTTACATTCAGGAAGAAGATTCTCTGCTGTGGTGGTTGGCTTTTCACAATTTTCCTCATCCCTACCATTATCACAATCAGGAATGATATCACACACAAATAAATTTGGGATACACTGATTCTCATCACATTTAAATTCATTTGGAAAGCAGGCTATAAATCAAGAAACAAAACAAAGTTAGACATTTAGACATTAAAAACAAAAACATCATTTTGGAAAATGTGCAGCAGAACATCAATTTTATCATTCATTATTTAACTAATTATGCAATAATATAAATTACTAGTGACAAGCACAATTTAATATTTTCTAGCATCATTATTGATTATGTAGATATTCTGTTTAACACACACACACACACACTCTCTCTCTCTCTCTCTCTCTCTCTCTCTCTCTCTCTCTCTCTCTCTCTCTCTCTCTCTCTCTCTCACACACACACACACACACACACACACACACACACACATGTGCACACATTATCTGTCCATATATATATAAAAGTTGTGGTTACTATATTTCTTTGTATGTTCACTTGAATGTTCTGTGCTGAAATGAAGAGAATTATATGAAAATAATAACTTTAAACTGACATGATTAAATGCCTCACTAATGACATGAGTGGTTTGCAGCTTAACTATGAGGCCACATGAACACTTACAAACATTTGGGAAAAATACATTCTAATTTCTACAATGTGTTGCTTAAAAAAACTTTATTTAAATGTTGGTTTGTAATTATTTGAATGAGTCACACTGATTATTTTTCAGTTAAATTCTTTGCTAAACTGAAATTTTATTTAAGAAAAATTAATTTTAAAAATAGGACATTTTCAAGAAAAAAAAAATCAAAATAGAAATTTTCAGTCTCATTATCTAATTGTTTTCTTTCAAATATTTTTAAAATAAATAATACACTTTGAAAATTGAAAAAAGTTTTTTTTTTTTTTTTTGGTCTGCACATTTTTTTAAAAATTAATTTCAGAGTGAGTGGACAAGAATGATTATTTGATTTGCTTTTCAAAATTTTCCAATTTAAATTGTTTTCAACTCTAATGAATCTAAAATTTTATTAAATGATAGATAATAGGCAACATAGAAAATAGCAATGTAACAGATTACAGGTACTGAAAAATATACCATAATAATCAGCTAGTATTATATCATAATTCCCCAAATCTCTTTTGTGTCTGTGTATTATCACATAACACAAAACAGGTATAGCAACAACCAACACATTTTCTGTAATGGGAACCTGGAACGTATTGCATTAAGGTAAACACCCTAACTTTAGAAAAGGAAAGGAAAATGATTCCCTGTAAATTCTACTAGCTTTATTAATTTGTTTCTGATGAATGTCTTGGTAAGAGTTGAAACATTAGTTTGTATTTGGATGCCTTGATGTTGAAATCTGTTCTTGCTTAATATTTAGTCAAAGCAAAAATGTAGTAATAAACATTGTGAGCTAAAAAACTTAACAACCAGTCATTTGACTATTATGAATTAATTTTTTCCAACTGGCCTATTTCTAAAAGAGGTCAGCACCTTTAGATAGCCATACCCACAATTTGTGTTGAAATGTAAATATTCCTGTGTATTCAATATTGTATTCCTGTGTATTCAATTGTCATAGATTGAATTCTCCTGAGTACTTGAAAAAATCATCATATATGTCTATGCCTGTGCATGCATATATATATATATATATATATATATATATATATATATATATATATGTAAAAAAGTTTTATAGAAAAACAACAAGATGTTTTCTATAAAACTTTCTTACATATTGTCGGATTCAATATCCATTTTTACCTTCATATATTATATATATTATATATATATATATATATATATATATGTGTGTATAATCAGATTTCCATATGGTTGATAATCTGTTTATAGTAGACAATGACTTCTCTATGCTTGCATTAACATCTCTTTCTGTTGATGAGATATGACTATCTAGATGCATGAATTAGTCCACTGGTTTAAAATGCTCAGTCGAGATGCTTCCTTCCTTTCTAAATCTCATGAACTCAGTTTTATCAAAGTTCACTTAAATTCTGATGGTCCTTGCTGCCTTAAATACATATCATTAAAAAGTGTCATTAAAATCCAAAGGAATGTTAAAAATTACAGTTATGATTACAATCAAACATTTATGAATAAAACAAGTTTTGGTATAACATAAACGCTAATGAATCAATTTGCCATTAAACAAATATACAAATTTTATGGATGCAAAAATACAGGCAATAAATCTTGTTTTGGCTTTTATGATTCACCAGAAAGTTTTTATTTTAGTACTGGGTAACCACGACAAAAAAATCAGTGCATCTGCCAATGATTTAATTAGGTTTGACATTTTAACAGTTCATATACCCATTCTTATTCAAATTATGATATAATCCCTTGGATACCATTTCTTATGAAGATAACCATTACACAACAAGTGCCACCAACAAAGTTTATAATTAAAATGTAGCATGTTATAACCTTAGAAAAGGTCTTCATTCCTTCATTCACACATTTTCATATTGAAGCTTTTTAATTTCATAGAAGAAATATTACTACATATCAAATACCCAGTAATATAATTATGATATTTTTAGTATTTTTTAGTTTAGTTAAAAAGTGCCCAAAATGACAATTCATATGGTTACATTTAGTCATTACGGTTTATTTCTCATTTAAAATTCTTTTATAATCAGATAACTTCTGAGTTATGAGAGCAATCTATCACTCTATATAAAATATTTCATCCACTATTTCATCATATTTCTATACTGACCAAATAATTACCAAACAATGAATTTCAGGAATTAATCATAGACATTTTATGGGGATCAATTCCTTCTTAAAGATCTACAAATGATTTTTAAAAGAACAATTTTCTATGTAAACCCATGTCAATGCAAAATAAATGGTTGTCTGTGATTCAAATATAATATCCTATGTACAGTACTGGATTATAATTTTTTAAAATTATGACATATACTGCTATCTTGTCTATTTTCTGCTACCATACATAAAGAATGTAAAACATAATATGCCCAGCACCTTTAGAACATAAAAAAACAAAAGTGATCAAACCTTTCTAAAATATGACACCTGATGCTTGGAAAGATCTATTTATCATTTACTATTATATTCTTCAGTTCAAATATACAGTTGAGCTCAGCATTATGTTTAGGATACTTTCAGTTTACTATTCATCTATGGTTACTCCAATATATAATATCAGATTTTTATAATTGTTGTTCTCTGATTAATACAGCATCTTCTTTTGAGGTACTTGATGTCAAATTTTCTGTGCTTGGTGCCAGGTGCTTACTATAACTTACCAAGAGGCTGAGTATTTTTTACAGTTGTAGTCACATCATCATCACAACTCAATTCATCTTTTGCATTGTCACAATCTGGTATAACATCACAGACAAATGCTGTTGGAATGCATTGTCTCTCATCACATCTAAACTCATTTGCTGCACAGGCTGAATCATCACATAACAGAACACATCATTATCAGTAACTTCTCATTATTGTTACTACATTTAATGTTGGAAGTTTATATACAAACAAATAATTATTATGGGATGGAGGTAGTATAAACATGCAACACTTTTATGAATGTAATATTTTACAATGTTATTTGTACATTTAAGAAATAGTGTACAAATTCTGTTGTCAAAATTTTATTTCTTTATATTAACCATAATCAACAAAAATATAACAGTGAATTCTTTGTGATATCTTTGTAATAGTTTGTTGATTATTCTTGTGTTATGTACCTGAAATATTGTTTCAAAAATACTACAGCTAAATTTCTATTGAAGATTTTTATTAGATTGTCAAGTTTTTCTTCTTTTTGGCAGCAGACAGCAAAGATAATTTTATATTTTTACCTATTATATAAACACCTAGCACAACCCACTGCAAATGTTTGGGCATAGAACATGTTATCAATAGAATACCCTAGTAACAAACCTGATTCATATCAAAGGAAATAATGAGAAAATGGATGAAGAAAAAAAAAAAGGTGATGATTCAAATAGAATAGGTGAGAAAAATGAAAAGAGAAAGAAATGAAAAGATTTAACGAGGAGATTTAAATGTTTAAGGAAAGAGTGCATTTATAGTTGAGAGAAGGTGAAATAGAAAAAAGCCAAGCAATGAAAAATTTGGAGAAAAGATGTAGATTTTTTAACCTTTTTTGGTTGTTGAAAATAGAGTTGGAATTGATGATGTCACATGCTGATTGCTTCGAGTTGTGACAAGAGAATGAATCCAGGGAGTCACAGTAAATTTGGTTGTAGTTGTCAATTTTGGATGGACTTTTCTAGAAGTTTGTCTAACAAGAGGAATTGTGGTTCTTTTTTTATGAGCAACAGTTGTAGAATAGAGAGGGGATGTTTTATGATAATGAAGAGAGTTTGTTGAAGTATGAAGAGGAATCTTTTTTGTTTGATGATCAGTTGAAATTGTTGTTAGAGGAGGAAAAGAAATCTTTTTATGATGATGAGTAGTAGATGTTGCTGTTATATAAGACTGACTTGTTTTATAAAATGGTGAAGAAGTAGTAGTAATATAGGGAATAGTGAATTTAGTCTGATGGGGAACAGAATTTGTACTTTTGTGGGAAAGACTTGTTCTATATGGAGGAATAGTTGTATGTTTTACAGGGAAAGTTTTTATTCTGTCATGATGACTGGGTGTTGCAGTAATATGAGGAAAGGTTCTCCTATGATGGTGGGTATGAGATGCTGTAACTGGCAGAATACTTGTTCTTGCTCTATGATGAATTTTTATGGAAGGAACATTTATCCGTGTACTCTGTTTAGTTGTGATTTCTGTAACATGAGGAACAATGGCACTTCTAGGAGGAAAAGAAGTGATTGTCTGATGAGGAAATTTTGTTTTATTAAGTAGTATAGAGTTTGTTGTACTATGAGAAATGTTGATTCTTGTACCACGCTGGATAGGGGCTGCTGTAACAAGGGAAATATTGAATCTTGTGCCACGTTGAATGGGTACTACTGTAACAAGGGGAATATTGAATCTTGTGGCATGTTGATTAGATGCTGTTGTAATAAAGGGAGCTTTGATTTTTGTGCCATGTTGAATATGTGTAGTAGTAACAAGAGGAATATTAATCCTTGTACCACGTTGAATGGGTACTACTGTAACAAGTGAGATATTAATTTTTGTGCCACGCTGAATAGGCGCTACTGTAACAAGAGGAATATCTATTCTTGTGCTATGTTGAATGGGTGGTGCTGTAACAAGGGGGATATTGATTTTTGTGCCACGCTGAATAGGCGTTACTGTAACAAAAGGAATATTCATTTTTGTGGTATGTTGAATGGGTGGTGTTGTAACATGGGAGATATTGATTTTTGTGCCACGCTGAATTGAGGCTGCTGTAACAAGAGGGATTACTATTCTTGTTCTATGTTGCACAGGGGCTGCTGTAACAAGAGGAATATTGATTCTTGTGCCACGATGGATGGGAGCTGCTGTAACAAGAGGAATTATAGTTGATGCACCAGGAGGGATGATGGCTTTTGTAATATGAGGATGAATAGCTGTTATAGAAGGGATGTTGGTTTCTGAAATATGAGGAACATCTGAATGAAAATAATTTTCTTACATAAGTTATTTTGATTTTAAGTAGAGTTAATTAGAAATTATTAAAAAAAACAAAGAAAATAGCAATAAGAATATAAATCCGAATATATACATTCAAATAGAAATTTATGTAACTGCTATTTGTATTTGCATTACAAGTTTTGTTTTTCTAGTTCAGTCCAGGTTCATAATTTGTATTGAAAATTGAATTGTTTCTTTCACTTAAAAGTACTTACAAGTATTATTACATTTTTATTGTAAAAAGAAAAAATGAGAAACACATTGTATTCATTTATACCATTATCCAGAGTAATAAGTACAATTTCACAAGTTTATTATTATATCAATATTAATAATATTGATTTATAATAATTTGGTTTTAGAACATATATTCAAATAAATATTCACAAGATATTTGACACAGTGCAAAGAACATATAATTAATTGACTAAATAGGATAATTTTTTCCATGAATTTTCCAATTATGTCAATGACAGTTTCATTGAGTCTATTGACATAAAAAAATCTAACAAAATGCATTATAATTGAGGCACTTTCTTCATTTAAGAAATCTAAATGCACTGTTATTTCAGTTTATAGAGAAATTTTAAATGAGTTCCTAAAGCAATTTGCATGTTAGAAATTTTATTTGGTTATTAAATGGTTGCCAAGAAAGAATGAAAAGTCAAAGTTCAAAATTTTTATGAAGATTATAGTGTTTATGGAATTTAAAAAACTCTTTAACAGTGTCACATGTTAAAAATATTAAAATAAAACAACAAACAATCAGCAAAATATGATTTAGGAGAAAGCATTCTAAATTACTTTCAACTGAACATTAATGACATCATGAATATCAATATGAATTAATGAGATAGTCAATTGATATTAAAAAAAGAACAAACTAATGAGATAGTTAATTGATACTAAACAACAACTTAATTTTGTCAGATTTTCTGAAATGAAGAAATATTATTATTATACACTAATATTCTCAGATTTGTCTTCTCATTATCATTGTTATTTTTAGTCATTTCAGTTGAAACCCTAGCACCATCCAGCCTTTATATTATATAAATATTTATATCTACATAATATAATTATATCTATTTTAATATTATTGTATTATATATAAAACATTTATATGATAAAATATATTTATATAATGTAAATTCATATTAAACAAATTTCCAGAAAAACTATGACAGACACCTGAAGAAAATTGGAAAGTACAACATTGAAAAAGTGACTATAATAACAGAAAATATAAGGATATTAATCCGAGTAAATTTTACTTATAAAAAAGGGTTTATGTATAAATATTAAAGTAAAAGAAAGAAAATAATCTTCAGTCAATAAACAATAAGACAATAAACCAAAAAATGAAATGTTAATACTCACTTGTTGTTTTAGATGTTGCTGATATTGAATGAGTTGTATTTGTACAATTATGCTCATCTTCTCCAAGAGAACAATCTTTGTTCTTGTTACACACTAATATCATTTTAATACATTTACCATCAAGGCAACCAAATTCGTTGAAATTACAATCTGTTAAAGAAAAATACACCAAATAAAGTAAATCACAAGGTACTTTGAAAATCATTAAATTTAATTCTTACTACTATCTTTTCTGGGAATATATCAATTACAAATTAAAGAACACTACAGGAAAGCAAAAGAATTATTATTATACAACAAACTGATTGTTTTTAATGGGGTATGAAGCTAATTTGGGTTATTTTATGCTTAGAGGTTAGGAAATCATATTCATTCTATGTTCATATTTAATTTTTTTGTGTTTGTTTCTTAAGAGTATTTATTGCACATGAACATTGAATATGAACATTTTTAAATTCAAATTTAATTTAAGTTTTCACCTCACAATATTTGTACCATTATACAAAGTAATAAGTACAATTTCACAAGTTTATTATTATATCACAATATTTGTACCATTATTCCTACACCTTTTTTGGTACTATTTTAGAATTAGTATTTGTTCAGGAATGCGAATATTAATGCATACAATAAATGCTGGGTGACAATATCTGGATTTGAAACCAATTTAATCAAGTTGATCCCAGAGAAGGTATCACTGCTAGTAGCATCCCATATAAGAGACTTACAACTTTGGAGTGAAAAAAAAAATCCCCAACAAACATAATGATATCTGGTCTCAATATCTGGTCCCCTCGATTAAATTCCACTGGCTTCGTTGCACCAGCTGCATTTATACGTCATTTGATGATATCATTGAGGGTGAAATGCTGAGGAAAACGAACACCATTTAGATGACAAGACAATGAGTGTAATTCAAATTCATTTACCTACCATAGACCCACAATATATTTGGAGTCTAAGCCTCAATTAAACAGTTGTTATTCAGCTGGGTACTGACTGACTTGGAGGGTAAAATATCCACCTATGTTCTGCTGCAAGGCTGACATGCAGATATAAGATATGCAAGTTTATGTTGGTCAAGTGAACGTTAGAGGTTGTTCAAAAACTTCTTACATGATATGGTGTCCCATTTTTGTTGAAATGTGAGGTTGTCAATCTCATAGAAAGTCTTGTATGCCTTGACCAGGGTAGGTTTAGGAGTATTGTAGAGAACCTTGTTGATCAGGGTACAACAAATGGCTAGAGATGAAAGGTTGGCTGGCAGTACTAATTTAACAGGAGACTGTAGACCATGGCTGATGAATCTGCATGTTTAGCCTGTTATCTGGTGCCATCAAAGAAGATATTGCACGTATCTTCTGCATTGTGCCAAATGATGTTCTTTAAACTTTGATTATACAGGATGTCAGGTCGTAGCATTGGAGCAATGCAAAAAGTTACAAGAGTAAGGGGTAAAGGGTGGTTTATTGCCTGGTGTCTGTGGCATCCATGAAAGGGAATCATGACAGAACTGAGCTACTTTTGGCACCGCGTCTTCCAGCAGGCTCCGCACTTTAAACCAATCTTGTGGTGTCATATTTCAACACTTTGGGGGCTGTTTGTGTAATACCTTCTCCTCATATAATAGGAATAAGATCATGTCCATTGGTTGAAGAAGACTGAGGAACATCAATAGAAGAATGTCAACTGAGCTAAGCTATTTTTGGTACTGTCCTCAACTATACATTTGCGAGGGCCTCCACCAAAAAAATTCAACTTGTGTCACATCCTGCCCATGGCAGAAGGGCTAGGTAAATATCACCAATCCTTCACTCATTGACCCCTATTGCAATTTATTACAACATTTTATGAACATTTTTACAGCTTGGTTATAGCTTTGCCGTAACTGGAATAAATAGATACTTTATACCATGAGTGGTTGGTTATTTGTTTGTTTTGAGTATTTTGTGTTATCGCATATCAATACTTTTGGGGTCATTTAATGCCAAATTAAGTCATTCTGATGAATAAAATATTTAGGTTACTTAAAGTACCTGCCGTTGCTTAAGTGATCATCCAATTAAGTATTGAACAAATTCATCACAGTTAAATTTGGTGATCTGTGGGAACTGGTGCTTTCAGCATGACTTGGCCGTAATATACCTTGAGTAGATACTCCCACGTCAAGACAGGCATTCCACAAATAAAAGCATAGTCCAGAAGATTGTCAAATAAGAGATTCTATTTTGTGGAATTGTTGGTCAAACACAGACTGATGGAGGAAGGCAACCAGTTAATGCTCAAACAAATTATTGAACTGTCCACATGGTTGGAAGAAATAGAATCACAAATGAGTATGAATGCTCTATGTCTAAGTAGCAGAAAGTAGCAGAGAAGTTGAAAGTGAGAACTGCATACATATTAAGTAGTAAATAAACAAAAAAGAAAAAAAATTTACCACAACACACAAAAAGGCAAACATACAAAAGGACATTATTACTGATGTGATGCAAAAGGACATTCATAAAAGATATTAAGTGTCACTGCCACTAATTCTAAATGCTAGACCAGATGTAGAATATATAACACAATCCATTAAATGAATTGGATTGGGAAGATACAACTTCTCTATACTATCAATCACAAATCAACTGATTTTCTTTGTTAGATTAAACCTTGTTATTGACACATTCATTTTTATTTTCTTTATTATTTATTCAGATATTATAAGCATTTTTAAGAATTTATTTTATACATTTTTTTATTGCATTTCAAGAAATTTTATTTTCGAAAAATCTTTTTGAGAAAAAGTAAAACAAATTAAATTAGAATAGATTTAATGGCATTCTATAAACAAGGAAAGTTGGTGTCTTTGTTGCAAATTGGCAACAAAGTATGAAATAAACTGTAAATATGCAAATATGTCTTTCTTTTTTTTTCAGCCTCTTAAGGGCTGGCTTAGCTTAGTCGGTAGAGCATTCAATTAGGAACCACAAGGTTCCTGGTTCGATACCGGCCCTTGCTAACTCAGCATATGAGTAACACAGGGATCTGTGCAGTAAAGTGAGGAGCTGATGGTAGGTGTGCCGCTCCATCTCAGATGCCAAAACAATCTCCTTGGTCTAGCACTATTGAAAAGGGGATAGACTCCCTCGCTGTCTGGCTGATACTGACTTTAGGCCGCTTCATCGACTTTACTACCTTATACTGAATATATTATCAGAAAATATAAACACTAATATATTCTACTGAATATGTCAATGAGAAGAGTTTTAATTTCTATTTCTTCTTTTTCAAATATCCAAATTTAAATTCTCTTTCCTCTAAAATATATAGAAAGTCCTTACATAAAATTCATCTTGATAATTACATTGGCATATTACACTAAGTTAATATTTTGATTATAGTAATTAGTGACAACTTTAAGTATAAATAAATGATTTGAACATAAGTTCGCCACAATTTTTATTTTTTCAACTCACAATATTTGTGCTCTATCACAAACCAATGAAAGATCAATGAATTCATGTCAAACTTAAATATATATATATCTTTTACTACTGTTGAAATAGAAACATTATATATATATATATATATATATATATATATATATATATATATATATATGTATATATAATTCTGTAAAATTTCTGATTTTAAAGATTGAGTGAATAAAGTGCATTCAAACATGCAAAGCAAGTGTTAAATGCATTTGTACTAATCATTAACATCTATTAGAAATGACAAATATAAATACACACACACACACAGATATATATATATATATATATATATATATATATATATATATATATATATATATATTAAAATGCTATGCACCCTTCATGTTTCCACTGCAGTTGATTCAAATTATAATGGTAAACAATTTCATCAATGAATTGTGATTTGTGTGCAGAAATATGAAATATAATGTCTCTATCTATAAATGTATTTCATTATCAAAAAAGTGAATATGCAAAGTATAGAGAAAATATAATTAAAGATCATTAAAAAAAACTTTACGTAGAATAATAAAGCTGTGAGAAAAATGCAAATTGTGGTTTGTTCAGTGATTGATAAAAAGTGCTACATTAGAAACTGTATCAATGTTTAATGTTGAATAATCTAATGTAAATAATGAAAATTATCAGCCAAATTTATGTAGAGTACTTCAGTATCATTAGAAATACTATGATTGGTTTTGTGTATTCTGGAATGTTCTTGACAAATGTAAAATGAAGTTCATTATATCAGTGTTTTTGTTAAATGGGATTAAAAGTCTTTTTAACCAAATTCAAAAATCAATATGAAAAAAGAAAATCCAATTTTTACCAATATACAATTGTTTCTCTTTTATTTAATCTATAATGATGCATTCATAACAAATGTGATTGTTAAAGAAATTTTCCCTCAGTAAAAATGGATCACAAAATGCTGTGAAGAATTTTGAACTACTGTAGACATTTGTAAGCAAAAAATAGGTAAATATTTGAATCTATAAATCTCAATAGATTGCAAAAGTTTTTTTTATCAGATGATTAAAGAAAGCCCAAATATATTATAAGACTCAATGAATAGCATCAACATTATGAAATTTTAGTGAACATGAAGGAAGCAAAAATGCAATGTATTTGTTTTCTTCTTTTAATAAATTATCCCATTGAAGCATTTGTATTTTGATATTTATGTTATGTTTATGCTATGTGATACAATGTCACCATCTTTTGAGGATTTATAAAACCTTGAGCATTTGTTTACAGTATATCATGTTACAATTTTTAAAATCTATTATTGTTCTGCAAAGATAAAGAATCACTTACATTTAGATTTTAATATGAAAAGAACTAAACTGTTACCTGTTGTGTTTCTATCAATTTGACCTGAAATTAATTATATAATGTCCAAATAGACATAATTTTGTAAATATTGGATCACCAAGAATATATTGTCATTATTTTTTTCTTTGTGATTCAATTTCTTTAATAAATTATTTACAATGATCTCTCTTCTTTGATATTTTCATATCATAAAAAGAGAAAATCTAAATTCTTACATCTTATTTTTGTTCTTTTTTTTACAGTTCTTCAAAAGTCTAACTCTATGTTTTGATCTAAATAAATTGAATACTTGTATTAAGATTCTATTTTTATTACAGCAGTGCAGATTAAAAAAAAAATTAAAAAATGATGGTGCTGCAAATGTATTTAAAAAGTTTTTATTGAATCATTTTTTACCTGTCTTCTTAATCATTGGTTTTAGACAGTTTTGTTCATCACTGCCATCTTTACAGTGCCAAATATGGTCACACCTGTGATAATACTGAATGCACTGTCCATTCTTGCAGTGAAATTGGTCCCATCGACAATTGCCTACAGGAATGACAGGAAGAAGCAGGATTTAAAATAAAAAAATGATTTAGAGCAAAATATTTGCTGGAGGAAATTGTATTGATAAATCTGAGTCTATTTATAAAAACATTTGACAATCTTTCTGTTTAGTTCACTGAAAGTTGCAAATAATTTTTACCTGGGGAAAACTATCACTGAAAAATGATTGTAGATAGATAAAAAGGATTCAAGAAATAAGATGAAACTACTTTATTAGGAAGTGTCCAATACTTTAGACAAACTTATAACCATTTTACTTTTAGTCTATAATATAATTAGATTTTCACTGAAAATTTCATCACACTGCTGATATTGTCAGAATTTTTGCCTGACAACTTTTTAATGAATTTAATTTTTTGGATTTAACATTATCTGTTGTGATAGTGATAGATATATATCAATAAATAATGATGAAATACAATATGAATAAATAATGATAATGATATAAGTAAATAATGATAAATATCAAATAAATATTTTGTTTTAATGGTGGACTGTTTGCTTTAAATGGTTTTCCTCTTATTTCTTGAAGATATACCTTTTTTTCTATAATATGTTTTGGCAATAGTTTAGCATATTAAAGTGATTTGCAGCTTATAGTAACCAATATTGAAAGATTGTCATTTTTATTATCAGTATTATAAGTCTGTTCTCTATATTCAAACATCAGACTAAATAACCATCTCATACTATTCCTCAAGAATTTCATACACTTAAATATCCACAATGTTTTATGCAGGGTGTGAAAGTTATTAAACGAAAAGACTATATCTTTAGAGTTTATCAAATTAACATTAATGTGATTCAAACTGGTATGTATGATAATTTTTCATTTATCCCTTGAAAATAACTTATTTTATATGAATCCAGTAGAAAGTTTTTTTAAAACTTTTTATAACTTATGTAACTAAAGAGTTATGATATATATTTTGAAAGCATATAACGAGCATATATATTGATAGTGCCACTGAAAAAGCTACTACATATTTGATACTAATGATACCATATGCTTGTCATGAGGGCTGCACATGACAACTAAGTATTTAACTCCTCCTTCTATATTAACAGAACAAAATTATTGCTACCATTAATTTCTTTATTATCAACTTAAAGCCAATAAATACACATCTAAAAAAGCATTTTTGTTAAAAAGAAAGGAAAAAAGAATATTACTGGTTGAGTTCAAATGATAAAATGAGCAGGAGAAAGCAAGATGAAAGACTCACTCCTTTCATTGACTGGGTTAGCCTCCTTCTTCCATAACTCAAAGGAAGGGGTTATAACGTGTTGATAAGACTTTGTTTCTTAACAACACATTGAAATTAAACAACCGTCTTCACCAAGGATCTTTTGAAGACTATTAAAAAAAACCAGGGGTACTATAAAAGCGCAGTTTTGTGCAGGCCACACCTGTATTTGCTGTGGGCCACATGCTTGATACCTATACAGTGTTAAAAAGAAGACAATTCTGATATGAAATGCTCATGTTTTACACTACAAACAACATTAAAATCATAATTTATATACTGTCCTTCAATTTGTCCTTCCAAGATATAAAAGTTAATAACATGAAATTGTTGCAATATTGCTCTTTGTTTAATATAAAGAAAACTACCAACTTATCACTTGTTCATATCATATAACACTAGAGATTCATAGAAAGAAGCTGCATGAAAAACAATCATTTGGAAATATAAAAAATGCAGTGAGATCTCAGAAATTAAGTTAATTTATACAAGTCTAGATTGTCAGTTGGAGGTATTTCCAGATATTCAGATATTCACAAATTATATGTACAATTCATATTTAAGAAGTTCAACTTTACTGAGCTTACTTTGTCAAAACCAAGAAAGTAAAAATAATATCCAAAACATCAGAATGAAAATTTGTTAAAATTGATAAATATAATCTAAAGAACCAGACAAGCATAACGAAACAAGAAATGGTGAAAGTTGAAAATCAAAGATTACAAAATAGAAATGATTTAAATTGCTGTCATGCAAAGAACAATCTTCAACATCTAACCAGGAATATTAATGACAACTTAAAGTTAAAAATTGAAGAAATATTTTTTAAGAAAGAAAAGGAATTATACAAATAAATCCTAGAAAAAAAACTTGAGCAAATTTAATTTTTTTTGTTTATTTTTTGTTTTGTTTTTGTCATGTTTGTTTTGATATTGTGTAATTTTCCAATCTGTTTGATTTGTATATTTCACCAAATTATTTCAAAATGTAAATAAAATTGAAAGTTATTGCACTGTAGTCAATTACAAGTCCATAAGTATAAGGCAACCATGGAACTAGAAATCATCTTCTAGTCTAGTTTACTATTACATCAAAATTATTATATGTATCAAATGTACATAGCCATATATATGAATTCACAATATTCAAATTGATACCTCATGTGGAATATATGGATTATAATATAGTTTGTTTGGTCTATTTATATAATAGCATATCAATCCCTTATGGGTTATTTAATACCAGAATTTTGTACACAGTTATATGTTCTCAAGTATTACTATCTGATATTCATGATTTGTCTCCAATTATATGACTTCAAGTAACTGTTCATACTTAATGTAACGTAATTGGATACTGGACACAGGTGGCCCTGGCAGTCTGAGAAAAATGATTAAATTCCCATTACTAGCTAGAAATAAACAGAGACATGGGGATCCAAATGTTTTTTGTTTATAAACAAAAGTTTAATTGTACAAATGATTGAAAAAAAAAAGAAAGACTGAACTGCAACTATCAGGGTCAGTTTCTTTGATATGACTTGCCAGATGGTTGAGGAATGACTGCGGGGTAACACGTGTTCGGAGGTTCCATGAATTTGATAGAAAGTCATGGAAGGTGGGAGAAGATTCCACAGGATCATCTCTTCTCAAAAATTCTATACAAAAAATGTATGTAAACACCTGGTCTGGGTTGAGCTAAGTCAGTTGAAGCTAGGGTCTAGAGGGAGCCAAATCGAGGTACTGATAGATACAGTCGGGCTTAAGGATTGGTAAGGAACGAACGACGGAAACTAGTTGGGGTCAGATGCCTGGCCAAACTAAGTAATTATACCCGAGGACAGTAAGTTGACTAAACTTAACCAAAAGATACAATAAGATCTCCTCTCTCTCTCAAGAAAATGAGACGGCCTTGGATTAATTAATTGAAAACCAAAGAAGCCCTTTTTTTTATCATTGTCACTATGGAAAAATACTATAGGAAGTTACTACGAAAAGAGTTTATGAATGAACAAAACCTAAGGAAATTGAGCGTAAAGAACTTAATTACCCATGATGAAAGGCACACGCTTCCATTGACCTCTTGTTCTCTGTCCTCTGCCCACTGACTTCCCTCCTGCTTGGCTGACCATAATGGGATACCCATTGACCAAAGGTAGGCCAAACACAGACTACTAAAAATGTGTGTTGATAAACAAACCCCAGAGTTTGCATCCGTATGAAGAGACAGTCTTGTAAATGCCTTCTTAGTACAGTGCAGCTGCAGAGCAGGGCATGTTACATTAATAACAACGATCATTTGTTTGCACAAAGTTATATACTTTTAAATATTTCTAATAATAATAATGATAATTTTCAAACAGATCTATTTGACTCATAGATCAGATCCAAACAGGTATTAACACTCTTGATCAGAGTGGAGCTGGGAGTAATGGTAGTGAATGGGGTATTCCACACTCTCCATAACTTCATAACTAGAGGTACCCCACCAGATGCTATTTTGTATCCTACTTTCTTTTTTTGTGGAGATCTTACTCCTCTGTTGGATATACAGTTTGTTTATTCTAAGCCTTGCTGACAGGACTGCAATTGGAAAATAAAAAGTTTAATAACTGCGTATTTAATATAGTCTATTACATATAAATTTAAATATAGTTTCATCATTGTTGTAACATCTATTCTAAATTTACTGTGATAACAAAAACTCCTGTATCAATTGTATCAAATATGTGTATATCTACAGCTCATATAAGGTGAACAGTTGCAAATATGATGTAATTTTTCAATAGACTGAATATAACACAATGAATGTACTATGTAAGACATGTATGTTGTTGAAAACTAAATTGTTTTAATGAAAACTAGAATTGCAATTCTACAAGTGCCTGATGAGCTACACAGTGAAGTAAGCCCATTACCTTGTGGTTGGATAGTAGCAGCACCACAATTTTGTTCATCACTGCCATCCTTGCAATGCTTGACCTTGTCACACTTTAAGAAAGATTCAATGCACTGGCCATTATTACAACGGAACTGACTCGGCAGACATCGGCCTAGGATTGAGGACAAAAAACATTTGTGAAATCTCTCACTCAAATTACAGTTAAGAGATTTGCAGTTTTTTTTAATTCTTTTTTAAAGTAATTCAAATTAAAATAGAAAACAATAGAATTTATAAAATGTTTTGTTGCTTACATTAAATCATATTTAAAATGTTAGATATAAAGCAGCAATGGTGATAGACTGATGTTCTTTTTGAATGGGGTTTGCTGCTGGAATGTATCAAATGATCAATGGCATTGTCCATTTGTCATGAGAACAAATTGAAAGTTTTTAAAGTGAAATCCCTGTTTATGAGATATCTATACTTACCTGCATAACTAATACAATCATACTCAAGATACCTTTAACCGTCTGAGTAGAATTTATTTATATTTATTGTTAATTATTTCTCTTTCCCAGAAGAACTCTTTACCAAAAAGAGATATATTTCACATTTATACAAGGGATTCTTTAGCACCTTTATCAACCAGGAACCTTAGTGGGGAGGAGGAAAGTATACAGGAAAGTATAGATATATCATAAACAGGAGTTTTATTTTAAAAACCCTCAATTTATATCAATATCTATACTTACCTGTATGACTAATGCAAGAAATAAAATTTGTAGCAGAATTCCGGGAGGTGGAAAAAGAGTAAAAGGAACATACTCACATATTCTTTTTCAACTCCAACTGTCTCTAAGATGGATGCTCTTGCAAAACTTCCTTTGCCCCTAGCAAAATCACTTAAATAGAATATGCAAATGTGCTCTCTGAAGACCAATGAGCCACTTGGAGGATGTTTCTCAATGAAAGTTCATTAAACAATGTCCAAGATGAAACCAATCATCTAGTATCATGGGCCCAAATATCCTTTGAATTCAGTTGATCTGATGCCCCATGTCTAATAGTGCATTTCAATCCACATTAAAATAGTACTAATCACTGCTGACAAATATTGGTTCTTCTGAGAAGTAATGAACAGCCCTTCATTATCCTGACGTAACAGCTCCGTTCTTTTTATATAGTTTCTCAAATAATGACAAGGACACTGAAGGAGGTCCTCAGAGTCATCTGTAAATTTGGTGAAATCCGGAATAAACCAAGATGACCAAGCTTTCTTTAAATGCCAAAATTTTAAGTTAGGTAAAAAATCTTTAAGTTAGGTAAAAGTTGTATACCATATGTATAAAATTCAATGTATGAAATATTCAAAAGGAAAACGAATTTCAGTTTAACAACTGAATAAAAAGGGGTAAAAGGCAGAATAAGGGACTTACAAATTTCTTCCATTTTTTAACAAACTTCACCAACACTTTCCTCTTTTGGGTTTTCTTTTCTTTTTTTTCTTTCTTTTTTTCAGTATGGTAAAATTCCAAAATAGGAATAAATAAATTTCAAACCTATCACTCCTACATTCGAATAGGAAAGTGAAATATATCTCTTTAAGCTAAAGAGTTCGTTTTAGAAAGGGAGATAATTAAGAATAAATAAATAAATTCTACTCGCACGGTATCTTGAGTATGATTGCATTAGTTATACAGGTAAGTATAGATATTGATATAAACTGTATCTTTTAACAGTCTTGAAGGTTTTTTTAAAAGCATTTTATAATTCATAGTAGAGGTCCCCAACCTTGTGCTCATATGTGCCATGGCAATCACTGACCCTTTTGTATAGTCCCATTATAGATTAATTCTTTGTACATTTGACTGTCTTTTGTCTATCAAAAAACAAATGTTAATGCTAAATTCACAAATTTCCTTAATCATTTCTAGAAAACTTGATTTCAAGTTTGTCTAAAAAGACAATACAATTAAGAGTGAATAGTTATTATTAAAAATACTGTTGAGAAGAAATATGTTGTTTTGAATTAGTTTTCTTTTAGGTATTATACTTATCATTTTACATTTTATATTTAGATTATGTTCCCTATTAAAAATTTTTAATGTAATAATATAAACAATTTCTAAAAAACTCATTGTTTCACATTAATTTGTTTTGTGCATTATTTTAAATAAGAATTAGATATTACGTATGATTTTATGAAGTCCAAAAATAAATTTGACTTGTAAATAATGCACAACTGTCAGTCATACAAGTGCTCTTGACACAAAAAAGGTTGGGGACTCCTGAATTACAGTGTTAAATATTTTCTCATCATCCATTATTTTTTAATTATGTTCCTTCCAACATTTTTTTTTTGAATCTTGGAAGAACCCCATCACCATTGAGGTTCCATAACTTTTAGCATTTTTCACATATTTTTGTTTGAAAAGAAGAAAAACCAAAAATTACAAATTATGTAAGTTTTCAGTGAATATGAAAATATAATTAAAAATGTAAAGAAAAGAAAAATCATGAAAAAAAAACCGACAATAAAAAACAAAGAACTCAGTAAGGTTGTACATTCAGTTTACATAGTGCATCAGTTAAAACTTTCAATCTGTGTTGATTATCAAAAGTCATTATATCCTAATCGCATCTTTATTAATATGGAGTACAGGTGGATTTTACATCAACATATTCCATTGGTCATTTGTAACATGAGAGATTTACTTACCCTGGTAGTAAAGTTACTTACTTTCTAACTTCAAAATGAATCATATGTATTTTTCCTTCCAAAAATCTGAGTTATTACTGATAGTCGTGACACCATTTTGTATTTTAATCAGAGAGTTTTTACTGCTGATTTAAACCCATTATGTTGTTTAATAGTTTGTTGAAATCTTTTTTTTCTTGCCCATAAAGTATTTTTTTCTCCCTCTCTCCACTTATCATAGCTATATTTGTCTCTCTATAACATCCAAACCTTGTGTTAAAAAAAGGCCATAGTGGTATAGTGGACTGTGAATACAGTTAATATTAGATATATTAAGTAAAAAAAAAAGATGTTCAATCTGAAGATAAAAATATAAGTCCATTGACTAATTAAAGAGCACATGTATTTTTTATCAGATTAATTCTGTAGTATATATATATATATATATATATATATATATATATATATATATATTACTTGAACACTTCATCATCTGAGAGTTGTCTATGTATTTTATAAGTAGAATAAAAGTAGATGCAATTTGATTTAAGTTCTAAAATGGTTCAATAAATCTTGTTACCTATTCAACAAACTTCCTATGATGCAATTGTTTAATTTTTTAGTGTAAAATAAATAATGCTGGTCATTGTAGAGATAATTCACTGATCTGAAAATAAATTCTGCATTAAATTTTTGCATGTAACATTGCAAGATTGTCAACGTGCAATTGTGCAATACCATTACTTTGTTACCTGCAATTTCTGTAGTAGTTCGATAACAGAATTGCTCATCACTACCATCCTTACAATGATTGACACCATCACATTTTAGATAAGACTCAATGCAATTTCCGTTATTACATTGGAATTGGTCCCACCTACAGTGAGCTGTGTCACCAGAAAAAGAAAAGAAAAAAGAAAAAAAATAAAGAAAAAAAACAAAAAATAAGAAATATCATTTTTATTATGCAAATAATATTTGTCAAATCCCCATGTTTATTTGCTAATCTCGGCCATGGTATATTATTTACGATAACATTTCATGCATCAATATGTATATTTTTCATGTTATACATAAATAATCATATCTATATATAATTTTATTCTAAAAATGTATTTTTATTGGGATATTGCATCTAATTAAAAACAAATTCAAAATAATGGATTAATTGGTTTTATGTGATAATATATTTGTATATCTAGTTTACAGATTAATAAACAATGTAAAAAATGTCATTATAGATTTTTAAAAGTCTAATGATATTTTCCTGCTTTTTTAAGGAAATTTACAAACTTGGAATAAATTTTGGTTATACAAGTTTTATGCTCATCAATTCCATCAAGGTAAATTTAAAAACAAAAACGTTTTCATTAATTATAAAACACATTCTACTAGAGAATTGAATAAAACATAAAACCATAAAGATTATAACATCACTTTAATTTGATCAAAACTTAGATTAACTAAAAAAGATTGTAAGTATTTATATATTTGTAAACTTTTAGTTAACTTCTTGTTACTGAAATAGGTGAGAGTAAAAAATAATCTGAAAAATTGATTACAAATTTTGCAAATAATTTTTTCCATTTAAAGTAATTTACAATTTTTTTTATTAATTTCATAGTTTATATACTTTATTTATTTAAATAATATGTAGTTAATTTATTTAACAATGGAATTATTACAATGAAAAGGAATTAAATGTTGAATTATAAGGAACAGCTTTTATTTATTCAATTAATATTTATTGTTCTTTATTCTATGTATTGATGATTTTGGTTATTGTGATGTAAGCAGTAATATAATTTTGGTTACAGACAAATAGAGACCGAATCTCCATTACTGATTGATATAATCAAAGTAAATCAAAGCATATTAATGGATATTATTGAATAATATAAGAAAATGAACAAAAATCACAAATAGGATTTTGAATCTGAAATGGAATAAAACATGAACTTGTTATAAAATGTTTTATAATCTTCAAAAATAGAATCTGAAAAACTATTTTTTTATGCAAGTGCATTCCTTGCATGTAATTAAAACTAGAATGATTAGCATAATATTTCAGGTGATCATGAACATTTTGTGCTGAGATTAAAGTAAGTGTTGAGTCAAAAGTTAATGAAAGCAGGTGCATTAAGTAAATATTATTCAGAAAATGTATAGCCACATAGCAAATATAAGAATTATATGTTTGTAAAACAGAAGGATTTTGTAATAATTGTTATGTCCTGGAAAACAGATTTAGGTATATTACATTAGATATTATTAGAGATATTTCAAATCATAAATACAATATAAATTTCAGTATATAATATATATATATATATATGCACACACACACACACACACACACACACACACACACACACACATATATATATATATGTGTATGTGTATATGTGTGTTCTGGCACATTTTAGATATGAGTCACTTGTGCATTTAAGATAATTCTTTTAATTTAATAGAACCTTTCCTTACTGGTAATAATATTCTTTCAGTTTATGTAAAATTTTAAAGATTTTGTTCTGAAGTTGATTTTGTTTATTTTCTTTTTGCTTGTAGGAAAGACTTAGTTGTTAGTCTAAAAGTGAGAAAAACAAATTTCATAAATTATTTAAGTGTAGAATTGAGTGGTTTAAAGATTTATTTAAATATTCTTTCAATATTTCTTGTTAAAAAACAAAACACAAAAAACAGTATCATTTCAGTCCAAGTACATTTCTAAGAAACTAGGTATTTAATCATAAAGATTGATTTTGATTTGATGAATTCCTTGAGTAATTTTTTTGCTTGTTGTCATTAAGTAGACAATGAATATTGGATGGAGTGAAATAAGAGATCGTTTAAAGGTGTCAGACCAGAAAAATAATAGGCAGCATGTGGAAATTCCCATCCAACTTCGTTGGTTATGTTTGTCCTCAAAGATAATGAAATCTATTCTGGATCTAGTCATGTTTTTCTTAATATTAAATTCTTACGAATAATTTCATTTTTCATTACCAGTGACTATTTGTTCCAAGATTTGTTTTTCTTTGGTGACTAATGTCTCTTGTTTTACATTCATATTTTTCACTTCTGAATTTTTCTTTGGTCTTATAAATGATATACTACAAATGACTGATTCACCTTTAATTTTTTGCAAGTTTCTGTGTTAATACATGTATTTGAATTTCCATTGTGTGTTTGTCTTCTTTGTCCGACAATTTGCCTACAACTACGGAGAAATAAGAGCTCCTTCGAATCCCATAAATACTCTTACCAGTTGAGGTGCATTTTCATATTAAAAACACTTTCACATCTTTAATAACATTTAGTAGTTGATGTTCTTGGTCATATTTCGGTATTATTTTACAATATAGAAACCATATAAAACTCTTGTAATCCTATATGACGTGGTTTTGTTATATTTATCCTCTAAAATTGAAAAAATCCTTTGACTATCAAATATTAATTTAAAAACTATTTATTATTAAACGTTTATATGAAAAAAAGAGAAAAAAAAAAAAACATTTACTTTATCTTATTAAAAATATTGAATTACTTGTTTACAAAATAAACATAAATGTTTAAAAGTTTGTTAACTTTTAATATATTTTTTATTCTTTTCATAAATATTAACAAATGATAAATTAATATATCACTGATCATGTACAAATAATATTTTTTACAGATATGCTACTAATACTTCCCCCACCAAAAAAAAAACCCACCAGTTTGTGAGATTGATTGATAATTTGAATTACATTGTAATAAAACTTTCTTTGTCCTTGAACTTGACATTTCATTTCAGACTTTTTAAATGATCATTTTTACATTTCCTTTTGATAGGCTTTAGTGATCCATTGCTTTAGTCTTCACTGCAACTTTTACTATTACATTAACATGAAGAATAAACAGCGTTAAATAAAGAATTGAATAAACTTCAAGGACATTTCAGGGATTTTCTTAATACTGAAAAAAAGAATTATGCTGGAAAATTTTTCAAATGATTGTATCTGTAAATTGTTTAAGTCATTAAGTCATGGATTGTGTTTTCCATGACCAATATACTGTAAAATTCATTATAACTTATTTTTAACTTATATAGTAAAGCCTGTTATTGTGTGAGGTAGTCAAGATCAGCCAAAAAGCATGTGATAGCCATTATGGCACTACACAAAATTTGAGATGAAAAGAATGATGAAAAAAAGGTAATAAAAATGTTATATACATAATTACCACTGATGAGAAGAAATTTTATAATTGGAAAAAAAAGGAGAAATTAAAACACATTTTTGAAAACTTTATGAATGATTGAAAGTCTAATGAAATATCTGCATAATATACATATCACATATTCTTATGTTAATTTCATATAGCTTGCACTTATCAGGCACCCAAAATTTGATGACAGACCTCTGTTCAAGCCTGAAGTACTCTGTTTGATTTGTTGCCAATTTTTGTATAGCCTCAAAATAAATATTTTTTGCAAAATTATAATATTTTTTCAGTGGTTAGAAAGTTTGATCCTAAGTTTTGGTCTCAAGATTTGGTTTATCAAATATGTCTTTATTTTGAATAACATAAAATTACTTCAAGAGTTATTGATACTATTTATCACTTCTATGACCAAACCTTTTATGACCCAATTCCCTAAGACTGAATTTTCCAAGCAGTTAATTTTTTTTAAATTGAAATATATCACTAAGTAGGCCTGAGCCTATTCTAGTAGTGACCAGGTTTAAATTCAGAGTTTTCCTTCTCCTAGACTGGTTGCCTTACCATTTATCCATAGCTGGAGGGAGAATAGTTGGATTCATACCTTTCCCAAGGGTATTATCACTATGTGAACTGTGGTTTCATTTTGAACTCGGGTTGGTGAGTCCATTTCCTATGACTCTAACCAGTATACCTCTGAGTTTCCAATTATTATTATTGTTATTCAAAAGTATGTAAATAAAATCACATATTCTAAGTATTTCACTGTGATATTATCATAAATGTATTGTTTTGTTGAAAATTACTACTAAATAATTAATTATTATCAATTGACTTAATTTAGATCAACATAAAAGAGAAAGTCAATATTGTGGGATAATATAATTTTTGACCAGACTGTAATTTTCTACAAGTTCTTCAGTTAGAAAACGTTTTTCAGAAAATGTATAGAATCAATCAAAGAAAAAAATGATTGCAAAAAAGCTTTCTAAGATGTTAGACTCTGCGTGAAATAATTCTCTGTGTATTTTAATTGGTGGATTTTTGAAAAAGTTAGTAAAACTTGAAAAATTTGGATTTTTTTGAATTTGTTACAGCTGTTACCTGGGGAGGCAGTTGATGGTAAAAGACAAGATTCTTCATCACTGCCATCAACACAATGCCAAATGCCATCACATTTCCAATTTCTTTGAATACAGTATCCATCTCTACAACGAACCTGATCCCATCGACATTGGTGTTCTGACGGGGGGAACATAAAGATTTATTATCAATCATGTGAAAAAAAAATTAGATAAGGATTTTTTGTTTTATAAAGAAAAATTTGTGAATTAATGATTTTTGCTTTCTTTATGAAAATTGAGAAAAAAATAATAAATCCTGATTCCACTTTAGACACTTAAATAGTTTCCATATGAAATAAATATCCTATTTATAGAAGGCATCATATAGTGTGAACTCAGATAAAATAGAGTTCACATGTTTTATAGAAGGAGACATCTGTACATTGGATTGTAAACCTCTGAAATTAGTGGACCAGTTCACATGACGAAGTAGCAATATCTCATCTACAGAAAGCAATGTCAATATATGCATAGGAAAAGCATGGACTGCTATTGACAGATTATCAATCATATGGAAACCTGATTTCTCAGATAAGATAAAATGAGAATTTTCAAAGTTGTAGCCAGGTCAGTGAAACTTTAGGGTTTCACTATTTGGACTTGGAAATGCTTGGAGAAAAAAGTTAGATGGGAATTACACAAGAAGGCTGTATGCTGTCTTGAACAAATCCTGGAAGCTGCACCCAACAAAAAAAGCAGCTGTACTTACCTTTCATTACACAAACCATCCAAGTAAGACAAACAAGTTATTCAGGACACTGTTGGAGAAGTAAGGATGAACTCCTAAATAATGTTCCCCTGTGGAAATCTACACATAGATACATCAGTGTTGGCCAACCAGCAAAAACTAGATTCATCATTCTGTGTGTACACTCGATATTACCAATAATTACAGTCAATACTTTGTACATTTTAGTAATTTCTATTTTTACTCAACCTGTGCTTGTTTTATTCATGTATTTTCAAAATCTATTTTTCCCCTCTTTATTTTTTAATATTGTCTGAATAAAGATCCTCCCCTCACCCTCAAAACTGAAATTATATATATATATATATATATATATATATATATATATATATATAATCATAGCTTGGCTTTGTGAACAAAAATTAAGTGGGTGAACCACATTCACTGCAGGCATGTTCATGGCTGATAAGGCCAATGTGAGACTGGCAGGCATGGTTGCAGTGGCTGCAGCAGAAAGTCTGGTCAGGATCTGATGGCATTGTATAGTGGTTCCTCCATCTGCACCTTTAGGATAGCCCTGCATGTATTTTCAAAGGAGGAGACAATATGGTCAGTGCCAGGTTTCATGGTTCTCTGTTTGGGTAGATCATTGTTGTTGGTTGATGTGAAAGACATCAAGGGATTTTTTTTAAATTCTTTGTATTGCTTCTTTGGTGTCTCTCTGTCATGATAGCCTGTGTAGTGTGATCTTGGGCAGACAATGATTCCTCATGCTGGACACATGTCCTACCCAGCGTACCTGGGACTTTAGTAAGCATGGTTTTAATACTGGTGATCTTAATCTATTCAAGGACTTCAGTATTGGTGATAAAGTCACTCCAGTAGATATTGATGATGGTGCAGAGACAGTGCTGGTGGATCCACTCAAGGAGTCAAAGGTAGTGATTATAAGTAACCCACAATAAGGATAATGATATTGATGATATATATATATATATATTATATATATATATACTATATATTATAGTAAAATCTTGTTGTAACTGCACTATTTAATGACATGCACATTTATTTTATATTCTTATAGGACTATTATTAGAAAATATTTTATAAAAATGTATTTTCTATTACATTTTCCATTTGAAAATAATTTTATTACACACCACCTGAATTTAACTATGCCATACACAAATGATTAATAGAATAAAGTGATTTTTAAAAGTGTGAAAAAATATTCAGAAATTTCTGTTGTCTATTTTGTGAGGGTTTTCTCTAAAGTGCAATCCAGTGACTTGAAGGCTGTGACTTTTTTTTACCTGGGATTTGTGTTGATACAGGACAATTCCGTTCATCACTGCCATCTTTACAGTGCCACAACCTGTCACATCTGAGGAATGCTTGAATGCACTGACCATTATCACAACGAAACTGATCCCAAGTACATCCGCCTGCAGTAACGCAATAACAAACATTCAATGCTTCAAGGAATTGCAGATTAAGTGCAGATATTCAAAAGACAAAAATGATCAACAGAAGAATAATATGTTTTTAATGTCCATCATAAATCATTCTAGGTTTATTATTATTATTATTATTATTATTATTATTATTATTATTATTATTATTATTATTAATTAATTAATAATAATAATAATAATAATAATAATAATAATAATAATAGTTCAGCAATTAAAATTAGTGTGAAGGTGGTGCAGAGACAGACAAGGAGTGAAATGATAAGTCAGTATGAACAGATCATTCAATAATTTAAAACACAGAAACATTAAATTTAATTTTTACAGTGCTTGTTACCTTTAACTATTAACCCTTTGAACCTGTAGACCAAATATTTCAGGATGAGGTTAAGCACTATTTTACAAACTTGAAATTTTGGACTCAGGGAAATCACTCTTATTACTACTAATAAAAGGCTATAGTGACCATTTAAAGAATTTCTTTTAATGGAATAGTGGGATAGCTTGAATCTATGATATCTGCACCATAGAGAAAGGTTGAATGCATTTCTTTTGTGAATTTTCTGAGTTCAGGCACAGCAAATATGAGTATCAAGGAGTTAAGGGTTTAACAGGTTAATTATAAGAATGAACAGAACAAAGATATTTTATATTTAGAAATTCAAATAATTGCAAGAAGGTAAAATGGATAACAATATTTTGTTTTTGTCTTTTTTCAAGCTGAGAATGAATTAAAGTGTTTGTAAGATACAAACACTTTAAATGGTTTGAAAGGAAAGAAAATTTTTACTCAACATGAAATGAAATTGATTGTGTCTGATTCTTTGAGATGAGACAAATCTATCAAATATTTTTGTGAAAGTGAAAAGAGAAAAAAGTGCTGTAAAATATCAAAACTTCAGAAATGTTTGATTTCCTATTTAGACATTTTATTTGTTTTAACTTTTTCTAACAATAATCCTAAAAATTCTAGAAAATTCATGATCATTAGCAATTCTATAAAATGTATCTTGGTTGTGAATAATGTTGGAAAAATTATTCAATCTATATTGATTAAAGACATCATAGGGTGTCTACAAAAAATATTTTTTCTCATAAATTCAATGATTTTCAGGATAGGTTCTGTAGCTTCCCATAATTTGTTGATGGAAACAACACTTAACAACTCACTACAAATAGTAAAATATCATTTTATTAACTAGCTGCAATTTTAGTCTTGACCTCTTAAATCTAGTTATGTTAAACTATTTGTATTTAATTTGCATTGAAATTGTTGGATGAATTTATATCAGTGAATGACTATATGTTCTACTAAGTAAACAAACAGAATCTAATAATAATGTGACCCGGTGAGTTTTAGTTAGAATTATTTGAGTGCAAATAAGTTACACAATAATTAACAGTGCAATTGATTAAACTGAATCATTGTCATCCTCATTGTGCATTCATGTGCATCAGTTGTGCATTCATGTGCATCAGTTACCTGGTTGTACAGTTGTTTTCTCTCCACAGTTTTTCTCATCACTGCCATCTTTACAATGCTTAATATTATCACATTTCAAATGGAATTCAATGCATTGTCCATTATTACAACGAAATTGATTCCATTTACAGATTCCTGGGATTAAAGAAAACAACAAATATCATCAAGGAATCAACACTTATACAAGAAAGAAAAAAAACAAATATTTAATTCTCAAGTAACTCATGCCAATAGGTAAGTGTGTGTGTGTGTGTGTGTGTGTGTGTGTGTGTGTGTGTGTGTGTGAAAACCTAAATTTTAGACAACAAAATTGGCATTACCTGTACATAAGTAATAATTTTGCAAGATTGAAATTCAAATGTACTGAAAGAGACCAGGATAAAGCTTCAAAAATCAATAATTCTGAGATCAGCAGTTATTTATTGTTCTGAGTATATTTGGTTAATTAGAAAGGATAATTATATAGGTCAAGTAATTTCTCTATAAAAACAGTAAAGAAGAAAAATATAACAGTGGATATTGATTTGAAATTTTATATAGAATATAATATATTGGTTGCCTATAGAATTATCACTTATTTAACTGGAGTAAGCATATTAAAATATAATAATATCAAACACTTATGGATAATATATACAGTTGAATACAATAGCACATGTGGTATCAAATACATAGCAAACAAAATATGCAATGTTCAAAAATTCAATATTGTAATATTTATTAAAACATTAAATATACAGCATATAAGTTTACAAGAGGTACATGCTATCAAATATATGATTAAAAAAATGCAATTTTTCAAGTAAATTTTGCTTTTTAAAAAGTTAATTTATAAAGAATAACATAAATGGTACCAATTGTTTTAGGCAGCAGTTACTGATCATCAGCTTGTGTTTTAGTGAAAGAAGTTTTTCCTTATAGTTTTGTGGTATCTAAGTAATTACTATTTTAAAAAATGCTGCAAAATAGAATACATCATGACATGAAATAGTCATTGACATGAATAGTCACTTTTTTATTGTAAGGTGAGAAGTAGTTCCATAAACATTGCATGTTATTTGTTATACAATGAATCAGTTCTTTTATTTACAGTATATCAATATCAGATAGACAAGATGCAAGAAGTTTGTTGTTCTAAGTGTTCTTATCTTTAGTAATCAGTTGTGCAAATAACAAAGCTGAGTGATTTGTTAAATACAAAAAAAGCAGTTTTCTATATGTGATGTAAATGCAAATTATACAAAGAAGTTCTCACAGTTGTTTATATTCCTGAGTGAAAGAAACCTTATTTATGCAAAAGCAAATGAAACATTAAAAATATAATAGTAAATAATGTAAAATTCCTAAAATGTAACATTATATATACATAGTAATTATGGCTTTAGAATGCTGGTGTATTTCACATAGTTTAAATATAAATCCCTTTAGAAGCTTAAGAAACAAATTCTAGTAAGATGTAACCTTGTATTCAAAAATAGCACCTCAGTATCTAAACAATGTGGCCATAGAAATTAACCAGTTAAATTCTCCATTTTATTTCCTGATCGATTATTGAAAGAGATCAATATGTCCAATGTACAAAGAATGTCCAATATGTATCTTTAATCCCTTCATCAGTAACATCTTTTTCTGTCAAGCACTTTCAATATGGAAATAACTACTACAAGTTTAGAATTATACATAATGTTCACAAATTTACTTTGCTTAAAATATTTGCTAATTTGTTTCTTATTGTCTTAGCTAGTCACACTAGCAAAAAAAATTGAAAAAAAAAGAAAAAAAAAACAGTTTCATTATTTGAAATATTTTGTGAGCAAATGCCAAATTCCTCACAAAGCAAATGTAGCTAGAAATAATCAACAAAAATATTTTCAAAATGAAGTCGTATAGTACAATTTCTGTGATTTTTATATATATATACATGTGCGCGTGTGTGTGTGCGCGTGTGTGTGTGTGTGTTTACTCATATGGTAATGACTTTTCTCAAGGCTATCAACAATATCTATAATATTTTAAGAGTCAAGAGACCATTAAGGGCAAAAAATCTTTAAGCAAAAGATCCATTAGAAATAGAAAATTACAAAAAACTATTTTTCTTAAACAATAAAGGTTTCATCTTAATGGATATTCAAAAATGAGTGTAACAATTATTTCAGATCTTCTTGTAAAAATATAAGTTATGAGTTTGATTGATTACATATAAAATTATATTATACATGTAAATTAATTATATATATAAATTGTATTATGATATTATACATATAAATAATACATATAAATTATTATATATATAAATCATATTATAAATATAAATAAAAATCAGAGCTTTTAGTTGGATTTTTTTATATAGTTATAAGCTTCCTTTTTATCTGATTTTCTCTCAAATAGATAATTATTCCCAACATGTTTTCTTTATTTAAAAACTGATTTTCTTAATCATTTCTTTTGAACTCTCACAACTTTACTTCGTTTAGCAAACATCATTTGTCCACCAAAGATCATTTTTTTGAATATCTTCTTTACCATTTAAATTAATTTTCTATCATTGATTTACTGTTTGATTTACTTCTTATAAAACATATAACTATTGTTTGTATAATATCAGGTTATAACAAATCACCTACATTTTGGTTATTTAATCAAATACTAAACACTGATTACTACTGACATGGATGTTACCTGGTATAACATACATAAACACAGAACACAAACACACACACACACACACACACACACACACGCACACACACACACACATGTGTATATAAATATGAATACACCTGCACAGTCAAATTTGTATGTATTTAAATTATAGTTGTTGTTTTATATGAAAAGTTTAATGACAGCATATTCATTTCTTTTCTGAGCAAAATCAGTTTTTCATAAAGAAAGATGTGTGCTTATCATGAATTTGTAACAATGTTTTCTTTATTTGAATTTTTCACTTTTTATGAGGTCAAGTCATTGATATCTGAATCAATAATATTATATATACATGTTGATCAAGAAATAACATATGTATTGCAAACAAAGTCTTCATCACTCAAAGGTCAAACATAGCTTCAGAGACAAAGCAGTATTACAACTAACCGAGAGCACTCCTGCAGTATTTCATAAATACCACCAGATTTTGTCAGTTTTTTGTTACATTGTAAACCAGATCAAAATACAATCTTTTTTATTTTGTCCTTTGTTGTATTTACAATTCATCAGCCAATATGAATAATCCCAACAATGAAACATAAATTCAGTGATGTGAGATTTGAATTAATTGGTTTGATGACTGAGAAAACAAAACAGAATTTTAATGAAAAGTCAGTGTACAAAATGACAATAATGAATTTGTTAATTCACTGATTGTAATTTGAATGACAAATGATGAGATGACAATATCAAATTTAATTGGAATGTTCAAACAACATAGTTCTTGTTCAAATAACTATTTTTCTTTTTTAAACTGGTGGTACCCTGTACTGACAAATAAAAGAAACTTGTGTGCTGTAATAAAATCTTGACACTGGTTCCCTTTAATCAATTTACAATTTTGGTATGAGATTTATGTCATTATAAACAGAGAAAACCAATTTTATTGTATAAAAGTTTATATTTTATAAAAAACGTTTTACAAAAACTTTATATTTTATAAAAATTTAAGAAATAAAATTTTATTTTACAAAAACAATCTTTCCCTCTTAGTCAGTGTACAAAATTTCAATAATGAATTGTTAATTCAATGATGTTATTTGAATAATATGACAAGATGACAATCTCAAATTTAATTGGAAAGTTGAGACAACATTCTACAGAGTTCTTGTTCATAAGACAATTTCTTAAAAGAACCTTGTGTGTTATGATGAAATCCTGACACTTCAATCAATTCACAATTTTGCTATGGGATTTACACCATTATACACATTGGTGAACAATTTTATAAAAACTTTAAAAATTTTTACATTTAAAAATTAAAAAAATAAAATTTTATTTTACACAAACAATCTTTTTCATGTTAAATTAGTCTTTTATTATATTGTAAATAATTTTTTGTCTAATTATTTCTTTTATTTTTTATTTACAAAAAAATTAAATTATAATATTTAAATTTTGTAAAATTACTTTCATTTGAAAAGTAGATTATCTTTTAATATGAATTATTTATTTTTTATTAATCAAATTATCTTCACTTTTTTATTTATTTTATCATTGATAGAATAAAATTTAGGTGACTTTAAAATTAAAAAATAGAAACAGACTTATTTTATTAATTTCAAATAATTGTAATATTATTATCATTATATTTATATTATCAATTTAAAAAAAACAATAAAAATAATTGACCTTCATTTTTAACTGACAGTTATTTTATCTATTTATTGAATTCTTTGTATATGTTGGGTAAATTAACACATCAATTCATTTCAGTTGTTTATTTTTCATTCAGATGAATTATTCTTAATAATATTATTTTGGTTAGAAAATTGAAGAATGAAAAATATTCAGATTTTAGTATGAAGAAGAAAATAAATAATAGATTTACTCTGATGTTGAAATTTTATTATCAATGCATTCCTACATTTATTATTGGTTTAGTATGAATATTTCCGGAAACATTTAATAAAAATTAATACATTAATGTTACAACTGTTTAGTTTTAGTTTTATGTAGTGATCCAAGTATCTGTTTTAATATATATGATTTTATGGGTGCAGCACATAATAATTATCATAGACTTATTTTTTATATTAACCTCCTAAATCTTCAGTAAATTAATAAGTTAATACATTATATTTATTTTATTTAACAGTGTTTGGATGTTGTGTAGATTTTATATGGATAAAGTGTTGTTGAGAAATATTTATGATTATATTCAATATTCTTTTGCTTGTCTCCCAGTGGTGGACACTTGCCAAGAATTCCAAAAACAAGTCAGCAGAATCACGAGTCTCCTGAATAATAATAAAATAAAATTATTTTAGATAGTCTCATCATATTAATGTATCTGAGACACATGTGTTTTAAATAAACTTTACTACAAAATCACCTGATATTTATAACAAATACAAATTCAAAGAAGCAATGAGTTTATATATTCTTTGAGGTACACTTTTTCTTTATATTATATGAGAATTTGGACAAAACATTGATTTCATCAGAAGGAAATATTTTTCCCTGGCAAACATGCAAATATATATCCTCAGAAGTTTTATTGGTTATTGATGAATAAACACGTATCTCCTTAAGTATATCATATATCAGTTTTTCCCTCTTACAACTTTATTGTTTATAATCAAAGTGTATTCTTTATTTTAGAATATTGGTATTATGCCTTTGCTAAACTAGTAACATTACCAGTTAAAAAGTTAAAAGTTAAAACTTTTTCTTGAAACTTAATGCTTTAAGGGAAATTTGAATTAAAAATCCCTATAATCTTTGATTAAAGGAATTAATTCTTTGAATTTTTTGTTCACTACTATATTGACATTCATTATGATGCTGATTCTGTACCATGAATAGTAAGATAATAAAATGAGTCAAAAGTTTTGAAATATCTGATAGTTTCTGGAATAAACTCCAAGAACTTGAAGGAATTAAACTGATATGACACCAAGCAGTGTGGATCTCTTTCAGATTATTACTTGTTCCGATCCATTGCTTACTTCTTGTACTCATAAAACTTGAACAACTAAGGGGAGATGGAAGCTTCAATGAAAGAGTTCTTCATCTCAAAGGACAACAGGCATACAGTGCAACACTTTGAAAACTAGGCTGCTTCTGTTGTAACTTGGAGAATAAAGCAAATAAGTTACCTAAATATTGCAAAACATTTATCTTTCCCTATTATATAACAATCATGTTGAGAATAATAATTGGAATAAGTCAGTATATTTCTCATCTAAGAGATTGGATAGGAAAAATTCCTTTATGTATACAATCCCTGTTAATTTCATTAAATTAAGACAATTTATAACTGATTTATTTCTTTTGTAGTTTCAGTTTTTTATTGATAAAAATATCAATTAAGTGTTTTTTTTATTGCTGTAAACAAATTGCAGTGCTTTTTGCAGTTTTAAACTATGCAACTTTTTTCATGTGCATGGCATTTTCTAATTGCAGTGATTATTGTGCAAAGATTACTACATGCTGTGCAACAGGTGTGTTCATTTTCTTTTACCTGAAGGAACAACTGTAGTTTGATGACAATTTAGTTCATCGCTGCCATCACTACAGTGCCAGAAACCATCACATCTTAAATAATCTTCAATACACTGTCCATCAGTACAACGAAACTGATCCCAGCTACAATGTCCTGAGATAGAAATCACAACAGTAATCAATTAACATTTGATGATGATCCCTAAATAATTTAAAAACCAGTCTTTGCCTAAATTATTAAAAGTATTTATATATACAAACAGTACGGTTATACAAAATTAATAATATTGCTACTTTGATGGTGACATCCATTTGTTCCAGGAAACCTTTGGATTGTAAGAGTGGAAGAATTACATTTGCCCATGCAGCAAGTCTCCTTTCACTACAGAAATGATATAATGGAAGAGTAAAAACCAATATTTTATTGCAGGAGTTGCAAGAATAAAGTCTATATCAGACTACTTTAGGAATTCAGTTCCTGATTTTCAATTCTCCAAGAATAGTTGGCCATCAATTTTAGAGAGCCCAGTCTGCTATTCTCTTAAAAATTTCAAAAACATCCATTATCATTCCTACTTATAATCCTGTTAGTAAAAATGAAAAACTTGCCAAGATATTTGAGAAGCAAAAGTAGCAAGATGACTCAAACTAAACTAATCAGTTATCGTCATGGCAATTATGTACAATACCAGATGCAGTTAAATCAACATCTGGTATTTATCTACATCTTTGATGGTTGGATTTCTTTTTAAATCTCAAAGATGAATATAGACATTTGTACCTTTTATGTGTATTCAGATAAAATTCAAGAGCATACAAATATATATGGTGTAAAAATATCACTTTTTAAAATCACTTTTTAAAAAAAACATTTTAGAATGAATATTTTTCACAAGCTTTTATTTATCCTCATGAAACTGACAGTTATGCAAAATAACTTCTGTTGACTGTTCAGTTTTAAATGATTTTTTTTTTATTTTTAAAAAAGTAATTATATCCACAGTCTACATTTAACTTTGTAGTGGTTCTATGCCAGATATTAAGCACTGTAGAAAAGTAACATAAGTTGTATTTATTTTTACATTTTACACGTTTTTCAAATATTAACTCTGTCTGTCTGTCTGTCTGTTTGTCTGTCTGTTTGTCCCTGTCCCTTTCTCTGTCCAACTCTCTCTATTTATGGGAAGCACAGGTGGTATAGTATGGAAAATGGAATTGACACTGTTCAAATTCCAAACAAAGCATTTTTATGTTCACTTTGCTTTAAGCCCTTTAGAAAGGAATTGAATACACTTCTTTCCCCAACTTCTATTTGAAAAATAGGCAGACTGGGCTCTCTTTAGCTTTGGTGAGGCAATTGGTCTATTGAGAAGAACAATGTATTCAAATAATTTGCCAATGCACTATAAGTCACCATAGTAGGGTAAGGTCCATTACTCCTTATAGATTTTAGAGAAGGTTTGTCTTGTTTGGGATTGAAAGAAAGGCTATTATGATGATCACTATATATAAATAGACCCCTAAAGAAGTCCAGAGGGTACAGGGATCCAAATGTTGTAATTATAATAACCAAAATGAGGACACTAGTCTCACCACATACAATGTACAATAATGATAATTATTACATAATGTATAATAATGATTATAATAACAGTATAATAATGATAATTCTATATATCATGATATTCAAACAAAAATAATGTTTATCTATCAACCAAAATAAAAAAAAGTACCTGAATCCTTTGTACAGTTCTTTTCATCACTACCATCTGTACAATCTATAATGCCATTACATTTTCTATCTTTTAAAATACATTTTCCATTTAAGCACTGGAAATGGTCACTGCTGCAAACAGCTGAAACACAAAAAAATCAAAGGTTAACACAATAAAATGTGGGGAAAAAAGTTTCAAAATACAAAACAAAAAAGTTAATATTAATTAATTATTAATCCACGACAAGAAACATTAAACAGATAGATAACAGAAAAATAAATAAGAATATAATCTATAAATAAATATATGATTAAATGTTTTACCTGGTGAATTAGATTGAAAACAGTTCAACTCATCACTGCCATCAGAACAATGTTGGATTCTATCACAAACATTTTTTCGGTTTATGCATTGTCCAGTGTTACATTGGAATTCAGTGGAAAGACAAACTGTAAAAAGAGATCAAAGCTCTTGATTAGTGTAGAGCACACATGAAAAAATAAATGATAATCAGATTATTTCCTCTTGTTTCAGCCAGAACACTGACACAACTTGAAACTGTCCACAAAAAAAAGGTTGAAATAATTACCTGATAGACATAAGTAATCATGTAATTAAAAAGAAGAATACATATTTCATAACTTTTGGGCATAAACAGCCTGGTGGGGGTCCCATCCCTCTTCAGGTCTACAATTGGTTTGGATTCAGTTTTCCTTCCCCTAGACTGGCTGCTATACCAAGGTTAAAGAGTTCAGTCTACCCTACTATTTACCCATAGCTAGAGGGAGAATAGTTGGATTTATACCTTTCTTGGGGGTATTAGTGCAATGTGAAATGCAAACTCATTAAGGATTTGAACTTGGGTAGCCAAGTTCAATTCCTATGACAATAACCCTTAACACAACATAATTGTTTCTTGTGATACATATAAAATCTCTTCTTTTCTTGAACTTCTTTGTGAATGGCTGTTCCCAACAAGATTAAATGTTTCAGTGAGCAGAGATTTTGACCAATGTTTTCTTTCTTGCACACAATGAAACAATTTTACCCAACCTCAATATCCAGATATTATTCTTGTATCTTTCTAAAGAAATTGTATGCCAGAATTAATATTTTTCGGTCATATGGTTTGTTGATATTGTGATTTTCCTTATACAGAGAGAAGGTCAGTAAAACTCTTTTATTTCCCAATCAATAAACATAACAAATAATCACTCTCCATAAAACCTATATTAGCATCTCATTACCTATTATTAGAAAAAAAAGGTAAAACAAATTTGACAATTGAAATTGACTAAAGTTTACTTTTATATATTTCATTATGAAAAAGAAATAGAAATATAAAGATTTATTGAACTTTAATTGAAATATGAAGACTGTTAAATGCAAATATTGAATCAGAAGATATAAAAGAAATAGAAGTCATTATACACTGGTTTACCCAGACTATTGTTCTCATACTAGTTTTATAGTCACAGTGCTACAGTCATTATATCCCCTAACCCTTTGCAGGTGTCTGTCATAGTTTGTAGCTTTCTGGTAATTTTGAACCTTTTATTTAATTTATGGACTTATTTAGAAATATATTCATCTTCACAAAGAAATCCGTAATCATACAAATATGAAGGTACAATTTTGTAAATTTCATCTTTAAACAATTATTCTATGCTGATTTACTTGGACGAGTATCTTCATCTTGGTTGTTATAATCACAAGATTTCAGCCATTGTACTCTGTGGCCTTCTTCAGATGTGGAAGAGACAAACAAATGACATCACAAGAACAAATGAATTAACTGATAGCAGATATCCTCTAAGCATATAGAACGGTGAATGAGAATAATTTTCACTTGTATATTGAAGAAAAAGTTCAATTAAAAATTCCCAGAGATCTGAAGAAGGTTGGATAGCAAAGTAGTTGAAACACTGTGAAACAATCAAGATGAATATATAAGTTTTAAGGCATTCTATTGATAATTTAAAGAAATTATTATACACTGATTTCTTTAATTATTTTTAATTTGGTTGTTATAGTCACAACATTTTAGCTGTTGATTATTTAAAGAAATTATAGATTTTTTAAAATTATTATTTTAGCTGTTGTATCCTCCAAGGACAATACAATGGCAAAAATGTTATAAGTGTAAAAACCAAGATGAGGAGACTAAACTAAGTACATCTTTGCATAATGATTACAATACAACAGAAATGTAAGTTATTTGAAAGCATGGAAATAATGTTTGAATATTAGATTTTAAAAAATCAAAATCTCTTTTCATTTAAGGCATTTAATCCACAACAATAATGTATAATTTGAAAACATAGTAAAAGGATTATCATTTAAGACACAATTAATATAAAAAGAAATTAGCAATAGCTTTTCAAACTTGAAATACAATTACATAAAAAATGATGTGGGTACCTGTGCAATGTTTATCCATTAAATTGATGTTGTCAATAGCAATAAAAGAATATTGATCAGGATTTTCATAGTAAGCCTCAAATTTAAGACTTGTTGTTTTTGTTGGCAGAGAAATAGTAGCTAATTGCCAGAAGAACATTTTCTCATGGGTGTTGTTTTTGCCATGATTCCAAATCTCTTTGTAGGAGGAAGAACCTTGTTTTGCAACTTTGAGAATCAGAACTGTTTTAGCAGTGTTATTTGCATTAGCCAAGTAATTAAATGAGATACATGGTATTTCTTTTGCTGTTGGAGAAATAAGTATTGCTGGAGAAGACTCTGTCGCATTCACTGAGGCTAACATGTATTCATCTGAAAAAAAAAAAAATAATAAATAGATTTACTTGGTTAATTAAAACAAACTAGCTGAAGTACCCATATATGTAGGGACAAAACTTGGATGGAAGACACAATGAGATTAATAGATAAATATAAAAAGATCCCTTCTGTTTATTTCATTTTCCTAAACATTGTCTATATTTTACAATCTTATTTTGTTAATGAAAAATTGACACCAAATTCTTACAAGCAGAAATTCCTTCCATTGAATATTATTTGATGTCATCTCCTCATGAAAAACTTACCTTATTTTTACTTTATCATCTTTGACTTGGTACAATATTTATACAAACCAAATTTGGTACCTCTTATCAAAACATTGGTAAATTTTATTCCCTTACTGATATAGAATAGTATTGATTTCTTTTAACAAAAACAAGAAATATTTAACTTTATAATATTGCATTTGTGAATTAGGCACAACCAAATTCTAAAAGAATAAATCCTCTTCATGACAAATATTGTTGGTGATCATCAATAGACTTGGTATCATCATTGTAAATTTAATCAAAATTCAACAGAATCTTAAAATTCAATTAGAATAGGATTTAACAAATTGTCAAATAGCATTTTTTATACCAGAAGAGTAAAAATTTGAATAAAATCTGCATAGTTATAATTTTGCTTTGCCTTTCACTCAATCAAAATAATATAAAATATTACCACTGACCTGTCTCTCTATCTCCTCCAGTCATTGGTTTTGATTTCATGTAAGGAGTTGACCAGTGTGGACTTGCCCAGTACCAAGGATTATTAGAATCATTTCTGTAACCACATTTATATGCTTTGCCAAAATTACAGGTAACAGTTGGAGCTGAAATAATGAAAGAAATTAATGAAAATCTTCTGTTCCAATAAACACAAATAATCTTTGATCATGAATAAAGCAGTTGTATTCAGTTGTATTTCAAAATAGAAATAGCTCTGTAAAACATATGGTTGTTCTAATTACAATCTTAAAACATGGACAGTTGAGTCCTTCAAGAAAAAAGTTTGTTCAGTTGATCAGTGAAAACACATTGTATATGAATAACTGTATATATATATATATATATATATATATATATATATATATATAAGTTACATTAGTTACAGTCATATGCCTAATGTTACCAGAAATATTACCAAAATTAATGTAGGTAATTTGACTAAAAACAAAAAAGTAAAGATCTTCCATGCAATTGTAGAAGAAAAATGTATGTTATGCAAGGCAAGTATACAAATTGATCCGCTATATAATAAAATAAATATTTAGCCTCTACCCAGGGTAATTTTAAGAAAAGGTTTTACAATCATCAAACCAGCTTTGCACATATGAAGTAAATGCATTGTACTTCTGTTTTTAAGTATGTTTGAGAAATTAAAAACAAATATGGCATGGACACACTTCTAAAGTGAGAGATTGTTAAAAGAGGTTGTAAATACAAAGTGGGTGATTTTGCTTTTTCTCTATGGAAGAAAAACTTATCTCAATTGTAAAGAATTGTTAGATCAAAGATCTGAAATATTAAACAGATTTTGGCACAAGAAAAAAATTGTTCTTCAACCATTAACAGCCCAACTGCATGTTTTATTTTTCTCCTCCTTCTTTTATACAAATTCCTCCAATGTTTTTGCATTTATGTATCCGTTTGTATCAACTACCTTCTGTCAGAGTTATCCTGAAGATCCTCTTTGGTGAAACCTGAGTAGTTAACTTCTGTAGCTGATTTGGTTCACTAAACTAGGTCTACAGACACACTTTTCAATATTTGTTATTATTTCAACTCATTCTGTTTATTTTTCTTGGTTCTGACAGTCAAAATTGTAACTCATTTGATTTTTTTCTTTTTCTTTTCTGTTGAGTCATTCCCTCTCATCAAAAGGCATATATATATATATATATATATATATATATATATATATATATATATATATATATACAAATACACACAAGGTGTGTCGAAAAAGTATCGAGATTTATTGTACTCTTTGACACACCTTGTATTCTGAAAAAAATTAAGTTCCATTCATTCTTCATTTCTATCCTGGTAAATACAGCTTCAAGCTTGGTACTTTTTTGACACACTCTGTATTAAGAAAATAAAAATAATGAATGGAAAGTTGGTTTTTTTTCAGAATACAAGGTGTGTCAAAAATACAAAAAGATCTCGATACTTATTTGACACACCTTGTATATGTATATATACATCCACACAAACACACACACACACACACACACACACACACACACACATATATATATATATTATATATATATATATATATATATATATTAGTTTTCAATAAAACATTGATGAATTAATATTGTAAATATATATTAAAAATCAGTCTTACTGCACTTGGGGGGTAATTCATCACTCCTGTCACGGCAATGGTCAATCCCATCGCATGTTTCAGCTTCATAAAGGCACTTGCCATCTGGACACCACATTTTACATCCTGCACACAAGGAAAAATTAATATAAGTTAAAGTGAAATAAGATAACATATAAACTTTCCCATGGGATCTACAAAGGATTTATATTCATTCAAATCTTAGAGACAGTTGAAAATAATCTTCAAAATTGTTCTCAGAACTTCTGCAATGACCTGGTATTAAGCCATATCTTCCTTTATGCTTTATTTAGATAACATTGATTGCTTGGAGAGGAGAGAGATGTCACAAACAATATCAAAGTAATCCCCACTTCTCAAGAAAGATAATTACTTGTTTTTGATCTTATAACCTATAACACATGACAATCCATTATTGGTAAACTAAAAGAATATCAAATCTATGTATATGCATACATTTTGTTATTAATTTTTATTAATTTGATTAATTTTTTATATTAATCTATGCTTATTATCTGAAAGTTTTTGCTGTTTTACATAAATTGTAAGAAATTTGAATAAGTTAGTTTAGATGAGACTTACATCCCATATTTCAGTGATTTAATAAGTTATCAAAGCCATAAAAATTAGAGATGTTTTTTTTATGTTTAGTCTTTTACCACAAACGTTCTATTTTCACTTTATTCTCTGTTGTATTGTTTATTAGTTTGTAATTGTTAGAGTATTACTCTTAATCTCTTTTGATATTATCTAAAAAATATTGTTTAAAATTTATGTAGTTGTCTTTAACTTGAATATTGTTTGTTACAAATTTACAAAAAGGCGAAAAAAAATAATAAATAAATTTACGATAATTATTTTCAGTTTAAAATTCTAGGCACACTAAATGTGAACAACTAGGGTCTTATATGAAAAGTGTTCTGCTAATTCTTAAAAAGAATTATACTTTTATAAACATTACAACAAAACATTTTGTTCATATTTTTTTGTAACTATATTTTTCTACAAAGAAGATAAAACTGCAACTTTAGAATTTCATACATACAATTATCTTTATTGAAAAGTTAATTGAAGGTTTTAAGGTTCATTTGAACAATAAATCATTAATCTTTTGAGGATCCCTGAATCTAGAAATCTTGTTTTGCCTTGCAAATTTATTTCATAGACTCCATGAAAAACAGATTTTATCAATGAACATTAAAAACAGATTTCATCTTACTGGTCTGATCAACAATCCATCCACGGAAATTCAAGACATTGGTGAAAGCAGCAGGCGTTCCATTGGAAGCAGCACAAAGGGGTAAACCAAAACTGACGACCCCAGCCAATTCAAATCGTCCTCTGTCATTTCTACAAACAAGGGGGCCACCACTATCACCCTGAAAAAAAAAAAGAATTAAAAATCAGCAAAATATCAATTTATATTATTTCTTATTTAAAGTTTTTATTTTTCACACTTATATGGATATTCTAATTTCAAAATTAATTCTAAGTTATTTTTCAAAATTCTTTAAAAGAAGTGATTTCATTGTTATCGTTATTTAGTTATTTTTCTTCATCTTATCATCACTGTTTATAATGCACACTTCAACTGATAAACATTGATGCACACTTCAACTGACAAACATTATGAATAATAATGTTAAAAACGTGTTATGATAAATGAATCTCTTACTCTTAATCTTAAAAATACATGAGATTAAATAAGTTTCGGCTGATGGTAGTGAGTAATCAAACACTTAATAATAATAATAGGTACACTATAAGAGTCTTTTACTGGAGGCAGCAAGACTTAAATCTCTAGAACTCTTTTCAGTATTCTAGTTGATCTTAACAATTCTGTTGTCTAGATGGTCTCAATTTATCCCAAAACTGACCCCAATTAAATGGCAGCAACTAGGCCTTTACTATTTAAGACTCACAGACAGGAGGAGAACACTACATCTGGGCTAAAGAAAATATAAACAAGATGTCAGTGATCTCACTTGCTCCGTAAATCCAATGACACAATTCATTAACACAAAACCTTCCACATGCATCCTCACACCTAAAGGGCCAAATACCCCTGTTACCATAGCTACACTACTGCAAAAACTGTTTTTTTTTTCTGAGAGTGAAATTTATACTGGATCAAAGATAATGGAAAATAGACATTTTATTTATAATAATATAAACACTTAAATAAAGAATCAACAAAATCATTACTTACATAACAGCTTGGCATGTTTGGTTTGTTATGACGAAAACAGATGAAGGAATTATCTGTAATATTATCATAGTATTTCTTACATTCTTCACTACTGATGGCATAGACTTTAGTCTCTTTCAGATGAGATTGGCTAACCACTGAAAAAAATAAGAATGGAGTGAATTGAGAAAGTTTCATTTTATTTGTCGGTTAAATTGATCATTTTATAAAAAGAAAGAAATACAAGATAAATAAGTAATTTTATTTTCAATTGTATCAAATCTTACAACCACCTAGATGAGAAATGTTCCTGTTACTATTTTTATATCTGTTGACAGTATTATTTTCATGTATTAATAACCAAACAAATATATTTTAAATTATTTTATACAATCCTTACACAAAATTAAATTCTTTTAGAAAATGTAGTTGAACAATATTCTGATGTTTTCTTTTTATTTAGGCCAAGAATATATTTAAAATATTGATAATCATATTTTATTTTCACTCAAAATTGGTGTTTAAATTCGTTACTTTTGGATTATCATGGAAGTACAAGTAGTATAGATCGGGTAGGTCGGCGTGGAAAAATGGAATCAGAAAATTTCAAACTCTGGCTGATGCTGTTTGTGTTTACTTAATTCTAATGCTCTTGGGAAAGGTATGAAACCATTAATTCTACTTTTTAGTTATGAATGAAATAGTTGAAAAGATTGAGTTTTCTTTACCTAGATGGATAATGAGTCTAAGAAAAGCACAATTCTAAATTCAAAATCAGGGCTAACATTCCTAAACAAATCATTGAATATATACCTAAAGACAAGAATGATAAGTATATATATATATATATATATATATATATATATGTGTGTGTGTGTGTGGTGTGTGTGTGTGTGTGTGTGTGATGCCTTAATCAGTTATGAAAGCCATAATAATTTGACATGATTCCTATATTTACCACAAACTTTCTTTTCCTTTTATTCCAAGTTGCATTTATATCATTATCCTTCTATGAGTAGAATTAGATCTGTATTCTGTTGATTGTAACACTTTTCAACTTAATCTTGAATTTATTATTAAATGATAAAAGTTTAATTGAATTAAAAACGTGATATTTTTCTTTAAAATCTGAAAGTCAAAAACTCACAGTTTTCATCTCTTCCCCATCCAGAGAGATAGCAATAATCATTTGCAGTGAAGACTTTAGATGGTAAACACACTGGTTGAATATAGTCAGTAAAAACAATGTCCTTCTCCAATAGAATAAGGGAAATATCATTGATTGGAATTCCTTTATAGCTGCCATAATTCATGCTATGAATGATCTCTATCACTTTGATTTTCGGAAATTTGTTGAGGTCTTGCATTCGGAGAAGACCTACCACTACTTCATACTTCACATATCTTTCTCTGCAATACAAAATAAAACAATTAAACATATTTGAAATTATTTTCCTGGTCAGTTAAAATTCTCAGTACAGCAGTTTTAATTTGAAATTTAATATTCATATCAAATAGAAATCAAACAAAACCTCCACATCAATAAAACCCTATATTTGTTATTATCTTTAAAATGGTAGAAGTATAAACAGTCTGCAATTGAAAATTAAAAATTTTGTATATTAAAATCTGTATTTATTTTAGATTTTTATTCCATGATTTTTGGGTCCAAATTTTGCAAATAAAAAGATTCAATGTTTCCATACTTTTTACAATGGGCAATTATTTGGACAACTGAATTCTTTGTTCACACAGGGATTCAGCAAATACATTCTCTGGTCTTCTTCAGGTATAATATGCAATTACATATCGAAGCATACACGTGTTCTGGTCTCCTTTTTTAGGTAATGCTAATAGTATCAAGTACAAAAAAACGTTTTGCAATCTTACTAGCAATGCATGAAACACATCCTATTTCACGATTTCTTTTGAAATGGAATTATTTTCATTTCTTTAACAGTACTACATTCTATGTCCCTTTTCTTTGTTGAACAGTGAAAGCCACAACAATTTAAACTTCATGCTTGTCTAACTTATATATTTATCTGATATCTCAATGTGTGCTGCATCGTTTTTCTCACTTAGAAAGTGTGTAGTGTCCTTTTTAAAAATCCATGTGAATACCTATGTTGATTTCGTAATTTGTATATTTTAAAGATAGTTTAACCAAAAGGTTACCAATATTTTTAGGACTCAATTGAACAACCATTAATTTATTTCTTACTTAACCACATTATTCTAAGAGGAACTTTTATTTAGGAATACTTTTTAATTACAAAGTTTCAATTCTTTAAAAATGGCAAAAATGACACTTGTTGACAAAAGTATAGATATTTACTTTTAGAATTTAGCTGCAATAACAGAAATTATTACTATTCATTTAATTTTATGAAACAAATCGTATACTATATTCTTTTGAGCAACAAAACCCGGGATGATTGCAATATTCTTAAAGGAATATTCCGCTGTCAACTAAAATGCATTTGGAAAATACCTAAAATTGACTCAATAATGTAGGCTATGATTCTGTTGTTAAGCACATCAAATACATACAACCAAGGTTTCTTTAGGAAAATGGAAAATGTGTTTCATATAAGGTACAACTAATATAGTTGAGTTGTAAATTTGAGAACAAGTAGAATATTTTAACACAAATTAAAATGTGATTACAATAGTAAAGTATAGTTTTCCTTTGTAAAACTGTTTCCCTTTTTCACAGATAGACCTGCTAACTATCAGGTTAATTGGTGGTAGAGAAGATCATTAATTGAGTTCCCACACACCAACAACAAATATTACCAGTATATTTATGATAAACAGAATAAGTAGAAGGGAAGACAAGATAAGCTCATTTACACATGCAGAAATATTTAATATATACATGATATACATACAAGAAATATTGAAAAGAATACACAGATCTCCCAACAGATAAAATATTCACATATGAACAAGCAGTATGTGAAAGGAGAACAAAAATTTTTTAAATGCTTATTTGAGATTTATGTAAAAGTAAAACGGTCAAAACCATGATAGCTTTACGTTTCAATGGCGAGGGAATAAATAACGCTTTTACTGTTCAAATAACAAAGGCAAAAGAGGACGAGAATGGATTTCTGAGGTTGTCATCAGACACTCCACGGGGCGCCCAACGGCGTTTTCAAGAGAAACAATTATTTATTGTCTTTCTACATAATCAAAAAATAATTAGTCATAGATTAGCTGAAAATGTAAGCTAACAGGACATCATCAATTGAATTATAAATTTGGTAAGTTATAGCATACAATTACTTTCAACTAATATAGAGTACAACAAGTTGCTAAGAAGAACATAATAGTAGAGAAATTAAAAAGCCCAAGCAGGTTATCAGCCTATTAAGGATATAGCAACACATAAGAATTTCCCCTGTTGTAACAATCCGCCTTTTGATACAATGAACCTTTAAGTTTTGTTCTTTAGATCAACATTTTGTTTACTTACACCACGCAATGTTCAGCTGTAATAAGCCAACGACTGTTGAAGATAGAGGCTCCACAGTGAAAGTTTCCATTTCTCAACAACATTGCTTGCCATGGATATTCCGTTGGAACGGCTTGGTTACCAAACTGCACATAAGGATCAAACATTCTTTGCGCTCGACTACCACATTCTGAAAACAAATACAAAATTATGACAGAAGATCAATATCATTGTTAGTGCCAGTGAATTACCCTCATATATTGTGGAATATTTTTTTGTAATAATCAAGATATAGAATACTTGCTGAAGTAGCAATCTAGGCTGGGTCGGTGGTCAAAACTTAAATCGAAAACACAAGATTAGCCTCGCTGAAAGTTTCATTTTAAACATTCAATGACATTGTTAGAATTGGTTAAACTATAACAGAATAATCAATGAATGTTGAAGAAGCATTGGGTTTTAATCTTAAGTATTTTCTATGGAGAAATATTTCTCGAAGGAATACTGAATGCATATTATGAGTAGCTATGAACAGTTACGTGTATAAGCAATACACAGTCTCTTTCCATATGATAACTCTTGGTTTGTGTAACTCTCCGAATAGGAGAAAGCGCACTTCCTGTATCACGAACCGAGGAATAAAGTCGTTGTTCTACTTAGCTTAGTGTCGTCTCAATCTTTTATCAACGTCTACATAGATAACTTGGTGGCAGCTTGGTAAATAAAACATATCTCTACAATTCTCGAAAAAATACAGGTTGGTAAAAACTGGGTAAGCTTTACTTGTTTTTTTTTCCTGTCCATTTTTACTTGTTCCATGGTCCCATGTGTGTGTAGTGTAATTCATTTCGTCTCATAGAGGCGACATTTTTAGTTACTGTTGCATTGTTTGGATTCCATTGCTGACTACTCATTTGAGAAATGAAACACGTCTAAGACAGGTCATCCAAAACTGAGTAATCTGTTTATTTCTTGTTTTTTCCTGTCCATTTTACTTGTTTCGTAGCCCCATACCTCGTAGCCATACTTAGTGACTGTTACATTTTGTAGTTTTTGTTACTGACTATTTGATACTATTTTGAATTTGTTGCTTTATTACAATACATGGAAATAACGTGTTCTCTGTGAATGGGTAATTCTATCTATCTCCCAATTCTCAATCACAAAAATATCTATCGAAGAGGTAACACCTACTACTAACGCTACAACCTTTTCAATTGAAATGGTCAGATTACATTTTAGGACTCCGGAACGTCTAGTGTTTAGTGGGAACAACACAGACTGAGAGAAATTCAAGTCACCATTTTGATATGAAAGCATACCAGGGTATGCAGTTTGATACCCCACATACAGAACGTACTATAAAAGACATATTGCAGGCCGTAGAGGAATACTCTGTCAGGATTATCAACGAGACATATGAGAGGTTTGTTTTCCACCAGAGAAAACAAGTGGAGGGTAAAGCTTTTGACACTTTTTATAACGACGTAAGAGTCCACTCAAGAACCTGCAATTTCTGTACCAAATGTAGTGACTCAATATTGAGGGACCAAATTGAGGAAAGCGTCCGCAATTGAAACACCAAACAAGATCTCATGACACTCCAGACTTCTGAAGAATGTAGATATTTTTAGGGAAGCCGAAAAGCCCTCTATCCACAGTCAAAGTTCGGGTAATGAAGGTATATGAAACCAACAGAGCTAAGGAACCAGCATGAAAAAGAATAATGCCAATTCTGTGGCTATTTGCACGCACCCAGACACAGCAAATGTCCAGCCTATGATAAACTATGCAATGATTGCATGTCGATGTGTCCTAACAAGGACACAAGAGCTCATAAACAACTGAGCAACGCCTAAAAGAGAACTAAATGCAATGCTTCTCGATTACGCATACATTATCTTGACGTATCATCAGAGGATGATGAAGATGAATACACCCACTGGGTGAATGCAGTCACTTCTAGGAAGAATCAAAGAAAGAATGCTAAATGCTCTTTAAAAAAAGGAAATTATCTTCCATATTGACACTGGTGCAACCATCAACAGACTCTCTGCAAAGTTCGTTTCTTATTTGACATTGAAAGGAGGTATGAAAAATCGGGAAAGAGATGCTAGTAGTGATGTATGATCTTGAAAAGATTTACCATTACACACATGGAAAAAAAGTGAATGTTCTCACTGGCCATAAACCAATTGCGTCAATCTACCAGAAGCCACTAGCAAAGGCACCTAAAATTTGTTATTGTGTGCTCAGCAGTACGAATTCTTGATTATGTATAAACCAAGAAAAGAAGTTCCAATTGCAGATGCATTCTCACGGGCACCCATAGATAAACCATAAGCAGAAGAGTTAATAATGGTGAACAATCTGACGATGCACCCCATCAAAGACCGAAGGTTAACAGCTATTAGATATGATACAAGAGAACCCTACCATGGAAATACAAGCGGAGTTTATTGCTACGAGACAAAACTATTCTTTGACTACAAGGACGAGTTGACAGTACAAGATGGACTGATACTAAGAGGACAAAGAATAGTCACTTCTTTCACTATGAGATAAAAGAATGAAGCAAAAATTTATTACTCGCCACCTATGTATAAATTGTTGTCTCAGAAGTGCGAGGGGCCTGATAAGTCTGCCGAAATACGGCAATATATACAAGCAGATCCCCTTATAGTCACGGAATTACCCAAAAGACTCTGGCAAGGAATCGCTACTGACATTCTTTTATAGGATGGAATATCTTGTCAGTGGACCAGCACAGCAATTGCTTAGGGAGCCTCGGCCTCTCATGCAGTAATCGGTCGTTTAAGAAGCCATTTTGATAGCTATAGGATACCGGACACACTCGTCTCGGACAGCGGACTCCAATTTTCATCTAACATACACAGAAAGTTATCGGGAGATTGGGCATTCTGACCTGAGACGATATCCGCAGGCAACAGTCAAGCAAATAGTACTGCAGAAGACGTAGTCAAGGTAGTGAAGTGTCTAATGCAGAAATGTAAGGCCTCCGGAGAAGATTTACTACTGGGGTTACTGATACTTAGCAACATACCAACTGAAGGCCTCAATACTAGCCCAACACAAAGTCTTTTAGGCAGTCCATAGTACCGACTGCAGAGACTCTGATAAGAACCAGTTGTCCATACTTGTATGAGGAGGCGCAAAATAAGGAAGACAGGAAACTGAAGTAACAGGACACAGGCAGATAAATGAGCCAATTTCACGACAAAGAGGTATACAGAGAGAATGAAAAAGAATCAGTAGGTCCACAGCCAAATGAAGGACTATTACAAACACAATAAGGTCGGCTCATAAAAAGCCTGCAAAATATGCAGAATGAAAATTAACCAATGAAACACACCCTCTCTTCCCTGCCAAGCAACACACATTCACACAAAAAATATGATGACCCCATGTTTAGGTAACTCTCTGAATAGGAGGAAGCACACTTCCTGTATCAAAATCCGAGGAATAAAGTCGTTGTCCTATTTAGCTCAGTGTTGTCTCAATCTTCCATCATCGTAAAACACACGTAAAAGGCTAAACTAGGCTAGCGCTTCGGGCACAGAAGGACAAAGAAAAAATCAATCAAATACGACCCCCCCCCCATCCACACACACTCACACTGTTTCTCTCATTTCTACAAATTTAAAAAGAAACAAAACTGTTTCGCTCATTTATCTTTCGTTAACGAACAATAAAATCGGTTTTGAAATTTGTATCTTGGCAGAAGTTTCATTTTTTGGACTCGCTCAAATGAATATTTCATAACTGACATGTTTTGATACTACAAATTTTCACTTTTCTATTAATATGCTCCGCTAGATATGTATGTTGTACTCCGCAACGATGCATAATGACAGCTCAACCAAGACATTTCTCTTCGTATATATTTAAATTAAAGTAATGTTAATCTTTTTCAGTATATAAACTTTTAATAGTTACAAATTTTGTTCACTAGACCTTGAAAAATGTTAATTCTATTTGACACAGAAACTTAAAGCAATGAGATAAAAATTCCTCGCACGCTCACGTCTAATTTTGAGTTAGTTAAAAGCCCTGGAAATCTTAATTCAACTAGTTTACTTATATATATTTACCAACCCCTCCGCAAGGGCAGGATGGGACAAATGGTTAATTTCTTTGAGAATTTAACAGGTTTTAATTCAGAGTTTTCCTTCTCCTAGACTGATTGCCTAGCCAAGTTTAAAGAGATTAGTCTAATATCTATTCATAGCTGGAAGGAGAATATTTGGATTCGTACCTTTCCCAAGGGTATTAGCGATATGTGAAAAGCAAACAGCCTTTATTTATAAGGTCCCAATGTTTAATCGGATCGGCTAAATATTCATCTTCACGTGCACAGATGATTAGTAAAATTGATCCGATTTCTCTATCTTTTTTGTTTGTGCAATTATGCATAAACATCCATCAGAAAACAGACAAAAATCCCTATTTTAAATTTAATCGTTTTCTTCAACATCATTTTTTAAAATTTTATACACAAAAAAAAAATGTTTGAAGTAACACGGCTTCTTTTAATCGCGTCACAGATGGTCTTCTTGGAAAATAAATAAATTAACTAATAGAATGTTTATTATTTCTCTGAATGTTTGAGATGAGGCTTGATGATTAGTATTATCTGCGTTATTCGGACTATTGTTATTTGTAAAACGTTTCGGCCGATATGCCCTCCGGACAAGGAAGTTCACGAGTTCGAAAAGAAGGTTCCCGAGTCCGAAAAAGAAGGTTCCCAGTCCGACAAGAAATACCTGAAGAAGACCGGAGGGCATATCGGCCGAAACGTTGTACAAATAACAATAAAGATGGGGACAATAGTCCGAATAACGCAGATAATAGAATGTTTATTATTCTTCTGTGCTGTTTTCACATTGGAAAATCTTACTCGTTAAGATGCTTTCAATCAATAAGACTTTCATCATCTCTGAAAAGGTGTTAGTTTTCAAAAGAAACAAATGTTGCTTTATCTCTAAGGTGAGAATTTTGTTTTCTATGTAACTATAATACTGAGATGGGTCCTTATTTTCCGACAATCGAACGACTCTCTGTTTTGACAAAATGATTATTTAATGAAAACAAAATTCATTAAAAAATATCTACATATCGGGCGAGACCAACCAAACTCCTAGGTTGGCCCATACAGGTTTCAATATCACTATTAGAATGTTTAAAAGTTGAAGTTGAATACCAAATTTAAAACGAACTTTACTTTACTTTAAAGAAAATAATTTGGCCAAAATACAAAAATTTATTTGACCATAATTAAAAATTTTCAGGAAAAATATTTTTCCTGATGGAAGTAACAGAAATACTTTAAATCTTTGCCTACTTTAAAATGATCACAGCGGTTCTCCCACTACTGCCGTAAACCGCTGACAGCGGCTCTCACACGTGTCACTTGTTTACAATGAAAAATCACTATATATCTGCGTAATGTCTTAGATTTACGACATACTTGGAATTTCAAGGCGCGGACGTATTGATAAACATGACTTGATTCCAGAGATTGCTTAATTGATTTTTTTGAGTCTTACTCATAATTACTACATGTTTTATTAAACTAACAACAAAATCCCTATTGTTGCACGGATCTGACCTCAAATTTTTGTTACGCTCTTCACTGTATTCGAGACTATATTATTCCATGAGACATTTAATAAACCGTGTACATTAATTATTTGATAATTTTCGTATGGGGAAGTATCAAAATTAAATACCGATGTAGTAGGACCAATATCTTTATCTTGGCTATTATTATAGTGAAATCTCAGCCGTCATAATCTACAGCCTTTTCAAGTATCTGTCGTAGTTAGTAATTTTCTGGAAATATCGAATCCTTTATTCAATTCACCTGTATATATTTTTCTGATTAAATTGTCCATATTTAGAGGATATCTCGTACGAATTAATTCTCCTTAGATAATGTATCCTTGTGAATCACCTGTTTGTCTCCTTATTGAACCGGGCTGTACTATTTTCTTGTACCACTTGAACCAAGGATTGAACTCAGAACTTTCAGATAACTAGATACATTTTTACAATGCTTTTATCCACTATCATTTAGGGATATAATAATAATCAGGGTGGGGACATTAATCCGATTATATCAGTTTTTCACGTGTAATTTGTATACATTTACAAAAATGTTAATTCCGTCTTATAGGGGAAACAGGCCCTATATAGATTAATATAGACATTGTTTACATTAAAACATTGTCAATGCCTGTTTAGAAATTGTTTGAACTCAATTTTAATGTGTGTTATTGCCCCATCACCCACCCAGTTAGATACCGTTTGCTCAAGACTAAGAGTCAACAGAGTAGATTAAAAAGGAAATAGTTTTTTTTAAATTCTATATGGATTATATTAGAAAAAAATAAAGCTATTAACAATTTGTCATTTGTTCTTTTGTTTGTTTGTTTTACATAGCAATGTCGGTTCAATGAATTGTTTGACTCACCTTGTCCGTAGCATTCAAGCTTCATCTTACGACAGGGTCTACAATGAAATGATAGAATATTTAACTGAATAGTTTTTACTGAATAAATTTATTATCACGCAAAAATTAAAATGGTCAATAAATAAATTTAGCGCACCTTCTTTCTGTTTACTGTCAATAACATTAACTTTTGAATTAAAAAAAAGAGTTTGTCTTTGTTTTTCAGAATTATTTATAGTAATTGCATCAATCAATATTTTAAAGCTGATATACTTCAATTAAAATTAAAAACATTTAAAGTCATTTTGACATTTACAAAGCTTTATTAAAATGTCATTATTTATCAATTTATGTTAATTATTTTTAAAGGAAACAAAAATGTATTGATATCTCAGAATTTGTAAATCAAATTGACAAGAGGGCAATGGACTGACAAAATGTTATCATAAAACAATGAACAAAATTAGAATGATACTTCTCCACAAATGCAATGATACAAACAATCCAAATATATTTAATTGGAGATTATTGATTGGCTGGTTATTTTGTTTAATGGAAGATCAACCCGGGTGTACTATTTGATTCTAAATCGTTTTGTTTGTTTGTTGTTTTTTTGTATTTATGATTTATAAGCGAACGGTGTTGTTAAATATTTTGGTTTAGTTTATAAACTGATATAAATAATTTTATATTATATTTTCACTAACTTCGTGTTTATTGATAAATTAGGATAAATAATTCCATATTTATTAATAAACTGGTGGTTGATCCAATTTCTGGCAAAGAGAAGAAAATGAGATTAAATTATGAAGATGGAAATAATCTTTCTTAATGAATTTGTGAATAAATATCTAAATATTAAATAATGAATCTGGAAATTACTTACTTGGAAGAAGGTGACAAGAGGTATTTTCCTATAACGGTCATTTTAGAAGAGTCTGGAGTTGGATTCAATCCAATAGCAGTGGAACTGCTAACTGTCTTTCTTTTGGAAACTCTGGAAAAAGAAAAAAACTTTGAGTGAAAAATTACTGTTGCAGTTAAATAATAAAAGAAGAAAAAGTAATTAATCGATCATTTCTAATTGTTCATTCAGACTTGATCGGAAGAAAAATCTAAAACAAATTATACCTGGTTTTTACGATCATATTGAGAAGTCAGAAGATTAAAATTGTGCTGATCAATTCAGATCGGTCCGAGGTATTCCAAAGAGTATATTATCAGTTCGTGGCTGCTTTGCTGAAGATCCTCTGATTCTAAATTAACATTTGCGTACATCATTATGTAATGCATTTGAATTTGCACACGAAAATAAAATGTGAAAAGTAGGAATGTTTTGTTTTTAGGGGTTTTTTTCATGCAAAGATTTGCAAAATATACATGTGTAGAAATTACATTCCTTATTTTCACAGTTATCTCTCCTGTTTCTCCTTTAACCACGAGGTGGCGTTCCAAGCGAAAATCAAACCCCACTCAAACTCTTTGAACAGATCGTTCAAACATGTAACACATACAACTGCGTTCCCTTGTCTACTTGACAGGGGGCTTCGTGGCCCACAACTTCTTATAACACCGCACACAAGCACTCATATTTAACATGTAAGTCAATATTCTTTCTTCTATAACCAAGTACTACAGAAACATTTAATAAAATAAAATACTTTCTTTTATAACCAAAAACTACAGAAACATTATCTACATATTGGGAACTTTCCACTTATATAGCAATGTATAAACTTTACAGCACTACCTGTTATTTTCTTCTCTGTTCAGTAATAAATATGTTTTTCTTGTTAAAACATCTTGTTTGCTTCTATATCCCATCCAGGATATATTTCATACAACAAGAGGCTTTTACAAATGTGTCCCTGTTTTATTCAATAACAAATAAATTGTAGCAACAAACACTGGTTACAAATGACAACCAACACACTAAATCAAACCTCTCACTCAACACACTCCAGCTTCACATGTACACCAGTACAGGTGTGCATTTATGACAGAAAGATGGCATTGCTTTTATATGTAATCTCTTCACATCTTATTTTTATCTAATTGCTAATTTATCGATCAAAATTTTGTTCTTCCAATGCATCACACTATCTACATAACAATATATAACATATAAAAACATATGTATGCGTGTGTACCTCAAAAGTATACTAGGTAAATAGGAAATCTTTGAAAACTCACCCGTGTCCCATAATTAAACATAATTTGGAATTGAAGGCTTCATTGGATCCAGAATCACACAGCGGCATCCAACTGTCATTGTAAAAAAGTTCCACGTGACTTTCTACGTCTCTCCGTACTAAATAAAAAGAAATAGTTTATTAAAAAGATTAAGATAAGAAAATGAAAGAAGTTTCCATAGAATAGTCTATCTATAGAACTTTTGTAGATATATGAAAAATATTATCTACTGTAACCCAAAACTACGTATCTTTAAAAATAGATTAATCTTAGATATAAAAGTTATTTTCTGAATAGCTAATAAAGTACGCGAACAATTGTTTCTCAGACAAAAGCTTTCATCTTTGGCAGAAAGCTAAAATATCATACTTTTTTCTATATAGTTCTCGGTGATTGAGAGATACTAGATATTCAAAGATCGTTTTAATGAATGTATTGATTACTTTCTTTATTCTCTTGAATCACCAAATAAAATTTCAAAGTAAACAAGCTGTGATATTTAAGGCTGTGAAAATATTGTAACTGAATAAATAAATATTGTGGATTAGGTAAGGATCAAAATAATAGTAAATATTTGCTATTTACGATAATTTCACTTGTACATGACAATACATTTTCTGCTGCTTCTTAAACTGATATAGATGAAAAAATAATGAAATACAATCTACACACAATATCAATAATCATGATTTATATTTCTCTTGGACATTTTATATTTCTTTATTTTAAGTGTTGATTATTCTTCAAAATTCATAAATGATACTTTTCCAAATGAAATAATGCAAATAACCCATTTTGGAAAATGCAGATAAATAATGTACTTACTGCAATGCATTTCATCAGATGCATCTGCACAATCTGGTTTCCCGTCGCATCTTTCCGTTTTTAAGATGCATTTATGATTTTTGCATGCGAATTCATTGGCTTTACAGTGAGCTGCAAAATAATTAAATTAAGTATTAATCATCCATTTCTTTTTACTCATACACTGCACCTTACAACAACAACAACAACAACAACAACAACAACACCTGCAGCAACAACAACAGCAACAACAGATTTCAACATAAGAAGAGACACTTTCCCATTATTTTTCGTAATTGCAATTAATACCATTTAATTGTATTCTGATTAATTGTTATGGAAGATAAAGATTCATAGAAACATTGGAAATCTTAACTACTTATAGATGAATCTAAAACAGATGGCTGCGCATACATCCTTACGCCATACATCAATGGATTATATATAAAAATAAAAAATAAAAACAAAGAAAGGAGCTAAAATACTCGTTTGCATCGAAGATTGTGTCAACTCTGCTCTCAAAGTGTAGCTCACTCCGATCATTAGAATTTCTCCAAGGGAGATATAAAGGAAATACTAACTATAGAGTATTTTTATGATATTTAATTGTCATTAATTATAGTAGATATTCTCTAAAATAGAATGTGACACGAAATTGACTGGAATTGCTACCGAAGTTTATTTATATATTATTAAACTAATTCGTAAAAAGAGGTACGTTTGGTTTGAAGTTAGCATTTATTTTTCAACACTTGGAACAAAATCTTGAACATTTTGGCTGTCAGTGCATTCACTAAACCAAATTCAATATTTTCACAAGTTTTTGTCTGAATTTCTGAGATGAGGATCTTCTCAGCTTGGGAATTTTGAACCGAACCCTTTATTCGATCCACATCCATGGATTGAATAAAGGTTGAGGTTCAAACTAGGAGATTACTGATATCTGAAAAAGGAAATAGGACACAAAGATCAAGACGAAAGTATAATAACAACCAAGATGAGAACATTAGGCCGAGTAAATTAGTTTATAATAATTTTATGAAATAATTTGTTTCTTGATTTATTAGCTAAATGGACATGATTAAAATTTACTTTCTCGGAATTTTCAGCTTTTAACTCTTTACCTATTTTAAACCACTCGCAGCGGCTCTCTCACCATTGTGATTCTACCGAAAGCCATTGGTTAAATATGTCATTATAATTAAGTAGAAGGATACAGATTACAATAATGATAGGAAATTATTTGATTAGAATGAATTCTGAGGTGAATAGATTGAGAACTTTTAAATGTCTTATTTTACAGGTAAAAATACCAATAAAAATTGGCATATCCATGGGGAAAATTTGGTTGTCAAAGACGGTTTCTTCTGTCCATACTTACAGCAATTCTTCTCGTCTTCTCCACCCGGACAATCGTAGTCACCATCACAGAACTGGCTGGGATACAAACAGTAGACGACAGAGCTATTGGCTACCTTCGGACAGACTCTCTTTCCTGGTTCACAAACTGAAAGGAGAAAAGAATTCAGTTGAATTCCATTTAAATTAAATTTAAATCAAGGAAAGTATTGAGAAAAATGATGTATAAGAATTTGTGACCCAAAACAGCACGAAAAGAAAAACAAAATGAAAGAAAATTGAACTTTGAGGAATAAAATGATCGACACCATTTGTATTTGAACACGTAATTAATCAGGAATTGAGTAGAATTTGGTATTGTGTATAGAAATTCTGTCTTCATTATTATTCTGTCTGGAAGATCAATGACTTTCAACAAAAATGTGTAATATGTGTACGAAAATTGTTGACACAGAATTATGAGGAAAAGTCAAATTTACACGAAAATAGTCCGTCAAAATAAAGCGACAGGGTGTGCAATATTGGTATTTTGGCGAATCTACTTTTTATCACTTTCCAGATTCCAATCGAAAGGTTTGCTTGCATGCATCAAATTTTTGAAACATTTTAATGTTTTTGTTTGACTAATTAATCTGCTGTTTACAGTTACAGAATTTGGAGGCGCTTGTCACGTTACAGTTATCGTTGTAGGAAATAGACACGACGACCTGGTTTCAGATCCAGGACTACTAGGCTGTTTGCAATTACCTTAATGCTAATACCCCTGGAAATATATGCATCCAGCCGTTCTCCCTCCAGATATGAGTGAATAGTAAGTCAGACTGGACCCATTAACCTTGGTATGGCGACCGGTTTAGGATAAGGAAAAGTCTGAATTAAAACCTGTTAAACTCCGCTTAAAAGCTGACCTTGTGCCGCATCCTACTCGAGGTAAAGAGGTTGTGTAAGTACATACAGTTACATAATGTCTTGTAATATTTTAAACAAATAAAAATGTTATAATTATCATATAATCCAATATTCTAATTCTGTGACACGAGAGATACGGAATGGTAATGCGACTTACTTGTATTATAACAGGCCAAACCGACATCATACATATGGGAAATTGAGTGAACAACGTTCACCTTGTCGCAATCTTGTAGGCTAGTTTCATTACCAATGCAATTTATTTGCCAGACATCGCCCAGACCGAAGAAGAATTTTCCAAAACGTACAGACTTGTAGTAACCACTGAAAAAAGTAAAAATCAGTAAAATTGAAAAGATTCATCATTATAAATTAAAATCGTTAACGAATATAATGTATAATATCTTGTGATCTATAAACTTTAAAGTTGAAAATGTATAGCTTTATACTTCCTTTTCCGTGATAGGGTAATTTTATGCCATTTTCGTTCGACTATTACAGTAAACTAAAAAAATGCTTTGTAGGGTGTTTAAAAAAGATACAACCGTCTTTTTGACAACTTACACTTAAACTATTACAAAAAAGTGCTATGTGTACAAAAAGATTATCACGTAAATTTTAACTTTGCAAAAGATTGAATTCTTTTAAAAGTAAGGTAATTATGAACGCAGTTCTATATCTGTTTAGTTACAGTTGCAGCCAAATTTTTAGAATTTGTTCATTTATGTTTAAAAATCTTCACTTGAATGTTAACCGTTAATTCTTCAAGTGTATGAAGATGGTTTGGAACATTTGTTTAAAATCCTTGAAAGAAGTAATTCATGCGTGAAATAACTCTCAACAATTAATCCACGTTTGTCGTTGGAAAATGACGAACTATAAAAGGAATGGATGTTCAAATAAGGCTAGTAATGCATGGCACAATCATTTCAACTGATAAATAGTTGTCTCTCATTACAGTGTTACCATGTGATTGATAATGTGGCATAAAATTGACGTGTTCGTCAATTCTACCCTCTTTTTCTAAAGGTCACGTTCTCCTTTATTAAACATTCGGTATAATAAATAAATCTGTCGAGTGCAATGAAAATTTGAAGTGAGCATAATAAGATACATCCATATAAGAAAATATATCAGAGGCAAAGAACATTTTATTGAAGAATAAAGATAAGTTTTACAAATAGAAAAAAACCTATTTAGCATAGATACGTACGTGTAACCGAGTTGCCTGCATGCCACTTTTGCATTACTTTCAAACCATCGAAGACTGTAAGCTGTTCCCCAACTTCCATTCACGTAGATTTCTAAACGACCTTGATCACCGGAAGTGATGCCATCAACCAATCGGATTTTCGAACTATTGGTAGCTATAGACATAAAAAATATTTCTATTTTTATCTGAGAAAAATATATCAACAACGTTTAGTATTTCTTAGCGTATCTGTTTCATTCGTATTGAATTCGTTTTCTGTTTACTCGAGTAATTTAAAAGAGTTTTAGTCACCCTATGCTCCTGAATTTTCAACTTGCTCATATAAAACCCTCAGATAAGGGATAATCCATGAGTAAATCGTTATGTTATTTTTAACATTTTTAATTGTTCTAGTCGTGGACAAAATTCAACACTTGAGATCATGATTCTCGAAATAAAATCAAAATAAATGTTTATGAGACAGGAATCATAAAAGTTTTATTCTATTTAATTGTAAAAAAAAATTATGAAAATATTTAAAGTGGACTCACGACAATTGAGTTCATCAGCCCCATCGGAACAATCTCGCACCATATCACACTTCTTATAGTTGGGTATACAGATGTCGTCTTGGTCGCATTTGAACATTTCTTTATCACATACTTTTAAAAGAAAAGAAACATATAATAAAATATAATCGATAGTCTGTTATTTTAAATACTTTATACAGATTTTTTATGTTTTATATATTTCCTAACACTTTTAATTGTTTTGTGATGCATCAAGTCAATTCACTAAACATTTTCTTTAGTACAATGGTTTAACAACAAGTATTTTGGTTAGAAATGAATATGTATAAATAGTTTATTAATACTCATCGATTTGGGCAAAGTTCTAATGAACAAAATGCTAAATAAAACAGATAAGTGTAATTGAGAGAATGTTATTATCAAATATCTTACATTGATATCTAAAAGTTATTAAGATCGTATTATGATGTTTACTTATATAAAAACAATAATTCAAAAAATGTTTTTGACATTAACAAAAATTTCCTTTTATATGTTCATATATATATATATATATATATATATATATATATATATATATATATATATAATTATCATTATCACGTTACGCAAGCAGCACGGATATCCATGAGAATTTCTCACCAACCGTCCCTATTATCAATTGGTCTCGGGAGGTCTTCTGCACAACATCTTGTATCCTCACAGAACTGGTCTATGTAGGTGCTTGTTAGGCGGCCCACACTTGCATGGCTATGTGCTGGTTTCCATTAGAGAACGTCGCTTATGAGTTCATCAATTCTTCTCCAGCAGTGTCCAGCATCTTACTTGGATAGGTTGTGTGATAGGGGGCAGGTGGCCGTATAGCTGCTTCCTTAAGGGATGTTGTTTCTACGATTTTTTCAAGATCCCACGCATCATTCTTGTACAGTTCCCATCTAGTCTATTCTCTAGGCGCTTTGTCAAGGTCCAGGTAATGCAGCCATACAGTAGCACTGATACCACTACGACTTAGAAAAATTGTCGCTTTAACTTGTCTTTGTAACAACGGATTAGAGCTCGAACCTATGGACGCGCACCTTTTGTGACATCAGAAAGGGTGATGCTGCATAATTTTCTGTCTTTGTGTGCTCTCATAGTTTGGGTTGGGTCTGTATCATCGATACCTTTCTGTGGTTGTTTTGTTAACTCATCAATAGATGCTAAATTTAGAAATGAGGAGCATTAGTTTCCTAACAGAACTGATTGATCTTAGCCGTTGGTCTGTTTTAGATTCATCTGTCCAGCATCTTGTGAAAAACGCATTGTTCATCCACCGTGTCACACACCCACCACGCTGCTACCCATAGTTTTCGGTATTAATCACTCGTATAGTATGTATGGGACACTTGCCTTGAGCTGTTATCCAATGAAAAAAGGGTGGGGCATTTCGACTTTACTAAGTTTTAGCTTAGTATAGGTCCCAGTGGCCCCTCCCATTATGTATACAGAAAGTATTCCTTGGTCTAAGGTCTTTTTCGCCTTTTAGACAAAGTAAGAAAGAAAGAAAATTACTACCAAGGAAGAGGGGGTAGGCGAAAAAAAAATTAATATTACGAACCAATTCCTGCTGAAAAAAGAGAGAATGAATGTTCTATAAGAATGAGAAAAGGGGTAGACTAGACCTTTCGTTGAACTGGACTACATTACTTTAACTTGTTAAATAAACAGACTGTATTAGATAGATACATAGATAGATAAATATAAGCAGACTGTGATAGATAGATAGATAGATAGATAGATAGATAGAATCTGGAATAGATAGATAGATAAATAAACATACTGCAATTGATAGATACATATATAGATAGACAGAAACAAAATGGGTTACATATATATATATATATATATATATATATATATATATATATATATATATATATATATATATATATATATATATATAAAGAGATAGATAGATAGATAGATAGATAGATATAAACAGAATGCGATAGATAGATAGATGGATGTATAGATAGATAGATAGATAGATAGATAGATAGATAGATAGATAGATAAATAAACAGACTGCAATAGATAGATAGATAGATAGATAGATAGAAACAAATAGGATAGATATATAGATAGATAGATAGATAGATAGATAGATAGATAGAAAGAAAGAAAATAACCAAGACTGATATGAAGGTACTCATAGATAGACAGATATATGTATTTGTGTTGTGTGAATCGATATAATAGTTTGTAACCATGTTTACCTGTTGCATTACATTTTCCATAATTGATGTTCACATCATCAATTGCAAATACAGTGCTGCTTATTTCTTGATTGTAATGTTCCACCGAGAATATTATTGATACATTTCCAGGTATTAAAGTCATTTGTCCCTGTCTCCATCGAGCCAGCGAGAAACCGTTTGTTCCAAATAACTTCTCGATATTCTTTTTGTTATCAACGTAGTCAGCAATCACTTTTATATTCTGGCCTTTTCCCATTTGGATGTAGTAATAAAATTTCAAGCACATAGTCAGGCCATATGGAATCCGAGGTGACGCAATTTTTGATGGATGTATGGTGACCAAGAAATGACCTGTAAAATAAAATTTCGAATTAATTTGTTTTATATCAAAAGTAAAATACCTTCAAGTGTTTCGGTAACATTTCTATTGAAATATATTGACAACATTCAAATTGAAAACATTAAAAATAAGAGAATTATTGTAAAATCTATGATAATGATAATATACATATATTAGGTATCAACAATTATGACGTCATAGACGTATTTTACAAAATCGAATAAAAAAACCCTGATTGAAAAATAATAACAAAAATCATGGAATTATCCGATTTTAATTAAAGTTTTAGTGCTGATTTATCCATGAATAAATTTTATATATGCACTACTTATTTTATTTCATAACTTTCTGATTTTTTTAGGTCACTTAACTTTGAGCCCCTTGTTTTTGGTGTGCAAAATATCAGTGTGGTTATATATAATTGAATCTAATTACAGTATAAATAAAAAGATAAAATACCGAAGGTGTGAATAGAAAAACAATATTAAAGGAGCGATTTTGGTCTAAAATAAGTACCAACTGTTGTTGATGAAATATAATTTCCTTGTAGATTTTCAGTGAAAAAATTATATATCAACATTTGTTCTATTTAAAAAAAAGTGAGGCATAACTTTTAAACTGAGATATTTTAATTAGTTATTACATTATCATATAAAAAATAAAATAAATATCTATTTTTAGAATCTAAAAATACGAAATTCAAAAATTATGAGATTTATATTTTAAATGAATTTTATCTATTAATTTGGTATATAAATTGTTGTTCGAGATGCTACTATGGATGACTCTAATAGTAATATTCATTTTAAAGAATTTCGATTTATTTGCATTGAATCAGTTCGATTGAAACGATTCAGAAGATTAAAAGAAATAATTAATTGATAAATAACACAACACTGAAAATCTTATCAAAATCAGAAATTCCCTGATTTTTGGTAATTTTTTCTTTATGAATTTGGGCCAATGTAGTTTCCCGGTCAATTCTTTTGTAAGCAAAACCCACAAGAATTTCTTTGAGCGTTTTAGTTTTTGTGGGTTTGGGGCAAAAAAGACATTTCATTTAGATAAAATATCAGCAAGTTTATAATTTTTCCTGTACATAATGTATTTAATGTTTTTTGTCATTGATTTCTAAAAAGAAACTGTTATAAGCTTTTTTTAACTCTTAAAAAGTGATCTTACATTCTTACAACGTCGAATTTCGTAAAATTTTGGGGTTAATTCAATGTTTGAAATGTATCAGAAATTGATTACATATGTAATATTATTTTTAGTTTTTTTACTGATGCCCATTATGTTACTATGTTTCGACTTAAACAAAAATTTTACTTAAAATAATCGGTTTAATCAATTCTAATTCGTTTTTAAAGCTCATTTTGTTAATACTTAATATACATGTTATGAATACAGGTATATATAACATCTGAATACAAACCTTTAGAAGAGTGAAAAGTGTGATCTAATTGGGGCATGATTATTGAAGATCCATTCACTCTTAACCATTGTTCCTCGAATGATTTTTCATCCCTTGTTCGACGAGTTGAAAGACCGGTGTAGCCACACATCATTTCATTTTCAAAATCGCATACAATATGGCGTTCTGTTAAAAAGTAAGCAAAAACAAAAATAAAGTCGGATCACAAGATAATTTATACATTTTTCGCTCCCGGGATTTTATTTATTCTTTTTTGTAGCATTCAAATCGGGAAGAAAGTATGATTTTGTTTGGCCGGTGATATTAAACAAAATACATTGTTTAACTCTTTGCAACCATTGTGTTGAAAATTATTTTACCATTTACATTTTTTTTCTTTTAAAAGAATGATAGAATAACTTTACACAAAGATGTCTGATATCCAACAAGAATGAATATTTTCAATCTTAAATGCTTGCAGTTTATTTCAAAATGTCGCATGAATTTAAGTCATTTGTGGGGATTTAAATTAAATCAAAATTAAAATTAATTAAATAAAAAGTTCTGGGCGTCTGGACTCTAGCATTCAGAGTTAATGGTCAAATCAATAAAGTCTCCATCTCTACGGCTAACCAGTTGTGTTTGTTATTCTCTCTTCATTTCATTTCATATCGTAATATACAAACCCTATACATTAAAGTATGATTAATAAAAGAATAATACTCAGTTTTATTATCATCTGCTAATTGGTTACACATTAAAACAACCGAATATTGTTTATTCTCAAAAGTCAAGCAATGTTGAAATAACTGATGAAGCATCTCATTAAACAAAGTGTATATTTCTATTATAACAGCAAAGACCAACTCTAGAAAGTGTACGTTTCCGGTATTGATTTTTATTTATTATAACATTATATACACTATAAAATAAATGATGTGTATCCTCTGATTATATTATTATCTTTTACCTTGATGATTCATCCTAATAAACTTTTAATTTAATTTCCTGGGTTTGTGGTACTTAAATTGTGACTTTTTGCATTGATCACTATTATTTTACATTTACCCCTATGAATTTATTATTTATACCATGATAAAATATACTACAGCTATCATTATCCAACAAAATGATATAAATTTTATTGAAATTGTTCCATCCAAAGAGAAGTTATTGGTTTGAGATTATTTTTTATCTCCAAATAAATACTTTTACGTCATTCAGTAGAGGTGTTAAAAACTGTTGCGTTTGGGGAAGTGCAAATAAAACTATTTGCTAGTAACATTATTCTATAGTTTAATATGACACAAGGCTACAGGAAAATACCAATCAAGTTTAGTTTATGGGTCTATGGAACAATTGCACTTGAATTAAGATAACATTTGATTTTTACGTCTTTAGGGAAATCCTTATTTACATGATTTTTAAATGTATAATGAGATTTTTTGAGAGAACGATCATAAACCTACAATAAGGATGCCAAATTTACTGAAAGTGGATAAACCAAGGAAAAAATATTAGTTTTAAGGTCCCCCAGAATATATTTCTTTGTCTTTCTTTGTGTATTCTATTGTGAGAAGGATTTTAGTGCTGGTATAATTTTATTTTTTGGTACCATACAACTCAGGGCAACAAGAAAATACCAAGGAAGATTTTCTCTTAGGCTATTTCTATTTATTACATCAACTGAAAACAGCGAAGAAATGTTTAGGTATCAAAAAGAACAAAGAAATGTTAAAGTATCAAAAAGAACAAAGAAATGTTAAAGTATCAAATGAACAGAGAAATGTTAAAGTAATCAATGAACAGAGAAATGTTTTAGGTAATTAATGAGCAAAGAATAATCGTAATTGTAGATATAAATTTGCAAAATAGAAAAAACAAAGCAAAGACAAAGAGAGAAATTTTACCTGGACATTTTTCCTGAGACAGACGCACATCATCAAATTGCAATATCACCTAAGGGGCCATTGCCATGGATGCCGTAAAAGGAGACATTAACCTTTTTGTTTGAAGCCAGATCAACACAGCCAAAGTACCAAAATGGAGCCTTGTTACCTTCTTGAATCCAATTAATCTTATCTGATTTTCCGCCAACAATTATGTACAAAGCACCAATATCTGATCCACTCATATAGTAATTAAATCGAATGCTGGTATTCATAGTAGACTGGACATCTATGAATGTAACAACGGCCTTGTCTTCCGGACGACCAACTGTACTCTCAGTAAAAAGATAATGTCCTGAAAAAGATTAAGAAAAGTTAATAATATATAAGAAATAATTTAGTTTAACTAGGAATATATTGGTATAAATATTTCCTGTATCAAGAAAAGAAAAGATGAAGTTTCAAAATGCTGTTCTCCTATTCCCTCAAACTAATTCTTCTTCTTTGTTTATATAAACTCATTGCTTATATAAACTTACTACCTAGAGTATTAAACAATCAATGAGTTTATTTGCAAAATATATTTTCATCTTATTCCAAGAGTTTTGTATATCATATACATACATAACTGTCAAATTCTATCTTATTCATTTAATCCTTTTTTATCAAATCTTGCTTTCCAGATTTCTGCAATTATAATAATCCTGATATACCTAAATATATATATATATATATATAATATATATATATATATATATATATATATATATTATATATATATATATATAATTGTTATTATTATTATTATTATTATTATGGAGATTCAGTGTCATTCGGTCTATAATCGAAACTACGTCACTGCGTACGTCACAATACCCTCAGGAATTTCGTAAGTTTATCAATTAGTATTTAATTTATAGTCAAAATCATTAATACACAGAATAAATCTAATTTATAAACAATGTCTCTATGAAAATCTGAGTTAGGTTTGCCTAAAATCCTGAAATATGTCTTATATATTACTAGGAAATACAGGTTTACATAATATATGGCGTGGTTAATTTGCATACTGGTTTTGAAAATACGGGTTTAATAGATAATTACTTTTGTTATTGATCTCTAGTATTATTGCTTTATTCTCCAACATATTAAAACCAGTCCTATGAATGATTTTATATAGAAACCAATTAGAATATAATTAAAATAAGTGTATTTTTTTATATGCGTTCTAATTTAATTTCGTTAGTCTTTCTAATTTGATATATTTAATTACATTAAAACTTAAATACTTACACCCGGAGGGCGTATATTCTTGCCAGTATATATAACCATGTTAGTGTTATGAATGATTCTAAGCATGGTTTTTTTTTAAATATCTAAATATTAAAGTTGGTATAGTCCATTATGAGAGCTCAATGCACAATAATTGGGGAATTATATACAGAGCAATGCATTTGTAAATAAAAGACTTACATATGGGTCATATTAACAGTTATAAATTTATTTCCACTGATATAAATCGGCTTTTGCAGACTCTGAATTCTAAGGAAATGGTTAAGAAATGACCAAACTTTGTTTATATTGTATATATTATAGTTTCGAAATATATTTTTCTGCTCTTCTTTGTATATCGGGGTGGATATTTAGGATAAAGATCAGGAAAATGGTTAGGAGGAAAGAAAACAATATTTTAGGAGTGTGTTAAAGATCATCTCTGTGTGGATTCTGGATGCTGAGAGGAAGACCTACCTGGGGCAATGACTTATAGGGACGGTTGGCGATAGAGAAAAGAGAGAGAGAGAGAGAGTCATGGGTATCTGCGCTGTCAGTACGACCTGATGATGATGATGATGATGATGATGAGATGATGATGATGTGTATATATACATATGTGTGTGTGTGTTAAAAGAATGAAAAGGAGTTAAAAGTCGTTAGGATAATAAAATGTGAGAAAGGTTTTTGCAAGAAAATTTAAAGAGGTTCAGCCATGAGGCTTATCAGAAGAGGAACAAAAGGTGTGGCGCTATTTAAGATCGGAGATCAAAAAGTGTGACAATGCCAGATATCTGAATGCAACAAAATTGGCGGTGATGTAGTGTTGTATAAGAGTAGAAACCTAAAGGAATGTGGCCAAAAGTGTAAAGAATAGAATCGATACGGGCAATTAAATCAAATTGATTTTATAACAAACCAACGTTTATTTTGATTACATCATTCTGTCTGAAGATTGGGTCAATCATAAAAATTCAAGATGCAGGAATAAGAAAAGCAAATACTCTTCTTTTTTAAATTTTCTACAGTTCTGCTTGCTAGCATCTTGTAACTTTAATTTTATTCCAAGGTTTGGTTCTATATTGGGATTTAGCTTATTATATACTGTTTACTTAAGTAAAAAAAATATACACATATGGATAGATAGATAGATAGATAGATAGATATAGAGAGAGTGGGAGGACGGAGTACATCATATCGAAACAAAGTATAAAATTTTATCAAAAGTCAATCTAAATAAAAGAGACTTTTACCAATGGTGTTGTTGAAGGTATGATCCCTTGGGGGACCTGTACCAATTGTTGGTGTTGAGCCAGAGTTCCGTTTCCACCTGTATTGTGTACTGATTGGACATTCTATTTCATAATTGCATAAATTTGGTTCATCAAAATTACATGCACTGTAGGTCAGACCAACTGAAAAGAAAAAAATGTACCTTGCATTTAATTGAGATAAACTTCATAATTATGCAATCGAAAGATTCAGTTGCAAACAAAACGGAATTTCAGTTAAGATTTTCCATTGGGTAAAATTGCTAGCAATTCTGATAAGCTTTCTTATAACACACAAAAAAAAAAGAAAATGATATTTCTTACCTATTAAGAGAGAAAATTATTTGTTTAAGAAAAAATCTCATTCAAAGATATGAAATTATTTAACATTAAGATCAAGTCAGTTAATTTAAGAAATTACTGATGAATTCAGATAATTATTTTGTTAAATAGAATATTTAATTCAGTATAAGTAATTTTCAATAATATTCAATTTTCCCAGCTATTGGTAAAATAGTAGGACAAAGGGGATTTATAACTTTAATTGATAATCAGTCCTGGAAAAGGACAGCTCTGGATTTTAATACAGTTTGATATTGTCTTTAATCTAGTTCTGTCAACTTATGTAATGACAGTGGCGTCAAGTTTTTGGACAATATAGATGACGTGAAGAGGAGAGACAAAACAAATTCAAACGTTACACCAAAGCGCAAATATTTTTGTTTAGAGTTTCCTTTTATCATAGGATCGTAAATGATCACTAAATAGGATCGTAAATGACCGCTATATTAATTATTTTGCTCATGAAAATGTATAATGTATACACTTAAAATTAGAAAAAAAGTAGACTGTGTTAAGAACAATGTTTTTATTAAGAAATTATAATTTCCCTCTTAAGAATATATATCATTCTAAAAATGAATACATTTCAATGGATCTGCTTAATATATCCTTTTATACTTATGTCAAGAGAAAGAATGGTGTTTTCAGACCGAAATAATAGAATTAAAATTATGCAATGATTTGAAATGATTTTTATAATAGTTTACATTTTTTTAAATTGAACTGACTTACTTTCGCATGGTTTTTTATTGATATTCACCCAATCAAGAGCCACTTTGCCGCCATTTTGATCAATTTTCCGACTGACAATTTCAATAGAGATGTTATTAGCCATTGGCAAATTAATACAAGCAGTTAACCAATCCATCATATTACTCGAGTTGTTTTCACTCAGTGAATTCGCTTGAGTGAATATATTGGCCGTAGATGTTGTCTGTACACCAGTCATCAATCCTTCGGTAGTCCAGATCTTCGAAAAGAAATCAATTTCTAATTTAAATCGAATATTATAAGAGATATTAAATAATATTATACTTTATATTTGCAATATTGAATTTTAACAATTTCATTTTTTTACATGTCATTACTTATACAATACCTGATTGATATGTTTCACTCCAAGTCAAATGTTATTGAAATGATAACTTTCATATTAAAAACGAATCTTTTGGTAAGAAATGAATTTGTGTTCGGATGACACAACTAGCGAAACATATCCATCTGATTTTCCTCTCTTTTTCTTTCTCGTTACATCGGATTTTAAAACTTGGAATTTAACGAAATTATTAGAGAGTAATGATGATATGTATATACATCTACTCCGTAAGAATTATAAAGTTCTAAAAAGGGGGACAGAACTTACGGTCATTATATAATTTACTTAAATTGTTAGTGACTCAAATTATTAGCGAGACACTAATTGCTTCATTCACAAACTTTTGTGGATATATACAGTAACTAAGATGAAATTAAATTAAAATTAAAAAAAGTTTTAAAAAATAATAGTGGAGTTGATTGATATGAGATATGAGATCTTTTTTTTTTTAATGACTTGGAAAAAGCCCTGGTCCATCGAACATGTTCATTTATGGATTTCCTCTTATGTAATATACCGTGATAAGTTTACTATTTCCTGCCACAAATCATCTTTGCTTCTAAACTGGCGTTCATTCTCATAAACACATCGTGCCAAATACTTCACAAATTTTCAAGTTTAGAAAATTGGTCGGCCTGTTCATCTTCCGAGGTCCACAGAATCCTAATTTTGCAGGTAATCCGTAAATTTATGTGCTGAATGCGAAGAAGCTTTATCTTGCATAAATATGATGGTTCTCCTGAAAGTGATTCTTTGCATTTTTAGTCAATATTCCAGTTGCTATTTTAGTAAGGTTATATAAATATCTGCTGTTAATTTCGTATCGTCAGGCACTCTCCATGGACCAACCATGATACCTCCAATAATACCCCCTCAAATCATAATACCTCTTCCTCTTTGTTGGCGCCTGGTCAGACCTGGGTTATTTACAGCTTCAAGTTTCATTCATAACAAAGAACGTCGGGAAACAACCCTCGAGTGACGCTTTCAAACCTTCGTAGGAGTTGCAGCAATCTTAACAGTTTGATGATATCTTCCAATTATTTTGGTTATTTCTAATGTAGATTTACCTTTGAAAGTTTAGATGTCATAATATCTTCCTCAGAAAAGGTCAAGTCACATTTGCCACCCATAATTGCACGATTTTATTGACACTCGTTTATTGCATGGAACACTTCTGATAACTTGTTAATATTGTAAATGTTTCCTGTTGCGCAGGACAATATAGTTTTATACAGCCTACGCACATATATATTCTCGTTATACTGTGAAAGTTTCGTTAAATTCCGACAAATAGTTTTTTGAGAAAATGAAAAAATATCACCTTGTTAATAATTTGAAACGCAGTATATATATATAATATATATATATATTATATATATATATATGTGTGTGTGTGTGTGTGTGTGTGTGTGTGTGTGTGCATATATGCGGCAGTGCACACACACATACACACACACACACACACACACATATATATATATATATATATATATATATATATATATATATATATATATATATGCATAAAATAGTGTGAATTTTAGAAATATGTAGATATTCTCCAAAGAAAAAATAAGAATGAAGATTAAATATAACAGATAGTTTTAACTCACCTTCTTTTTATCGTCACCTGTTTTCGTGTATTCTGTTGCCCAAACTGATAGAATTGATGTTCCTTCGATGGCGTAGCGGAAGCTAATGCTCGAGTTGGGTAATGGAATGAATTTTGGAGATACAAGTTTCGAATTTGCACCTTCTGTACCCTCACCATTAGCAATAAGATAACCACCTGAAATGAAGAATTGATTAGTATGTTTAGAAATGTAACGTATAAAGATAATTAATTTATAGCAATGAATAGATGGAACTCGATCCAAAGGTTTCTATTTCAAATGAATAGAAACAATTAATAATAATTAGCAATTTCAAAATGGAAATAAACAATTTTACCTTTGTGTAAGTAATAATTCTTCTTCTTGTGAATTTTTCATGCACATTAAATTGTTTTTTTTTCACTGAAGTATGGGTGATAAGTCTCCTCAGGACTCTCGGACTCTAAATATTCTAGCTGATTTAAATCTTTAGGGACCGTTCCAAGGGTATCAACTACAATTGATATTAACGTAATTTTTATGTTCCACAGCTTTTTCAGCCTTTTGGCAAGATCCAAATATTTGTCTATTTTTTAGCTTTATTTTATTTTTCACTCTATGGTCTGCTGCAACAGCAAAATCAACTAGATGACAAGTTCTTTTCTCCTTGTTAATTAACACTAGGTATGGCCTTATTATTATTATGAAAGCTGGTGGTTCACTGGAGGCTGAGTGGCAGCAAGTCTCTATGACTCTTCTGGGTATTCTAGCTTATCTTAACAGTGCTGTTGTTTGAAAGGTCTCGATTCTTCTTCGGATTTCCAATTCCTCCAGACTTAGTATTATCTGCGTTATTCGGACTATTGTCCTCATCTTTATTGTTATCTGTACAACGTTTCGGCCGATATGCCCTCCGGCCTTCTTTAAGAAGAAGGCCGGAGGGAATATCGACCGAAACGTTGTACAAATAACAATGAAGATGGCGACAATAGTCCGAATAACGCAGATAATACTAATCTTCAAGCCTCATCTAAAACATTCAGAGAAATCCTCCAGACTTTTTCCAAACCCTTGTGGTCTGTTCCAGGGGCCCCAATTACAATTGGTACGACCTTTACCTTCATGTTCCATATTTTTTCAGCTCTTGGGCAAGAGGGACAGCCCAGGTGTTTATTCCATCGTTGAGATTTCTATTACAGAGCTTGGTTTCTAGAAGTTTTCTTTGTCTTCTGGGATATTCCTAACATTTTCTTTCATCTCTGTTTGTTTGATGGCGTCTGCTTCCAATATTCACAAGTATTTATAATTCTCATTTTCTTCAAGAGTCCCAATTTCTTCTCGATTCCGTAGTTCTATATTATTATTATTATTATTATTATTATTATTATTATTATTATTATTATTATTATTATTATTAAAACTTAGTTTCTCGATTATCCTTTTTAAAAGTTTATGAAAATCTGTTCTTAAATTCATTGTCATGTATTTTTCTAGAGAGGGTAGATTTGGCGCTGATTTTTATGTTTGTTGCTAATATGATGAGTGAAACAATTACATGCAAAAATAGACAATAAAAATAAGAAAAAAGAAAAGAAAAGAAAGAAAGAAAGAAAAAATGAAAGAATGAAAAACCTTTCAAAGAGCTGAAATGTTTCCATCTGTAATCCTTGCCAATGACATCAAAGTTACAGAAAATTCCACTTTTAAATTTACACGTAGAAAATCCTTTAGAAAAAAGAAAGAAAAATACGTCATTTACAGCAACAAAAATATTTCATGAAAATAAATTATCATTTAAAAATCAGAATAATAATTTTAAAAATTGACATTAACAATATTATGCTTCACGTTTTTTAAATTTATAAATTTTTGGTTTCTACATGGCTTTAGGAATATTCTTCAACTTCAGCTTAGTCTACAGAATGTCATCTAAAATTCCTAAAATGTTCCTTTTTAATTTTAACACACTTTAACATTTTGTACTCACAACCTGTTATCGTGTTTTTTACCTGTCCTTGAGAAAACCCTTACTTTTTGTACAGTTAGGAAAACCGTTCTTATGACAATCTTAATTCGTAGTAACTTCACTATAAATGAAACAGACATCGAGCTCTTTTCTCAAGAAGTGGCAAACTAAGTAGATGGAAGAGGAACCGTGTATATATAACGTGTGGCCGATCACGTGTTAAAACTTTTAAGCAATTACGAGATTCCCATGTCAAAGTCAGTGAACGTTTAAGAAATATATGAGTAAATAACTTTTGCAAGTTTGAACTCATGTCTCAAAGAAGAAAAAGAAAATGCCCAATTACTCGAGATTGATGAGTATAAAATAGTCATAACCAAATTGACTTTACTGTTTAGTGGCCAGGCAAGAGACAATGTTTCTACTGTTCAAATAATAAAGACAAAAGAGAACGATAATAGAGTTTCGGGACCGTCATGTGCAACTCCACGAGCTACCTACAGGACAAGTCCATTCTCTAAGGAATGCAATTACTCACTGTTTCCCTACATTATATGGAATTTCCTATTACTTTGGTTTTTTTCTTTAGGAAAATAAATATTCTTTTCTGAATTATAATCACGTCTTATTATTTATATCAGGTAATTTCTTGTATTCCATGTTTTTATGAAAATGCTCATTAAGGCACTGTATCTAAAATGACTCATTCAGTGCAAGGTTTTTGAAAAAAATCTTTTTCAGAATTTTACCATAAATGTACATTCTGCGCTGTTTGGAATTGCTTTACAGCAAAAATTATTTTAATCTCACAAAAATATTTGTTTTGAGGCTATCCAAAATTGGGTCGAAGCAAACAGAATGCTCCAATCTTGAACAGATGTCTGTTACTAAATCTTTAGTGGCTGACAAAACCCTCGTATCTTTACAGGTGCATTGGATATCATGCACTTCTTTCTTTCTGACTGTAAAACTAAGTTGAAAAACGGTGCTCGGAATTTGTTAATGTTACTATTTCTTTAACTAGTTTAGTTTTTGTCTTACATTTAAATGTTTTCTATTTTACATTTTAAAAACTGAATACACCAAAGTTCTCTGTATTAACCCCCCCCCACTAAACTGCATCTGACTGACTGTGGGGTACCTCTTCATTGTTCTTACTCCCATGTCCTCTCTGGCCTGGAGGGATAATTAGGGTCCTTTTAATGGGTCACATAGATATATTTAAAGATTATTCGTATTCGATAGGAATGTGTGCAAAAATCCTCTTAAGAAACTAACCAAAAAAATGTAAATATAAGCACACAATGAACGAGATTCCCTAAATTCTAGGCATAAAATAACCATCGATACATTGGCATGCCGTTAAAATCAATCAATCAAGCCACAAGCAGTGAATTTAAAAACAATAACATTCCAACTTTAATTTTCATGACCAACAATGGTGAAAAAACGATCAGGAAGATAAATTGTACAATATTTGTTTTATGCGTTAAGTTACTAATTCTAAATTTTCATTAATTGAATTAGATGATAGATTAGGTTTATTACAATGAAAGGCTTACCGTCACATGTAGTCTCAGGGCCGAGGGATACATCGTCTACTGCAATAAAACCAGAAGTACCATCACCACGTACGGCAACAAATTCAGCAAATCCAACAAAACCTTTGGGGATAGGTTCACAGATTCTTTTCCAACCTTGGGTAAGGGAACTTATTTGGGTTGTCGAATTAGAAAGCAAGTCGGGATGAGATAGTAAATTCAATCTTAGATGACCAACATTTGAGCCTGATATGTATAGTCGGATATTCAATGTCGTTTCTTTGAGAGTCCTTATTAATGGTGTGTGGAAGATGGCTCTATCGTTCACTTTACCATTTATAGAATCAGCAACCAAAAATGCACCTGGAATTAACATGAAATATAAACCGATTAATTTCAAACAAAACATTGTGTCGTCAGGTTGGGGAGGCTTCATTAAATTAAAACTTCCGTTTCTAAGTGATTAAATTAACACTTCCGGGTTTAAGGTCAAGCCACGTTGAAAGCACCGGTTCCCGGTAAATCACCAAAATTAAGCAATAATGAGACTGTTCAATACTTAAATGGCTGGCCATTTAAGCAGCAGCAGGTACTGTAAGAAACCGAATATCAAAATGACTTGATTCAGCATTAAATAGCTTAAAAGAGTTGATATGCGGTAAAATAAAACAACCAAGCCAAACTAATTAACACGTCCATACCTACAAAGATAAACTCCTTATAGAATTATGATTTTTCTTGGGCGATTCATTTTTTTTTTAATTCTCTGAAACCTATTTTATTTCCACGAAAATCAACATATTTAAATGGATTCACTATGTAGACAAAAATATATTCTATGCGCGTATTTACCACGGCTAGAATACGACATAAGGTTCATCTTAAAGTGGAGTAGAGCTAGTTTGGATTCAGGATTTTTTTCTCCTGGTTGCCGTACCAATAACTGAAATGGGGTGAGGAGAAAAGAGATAGATTCATACTTTCCCTAGGAAACGTATTAGCGCGAAAGAAAACACTAACAGCCTCGTGCAGTATTTGAACTCGGTTCGCCGAGTCCATTTCCTACCAAATTTATGTCTGCTTGTACGTCCCATAACAATAAAAAATAACCCATCTGATTGTACTTAGAATTGTGCTGTTGCATTTAACACATTCCCACATCCGTTTGTTTTTGACGCTCGCCCATTTAACCCTTCTAATTCTGTTGTCCATTCACCATAAAGTGGAAACCATTTTACAATTTGATAACATTCATTTACAGAATGTATATAATTTTGTAACATATTACAGCAACTTTTTGTTAGCCTTGTGTCAACTGATGTGTAAATGACGAGAGAGTATTATTTTTTATTCAAATATTTGTCTGAATATATTATGTACTAGATGAAGTACTCGTCTACCTGAGATCCATCATCAGCTTGAAGAACTACACCAAATTAATTAATGTTTAATTAGTAGTGAAGAAATATTTTAGCAAAACAAATAATTCTTTAATTTTTCTTTTGAAGTTTAGAAATTGAAATTATATCGGATTATTTACATCTTGCAGCAACATGGCTTTTAACAGTTTATTGTTTATTGTTAGAGCCCTCTTGATAAGTGACCCCCTTTCTCAATAAAGAACAAAATATTTCTTTACATTAAAACATTTCACTAGATTTTATAATTATTCACACCAAATTGGGTTACACAATATCAAAGCATTTGACCGGTTAAAGTGAACATACAAACTCGTACTATTAATATAGATTTTTCATAATTGAATACTGGAATTGTGTGCAGAAAAAAACTCACCGTATTTCTTTCCGAGGGTAAAGTCAGTTTTTGGTGCTTCTTGTTTGCTCATCATCTCTTCACCCCGCACACGTTGCCACTTGTAGGAACCAGGCGTAATTAAATTAATCAAATGACCACAGTTACTGTGTTCATAAGAACAGGAAATACCTAAAATACAAATACAGAAAAAAAACCGTAAATTGAAAGATATATTTTCTCTCTCTCTCTCTCTCTCTCTCTCTCTCTCTCTCTCTCTCTCTCTCTCTCTCTCTCACACCACACACACACACACACACACACACACATATATATATATACACACACACACATACACACACACACACACACACACACATATATATATATATATGTACAAACTCATAAGATGTTTTAGCTATCGGATATTTATTAACTTGGATTAATTTCTTTGTCATCTACCTTGTCTCTACCTTTATAAATTTTTGGGACTATCCTCGCCAAATCTCCTGTGTGATACTTCATATATATATATATATATATATATATATATATATATATTATATATTATATATATATATATGTGTTGTGTGTGTGTGTGTGTGTCTGTGTCTGTGTGTATGTGTGTGTGTGTGAGTTAGTCCGTTTTAATTTATCTATTATTTTAAATTTGAACCAGGTGAGTCTATAGAACATCCATAATTTAATCAGAAACAACGAACACATATTAAAGTTCAACATCACATTCCAATGCTTTGTTTATCCAAATAATAAAGACAATACTTATTTGCATATATACTTACTCGTGCAGCTGTCGGTGGAGTATTTGATGTCATCAATAGCAATATCACTAGTATAGTTGAGTCCACGGTAAGCAACAAACTCAACACTTAATTTCGTTTCCTTTGGCATCAAAATGCAACCTTTCAACCACATATTACCATGATTGCCACTTTCTCTCCATTTTAGATCTCTGAAACAAAGAAAATATTTGAATAAAAAACATGAGTATTCATTAATATTTTTATCATAACTAGTTTTCTTTATCCTATTCTTGCTTTGTTTTTTCACAATGAAGGAAAACTCAAAATTCAACACAAACGTCGCCTTCGTAGGAGAGTCATGAAGAGCATCTAGTCCGTAAGAAAATATCTGCCTTGAATAAATTTGCCCTACATATTGAAGATAAACCATAACAAATTCGTACAGAGCTCATGTCAAAAGCTGGAGATTACGATGAAGCAGAAATTCACAAAGCAAAAGAATAAAGGGATTAAAGTTCTTTCTTTCCTTTCTTTTCTTTAAAAAAAATTCTAAATCAAATACAACCGACTTGTAAATAACGTGAAATAGCATAGTATAATTTTCACGAAATCACTTCCGACTAGACTTAAATTTACAAGGAGCTTACCTTACATTACTTAGTCAGCAAACATTTCATGGTTAAGCAGGGACAACATCTATAGATATATTATCACTACTCCCACTTCAAATTTTTACAATATATGTTTCCCTAACTATTATTCCTATAATAATAATACTAATATTACAATTATATTATTACTATTATTATTAATGATAGTGGTAGTAAAAACGGTACCACTAAGAGATGGGTATAGGTCATGCAAATATATGGCCAAAAGTCTATAAAAAAAAAGATAAATATATATATTATTCTGTTTGTACGAGGTACTTTTAGATTATTACTAATTTCTTCGTTGGTGTCTTCTCACACCAATATTTTGTTTTGGTTTAATGTGTTCATGAGTTTTATACACCTTTTTCAATTGGATAAGGAAAGCAATGAGTCAATTATTATTTACTGGAAACAAAGCATGGTATCTGACATCATTAACATTTTTATTCTCCTTTTATCCTTCATTTTATCTTTTCTCCAGCCTCATATATTTTCGTAATGTAATGAACAAAGATAAGAATAAAAAGATGTGCTTATTCTTTAGGGACAAAAGAAAATCAACATGATGTATTCAATACTCCTCTCTCACATGTCTGAAGCATAAAAGTTATAGTCAGGGACGAATTTAACGGTAATAGAGCCCAATATGTGAAGCTTTTTGAGGAATCTTCTATTTTTGAAGATGAACAGCTTCAAGTTCACTATCTCTCGTGTTAATCTCCAATTGTATTCATTATTAACTGTACAGATTATGTTCGGAATCACATCTGAATGAAATAATAGCCGAAACAAGAGAAATAATATTCAGCCATGGTTGATGAACGGATTCTAACCACGATGAGCTGATAATATTCATCATCTGTTATTTGACCAAATATCATATCGAATTTTTAGTTGAAGATTTGTAACCATTGTTAATTGATATTGGTTATGAGAGTGCTGACAATGGAGACACTCAAACATTTTCTAGATTTTGCTGTATATTTCATGGAGATAATTACATTTATGTGGGGAGAAGTGCAAACAGTTTACAATTTGTTTTCTTCCATATCTCATTACTTTTCTCAAAAAGCATGATGGAGAATTAATTCACGCTTTGTCAAATACTTGTTGGACAAACCGTGATGAGAAGTATGAAGTCATTTATTGTTCAACTTACTGGAATATGACAAAAATAAATTTATTCGAACCCAATATTCTTCTGCTTTCTGTAGCGATACAGAATTCTATCCAAAAAGGAATTCAACCTTGTATGCATAATAGTTCTGCACAAATAGTCAGCCAATCTTTTGTGCAAGAGGAAATGAATAAGAAAGTACATGTATAAAACTTTAGTGAAAATGTGGTGCAACATCAAGTTTTAAACAAAATAAGTTAGAGAACATTTTTCTAAGTATATATTGCACTGGAAATATTCTGTACCTTGCCAGTTACGATAGTCTGTTGAGAGATCATTCAGCAAACTAAAGCACATTAAGAGGTTTATGGGGATCCCGGTGACAGAGAAGAGACGGAATGACCAAACCATCTTCAATATTGAGAGGGTATTTGCAGAAGAATTGACTTCAGGGAAATAATAAAAGTATTTACTTTTTAAAAAAGTACGCGTAAAGCCTGTTTCGTTTCATTGTGACATTACCGAAATCTTTAAAGTAATTATTGTATTTGGATTTTAAATTAACCAATTAAGTTGTTTATATTTTTTCTTGAAACGATATTGTTGATTGTATAAGGCTTTCGTTCAATATTGATCATTTACGAAACCAAATTCCAAAACCCCTCAACCACTGCAATGGATTGAATAGTACCATTACTGTTATTCTACAATTATTGGTATTAAATAACCGACGACGTTTACCATAAAAAAAACAAAGAAACCAAACCAAACGAAACCAAATTCACAAGTGAGTGATACAATCATATTTTCTGTTATAATCAGATTCTAAAAACATGCTCATGCCTTACCTTTGTAAACCTTTCGGTTTAAAAATGTTGAAGTAAACCTCCAATGAACCCATGTGAGCTCCATACATGTGATAATAAAAGGTCAGACTATGGCTGATGTTGTCTGTAGTCACTATGATACTTGTTACTGTTGCATTGTCATTGTAGTTGCCGTACGATGACTCAGTGAAAAGAAATCGCCCTAAAAAATAATAGGAATCACAGAATTGAAAATGAAGTCAATAACATATTTGTATGAACATAGAGTATTGGTATGCATACTATATATATGAGGTGTGGCCAAAAAATAATGAAACTAAAGATGTATTTACAAAGACAGAAATGAATAATGTATAAAAGGTTAACTATCTTAAAAAAAACATCCTCCTGGTATTCAACTCATTTATTCCAGCAAATTTTCGACTCATCGAGCGCGAAGGACATTTCTTTTTATATATGCTATGACACTGCGCCATTGTATCTATTCTAATTCCCTCCAAGTCTTCAAATCTTCAGTTTAGAAAACAAGAAAATGTCGCGTGGACCTGAGGGTCTGGAGAGTATGAAAAATGATGCATTTGCACAAATCTTTTTTTTTTTTTCAAAAAGTTCCGATCAACAATATCTAGACTATTAATCAACAGTATCAAGAATTATCACTGGCTTATCTAGACAGTACTCTTGGCATATAGATATCACCACTTTATTGTATAAGTCGCTAGGCTGAGCACAAATCCCCATTTGAATTATAAAACTTAAAAAATTCAAAGTTTCAGTTTCGATACTCTTTGATTATCACCCCCCCATATATATATATATATATATATATATATATATGTGTGTGTGTGTGTGTGTGTGTGTGTGTGTGTGTGTGTGTGTAAAACTCTCACAATAGGGTATATGCATACAAGAGTACTGTATATTAACATGTAGTATGAGTATTGTTGAAACATGCCTTATTTTGGAACCTGTGTGTATATTGATAAGTATCCGTACGATGACTTACGATAATGCAGTTATATCAGTTGTACATTTAATCTTAAGTAAATTGAAACTTTCAGAATGTTTTCTCTCAGTTTATATAGACACGAAAATAAAAACTGAGCATTTCATTACATAAACAACTAAAACATATGTTTACTAAATAAGTAACCTTATGCTTTAGTTGTTTGTTAATTCAAGTTAGACTGGAATAGTAGGTTTTTGATTATTGTTCTATACTCTTTTTCAGTATGTAAATTGTACATTTAATACACATAATAATTACTTCGAAATAATATGTCTTTCTTACCTTTTGAATTCATAAATGTGTGATCAAAATCCGGTCCTGTGTTGTTGCTATTCGTTGGTCCTTGTGCCACACTCCAATTGTAGACTCCAGGAGATGTTTTGTAATTGCACAGTTGTTTTGTATGGTTATCAAAATTGCAGTTCAGGTCTACACAACAGACAAAATGTAAGAGACAACATTCAATAGTCAATAAAAAATACACATTATGACCCTTTTTGAGAAAAGAAAAACACTGCTTATTATAGTTGTTAACATAGAGAATATTACTGCCTAATGCCAGATATATACAATTCAAATAAATTTTAAATTAATATATCTGTTTATCATATTAATATAATTGTCTCACCAAAAATAAAAATTGTAAATATGAAGAAACAGTTAAAGTACTTGTCTGGTTTTAATGACAGTATAAGGATTCGTTTGCATTGGTGGTCAGCTGTTTCATGTAGAATAAAATTATGCAAAACTTCTGACTAGTCATGAAAAAATCCCAGAGTTTTTAGTGAAGATTTCCAGATGACGTCTCCAAGCAATGTATGCATTTACCCAACCCCTCCACCACAAGCAGGGTTTGACACAAGGGCATTTTAAAGCGGAATAAAACTGGTTTGAATTCAGAGTTTTTCTTCTCCTAGACTAGTTGTCCTACCAAGCTTAAGTAACCTAATCTTCTCTACTATTTCTCATAAATGGAGGGAAGAATACAACAGACGGATTCATACCTTTTCCAAGGGCATTAATGCGAAGTGAAAGGTAAACAGTCTCGTCCATATATTTGAACTCGGTTCGCCAATTAACTTTTCTACGACAATAACCGTTACACACAATGCGCCACCAAACAATGTATTTTCAATAAAGTTTTATGCATTGTTAAAGAATTAGGGCAACATTATTTTTTAAAAATGTGTTTGAATTGTTTTTCCTATACAGACAATGAGGCAATGCAATTATTTTACATCTCCAGTCTGAAGAATTACCAATATACTTAATTAAATTATATTTAATTAAATGTGAATAATCATTTTTGTAATACCATTAGGTTTTTCCTTTTGAAGTTTCTGTACAATTATTTATATCTTACCGCTGATTGTTGTTTTATGCCAGAGAACCCCACCACCTCGATGAGAGTGCCTTTTTTTTCTTTGATAAACAAAGAAATTTACATTAAAGCTTTGTTCTTTGACGAAGAAGTAAGCATACCAAATTTAGTAGTTCAACATCAAACCATTTGGACGTTTATTAAGAACAGATGAAAAAAATCCTAATTCTTAATACCGATTATTTATTTGAATATTAATTGAAATAATAAAAAATGTCCTGAGATTCCTTAAATGAAGATTATATTTCACTCACGTGTTGCAGGTTTTAATGTAAATCTGGAGAAATAAAAAAAATCCATATATGTTTGCCAAATTCTATTTTATCTTTTGAAGTATTGTCAATCATTATTATTTGGACTAAATTTTTTCATCTTTTTAATTGTGAATGCAATTAAGATTTAAAAGATGAAAGAAAAAAGATTCAAATTAATAATATCTATAATTGATGACAATGCTTCAACTAAAAAGTAAAAATGAAATAAAGTTTCGATTGTCACAACTAGAGTGTAAAACAATAACAAGGAATGTAACAGAAACAAATCAGAGACGTATTCAAATGGGTTCTGTTGGAGATAGGATATCAATTGCTTTCTTAGCTTAAACCTAATGCAGCTAGTACAGATAACCAGGATTTTTTTTAAAGTAAAGGGGATGGAGTATGAGTTCAAGTGTCACCAGGAGTCTATCATTTATTATTGTCTCCGATACACGCCGTTCCTCGCTAAAATAGATTTGAGCTTGAATATTTTAAAGCAAAACGATGTGAGATTTCCTTTTCACAAAAAAAAACATTTTTTTAAATTGCAAGTCATAGCAATGTTTACATAGAATTTCTTTCATTAAGTGTGCTGTTGTAAATCATTATAACGCAAAAGACGCAATTAAAGTTTAGATTGTTTTTTATTCGATTAAATGATTAGAGCTGGACTCAAGTAAATTGAATTTAATTCATCTAAAGAGGTGAGTAAGCTTTAACTTTAATTTTAAATCGTATAGATTTTTTTCTGCTCTACATTTATTAAGGTACATTCTCCAAATGTTTTATACACCTATAGAACTTTGAATTTAAGCTACAGCTTATTTGAATATTTTAATTAGATAATGGGTGTGCCCACTGAGGACCCATTTGCTTGTGGAATGGCGTCGGCTATAATTGAATAAGCCGATTTCCAAGCGATAATCCCTAACGTAGCCGATGCTGCTGCTGCTGCTGCTGCACTGCTGCTAAATTAGAATTTTCTATTGCTTACTTGACTTGGAAATGAAAACTTAGCAATAATGTATTATATTTCATTTCCATTACATGTGCAAATCATTTGACACTGCCTATAATCGAATTTCTAGCACCGTGCTGTGCATAAATATAGCGGAATTTCATACAACTGTTCTGTGTTTTCCAAAGGGTATTAAACATTGTTCTAACACCAGTTCATAACATTATTGTATCATTTTTATAGGGGTTTTTTTTTCAAGGTTTTTATGTCATTTTTTCAAGACAGTAATTTTGGCGGGAAAATGCGATACGAAAATTGAAAAAATGAGGCAGCGAAATTTTAAATGACTCTTTAATTCGTTAATACAATTTTATTTTCAATTTAACAACAATTATATATTGATAGAGCAAACGATTGAGCAAAAATCACTCAGTAGTCTTTTATTTATTCTTTATTTTTAAATGAACCATTGTCAACCATCAATTTTTACTATTTCTTTGCTATAATTTTTGTTATTTTGTATCACAAATCATTCGGGCCATCAGTTTACCACAATAAGGAAACTGTGGATAGGAAGTAATAAAGAATAATGTCCTAATGAGATTCGAACTCTTGTTTAATTTGTCTTGGTTAAAGACATCAACTATTTTAACCGACTACGAAGTGTAACTGGAGAATAAAAGCCTAAATAAAAGCCTCTTAAATTCATCTCTTACGGTTAATCGTAGTTATTGTTTCGTTACGTTACGGGTGTTCTTGCTTTTTGAAGGCAAAGATTAGTTTAAGAGTGTTATTGTTTTGTTTTTGTTTTTTGTTCTTAGTATAAGTCAACATTTTCCTTTTGCTTTTAATTTTAAATATCTTTTAAGTTTTCTTACCATTCCCAGTTGATTTTGGGTTTACAACTGGTGGCTGCGTCGTATTTCGGTGACATCTATTATCATCCTCGTCACTAGCGTCTAAACAATCAATATATTTATCACAAAACCAGTCACGTCGGATGCACTGGCCACTTTTACAACTGATCAATCCTGGATTACAGTTACCTGAAATGGAAGAAATGCAACAATGACAAACGCTGTCAAAATTTAAATAATCGCAACCTATCGATATGATAAACACTCTCGAAATAAGGAACAATAAAACAACTCCAATCATATGCTATCTGTCGATCATTTTAAAATGCTATCAAATATACTTTTATAAATGTTGATAACACGCACAAAGAAACAAAGAGAGCAAAGCCAGTCATGACAACATAAAACACTAACAAGAAGAAAACAATTCTTTTCTCCAACCCCCATAAAAAAACAATTTTAGAAGCATATAATTTTAATTAAGGTATGTACTTTAAAATAAGTTCTTTCGTGAAATCACTTTGAAATTATTAACTTTTGCTACAACTCACAAATATTGCCCTAAATTTCGTAGCATCGGTCAATCTCACAAGACCTCATGGATCTGAACCTCAATTGTGGCAGTATAGATCTGGACTGGGTTGCATGGGAAAACTGCAGTTGCTCATGTTGTAGTTCACCCTCTCTTCATGACATTATTGTTGTCCAAGGCCATTATGCTATACAGTTTGACATTTGCATCACCACAAGTCTTACCAGAACGAGATTAAACACAATGTCGTACATTGGGGTAAATTTCGAATAATCTTTCAGGGAAATCCTGATGACTTTATTGCCTTCCATTCTCTAAAAGTCTTTGGCTTCTCAGCTCAAAATGGATTTATGTATAATTGCGAGTAACTTAGAAGTTTATTCTTAATTATATAAACCTTGTTGTTATTTTAACATTGTTTTTATATGTTGCCATTTACCAGCGAATATCAATCCACAAATATCTACGTGCTATTAAGCAAAAATATAACGACTACCAACTGGAAATCCACGTAGAACAAAGAATACACGGACATAGACCCCTAACTCAGCGACCAAGAATATCCATATATTGTGACTCTTAGTATGATTTACTGCTTTAGCACTTTTATAGTGGAACATTCTTACTATTTTGCATGATTGAATTCTCATACCATTCTTTCATTGTTAGCACTTAACTGGGACAATATACGTTACTTCTGTGTCAACCCCATCATGGGGAGTGTAATTGTGGACCTAAATATCCTTACATCAGCAAAGTAAGTGTAAGATTAACAGCGATGAATATTACAAAGACAATCCTGATGATTTTGAAACAAAAACAGGTAACTAAGCAAACTGGTAGCAACTATTATCAAGTATCCAGAAGTTGAATTGAGCATTTTGTGCTTTCAGTTTCATAAATTATATAAGAACCTTTGTATTTGTTTTAAAAGCAGACTTTGAATATTTGCAAAATTTACCTTATAAATAGAATCTACTTTTAAAGTAACAACTGTAATATTAAAAAATTGAAGTATGTTTATGATTGAAAAGATTAATGAAAGGTTGAAATATCCAATATGAAAGATATTTATTGTCATCTCAAAATCATTCTACCAACCTGGCTGAGTTGTATTAGGAGTCATAGTAGTTTCTGTGTACCTGGTTTCCCAATTTTCAGTTGTTGTAACAAGTGTAGTTACATTTGTTGATGTTTGTGCATGTGTGGTAATAGTGAAAGGATAAGTAACATTTTGTGACGTTAAGTCTGTGACTGTTGAAGTAGTTGGGATAGTTGCCTGTGAAGTAGGTTCAATTGTACTGGAAACTGGAGGAGTAAATTTGTTTGATGGTGTAGTGCTCTCAGGTGCGTAGGTTTTTGCAGCATGTGCAGTGGTTGTCTCGAAAGCAGGTTCAATTGTTGTTTGAGGTGCAGTGGTTATTTGTGAAACAGATTTAATTGTACTAGAAGCTGGAGGAATTTTTGTTTTTGATGATGTCGTGCTCTCGCGTGCGTGTGTTGTTGTATGATGCGCAGTGGTTATTTGTGAAGCAGATTCAATTGTGCTGGAATCTGGAGGAGTGTTCTCATGTGCGTGTGTTGTAGCAGCAGCAGTTGTCAGTATTGGAGGCTGAGGTTCAAGAGTGCTTAGGTCCTTGTTTGCTTCAGAAGTCTTACTTGGTTCTGTGTATGGTATGGTGGGTTGCTCTGTCAATGGACGCGTAGTTTTCGTTATTTCTGTAGGTGCCAACGAAGTTGGAGGAGGAGGAGGAGCTGTTGTTTTCGTAGTCAGTATAGGCGTTTTTGTTGTTCTTATTGGGGTTGTTGGTGGTCTGACAGTAGTAGTAATTTCTGAAAGTAAAGAGTAACATATTCAATTGTTATTTCATTTAATTATTCAAGTAAAAATTAATTTCATCAAGAAGTGGGAAAAATATTAATGAATGGAAGATATGTATAATCAAATAAAGTATCATGTAATGACCAATAAATTTGAATAATTAATCGCATGTCTCAGAGGTTCCCAAATTATGTACCACAAAATATTGATGTAGCTATCAACACATTGAAAAAACACCCGTAAAACAAATACAAAATAAATAACCCCCATTATAGTAGAACATTTGAGAACTTTGGAACATAAATTAAACTTTATTTTCCTTCATTAAATATAAAATATTATCATTAATTAATAAACTCTTTAATAAAACCTTTCCTCTGATATTTGTAACATATCTTTATGGGCATAAAATCAGTAATGAAGTATTAATACACTTTGTTTCTATTTGAGAAGGGTATCCTTAAAAGGATTTGATTTTATCCAGTTTTCCTGTTTTTAATTGTTTTGCCTTCACTAAAAGCAAATATAAAAAAGGCTTTGATGCATCGAAAAGTTTGTATCTCTTATATATTCAAATATACGTTGCTAAAAAACATTAAGCCTGTCTTTCTCATTAACTATCTTTAATTCACTAAATATGAATAAGTTATTGATAATATTTCGTAGTTTTTAATATTTTTATAAGCTAAAATACATAAATACTTTTTTGTTAAAATACATTTTTGAATTTACATGCAAAGTACGTTAACATATTTTTTGTTGTTTCTGAAGTGTCGAGCCCCAAATGAAAAATGTCTGGGACTTACAATCAACTGTTATAGAAGCTAATAAGCAAAAATACCCCAAAATAATTCCTCATATAGAAATGTTTCATATGGAAAAAAAAGTGTACGGTTTTCTTCAGTGGTATAAAGTTGCAGGCACACCACATTTTTACAGCGATTTCGTTGCTTGTAGGTTTTTATAAGGTGGGTTTGCTATCCCGACGCCCTCTGGTTTGGGATTCAGCCTGTGTTTTTAGCTGGTTATCATACGAAGACTAAAGAACCCGGTCAGTCTTGCAGAAGAGAGGGATTCATTCCTTTTCCAGGAGGATCAACGCGAAAGTGAAATGCAAACAGCCTATCTTCTTGATGACAGTTTATATCTCGTCACCATAGATGCCTATCGTCTTTAAGGTCGAAGGTTTGAACAGAAAATGTTTTTATTTAGTACGTTTCATATTCTCGGCTTAAAGAGGACACGTGCAAACTGTTGTGGCCAAAGAGAGCAGAGTATGGACGCAAATGATTCCCTAGAACAGACGCTTATCATGGCTAAATGTAAAGATGTTATCCTGATATTTTGATCAAGACAGGAAAGTATACTTGTACCTTCAAAGTTTCATTAAGACTAGTATAACGAGGATATCTAATTCATTTGATTTATACAACCGGTTTGTTACGTAAATCGAAGACATCTCTTTCTTTCTGTAACCAAATAGGCTCACGGTGTATTTTAAAATAACTCTCGACCCGAAATATATGTCGCAATGGTAGTGTTTCCTTAATCTAACAGGACATAGTTGTTTTTGTTTTCTTTTTTAATAAAGATAAGAAAAGAAAATCTTCATTTTCGTATTGCATTTATAAAAATGTCTGTTTCCGGGTTAACTTATTAAATAATGTTTTCTATCATTTGCACTTTTTATTGTCCACTTTTTTCAGAATTTGGGGAAATATTCTACCGCCTGCAAAAAGATCCAACTATATTTCCGTTACTAGTTTGTGTTTTATTGGTCAACCCTTTATCTAAAAAAATGTGATATAAGTGTTATAAACATTCGCAAAACTCTTCTTTCAGTAGTAGTAGTAGTAGTATTAGTAGTATATTAAATTCAACCTTACCTATTATGCTGATATTTTTTGTCGGATCCAGTTGCAAACGTTCTGCATTTTCCTCTATAACCTTTTTTGTAACCTGTCTTATAATAATATCAATGACAATATCAGGCTGTTGTGTCGTCGTCGTTTTGATTGTTTGTGTCGTATTACCAACTGGTGGTGGAGGATCTGTCATATTTCGAGCAGCTGGTGTCGGTGAAGCAGGTGTAATGATGATGATAAAATACACACGTAATTTGACTATAATGCTTCCTTGGCTGTAAAACAAAAATTCAATCATTTAGACTGTTATGAATTTGCAAAATTTAGGAGGGTTCCATCAGAAAAATAAACACAATAAATTCCTAATATAAAGAAGAAACACATTGCCCTATTATTGTATCTGTTACATGTAAACTTGCAGCGACACAAATATAACTTGCATAAATTTCACTGTTTACAAAAGGATATATATATATATCTTAGATCAGCTAAAGCAGAGTGTTGACTAAGCATAGAAAAACTTTTTAGAGAAGCGAGCTGCCATATGAGACATGGCTCATCATTAGGTGGGCAGCACTACTAAAATAATTCAAGGCAATTTTACGTTGAAGATACCTCAAATATTTTCACTACAGAAGACAATACACTAAAACATCTGCCTTGGAAATAGTTGATTTTTTTCTCTTCGGTAAAAATATCTTTCCTATAAAATAATTGAACTTAGGCGGGACATTCTGAAAACAGGACAGGCAATAATTGGTATAGATCTTTACCAATTTGTATATTAAAACCCAACAAGGGTTGACATGCCGTAAAATCCTACCAACCAACCAACCTACCTGTATATTAAAAAGTTAAAAATCCGTCTTGCGAGAAGAATTTCCTTTATCATTTTGATAAATTATCATAATTCTGTTTCTCCTAGACTTACTTGCATATAGTCAGCAAATTAGTCTTGCTAAATTTTTCTATTGATTAATTATTAATATTGAGTCACTAGCTACGATCGAGACTGTTGTATGGGACATATTGTAAATTGTGATGTCTATTCTGTTTCAACATTGTTTTTCTTTCTTAATTGTAATTGAATGCATCTTTGGTACCTTTCATTTATTTCTTCTTCAAATATAAAAGACGTGGCAGTGGAAATTGATAGAATTTGGTGACAAAAACAATACTAGTAGTTGTTGGGGCACTGAGACTACTCAAAAAGAAGTCGGTAAATTTGTTAACAGTCTATCATATGCGAAGGGCGGAAAATTGCTCTCGGTGGTTACTTAAAGAAAACGAAAACAAATAATAACTATAATAATAATAACACAGGAAGAATCGAGACCATCCAGACAACTGTATTGTTAAGGTCGGTTAGAATACTTAAAAGAGTTATGGAGACCTGGGAGACTTGCTGTCACTCAGACTCTATAGAAGGACCCACAGCTAATGCTGGTGTGAAAAAATCGCAAGGAGTGATATAATAATAATAATAATAATAATAATAATAATAATAATACCTAAACATAGCTAAGAAGGGGAAATTTCAAGAGAGAAACTGAATCTCTTATAACTGCAGCACAAAACACTGCCATAAGAACAAATAAAAAAAAACAAAAAAAAAAAACGGTTTATCATATTATCGCCGAATGCAGCAAACTATTGCAAAGAGAGTACAAGACTAGGAACAACTGAGTGGGAAGGGGATCCACTGGGAATTGTGCAAGAAATTCAAATTTCACCATGCCAATAAATGGTATATGCACAAACCGTAATATTTCCTAGAGAATGAGACGCATAAAATACCTTGGGACTTTAAAATGCACAGATCACCTAATCCCAGCTAGGGGACCAGACTTAGTGTTAATTAACAATAAGAATATTTGTCACCTTGTGGATTTTGTCGTTCCGTCGGATCAAAGAGTGAAGATGAAAGAAAACGAAAAGATAGATAAATACCTGGCACTGGCCAGAGAGCTAAAAAAAAAAAAAAAAAAAAGGTCGTACCAATTATAATTGGTGCCTTTGGAACGGTGCCCAAGGATCTAGGAAAGAGTAAAGAGGAACTGGAAATCAGAGGATGAATCGATATCATCTAAACAACAGCATTAAGATCAGCTAGAATACTCAGAAGTGTTCTGGAGACCTAAGGAGACTGGCTGTATCTCAGTTTCCACTGGACCACAAGCTTAGGCGGATGTGAACTCTCATTGAGATAATAATAATAATAATAATAATAATAATAATAATAATAATAATAATAATAATAATAAATTGCTAAAGTCCAAACTTGCCATTACATATATTTATAGGCATAGATCTAGCCGTGATAACAAGTATGATAAAAAAAATATCATGGCTAAAGATTATATTTTTATTTTATTTCAAAACTTAAATAAGTAGATACCAATTTTAAAATATATATATACATGAAGCTAACCTCGAAACATTCTGAACGGCATCATTTGGTGAAACACAGGATTGTGCAAGTGCATCAGCTTCTCTACTCATCAGACCTGAGAGCTTCATGTGACTATTACTTATTTCTTAAACTGAAAATTCACCTCAGCTATAAGATTTGATGATGTAGAGGGTATTAAAATAAATACGACTGTCCGGTCATATCAAATTGGACATTCAAAGATACTTCGACCACAGAAAACCTGCTGAAATAAGTGTTTTGAATATCAAGAGAATTATTTTAAAGAAAATTAGCGTTTTATCTATTGTTAATTTCTGTCTCGGTAAATACAGTTTCAGTCTTGATAACTTTTCAAAATTGCCTTATACCTGCTTTTATAGGCATTTTTCTATACCAGTAGTGGTATTTTCGTAAATTTTACAAATACAAATGAAGCAGTCCATTTTTTCATTCCAGCATAAAAAAAACTCTCGGTTAATCTCAATCACAATCATATTTACTTTATTGGAGACGTGTGTTCGTATATATCAAAATACAGGTAATTTTTTATATTTGAATCTAGATAGAAGCGTGCGTATGTGAGGACTTGTGTCTATCGTGTGCTAATCTGATCGGTGACGTGCGCGCACACACACATGTGCGCGCGCACATGTCTGTGTGTGTGTGTGTGTGTGTGTGTGTGTGTGTGTGTGTTCGCGCGCGTTTCACACACATTTTATTAATTAGCACCTGATAACAAAATAATTGTTGCTTAGAGAATAAAAAAAAGTTCATAAAAACATACATTCACCACAAAATAAAAATGGTTTCAAATGGAATTATGTTCTGAAATGCTTTTCAGATTATTGATATCCCAACTCTTATAAATAATAAAATTAATACTGTCAAATATAACTACAATATTTACCTTATGTGTCGAATAAAACTCTTAAAATCATTCTAAGAATCAATTTTGCAATAAAATAAATTCTGTTTTTGATCAAATTCTAACAGTAATATTTGATATCAAGACACTTTGTAAAGCCACCTCGTTATGATATAAGGATTTATGAATTAATCATGAAGATTAATTACTACTAACTAGTGAGTTTGATTCTCACTATGTGCCTCATATTTGCAGCCTTGTGCCGATTCTAAACTATGTTTATGCAAACTAGCTGATTACCCGACCTAGGAGCTGGATTTCTTAGGTATTTTCCGCCTTCATCCCCAATAAAATATCATGAATTAAATTTATCAAATTATGTCATATTTGAAAATCATCAATATGAACTCTTGGATTACATTTAATTTAGATGCAAGGAAGGGGGAAATTCACTTACCCACACTTTTGGGAAATCTACTTTTTTTAAAACTTAACCTTTTTAGAATTTGAAAAACAGGCATGTTAATAAAAGTCGTCGGGATAATATGATACCCTAGTGGCCAAATATATAAATTTAAATCTTGATTTCTTTCTCTTTTTTTTTTTTTTTTTTTTTTTTTTTTGTTTGTCTGTTTGTTTTAGTTTGTGTGTATGACCGAAAAAAAAATAGAGGAAGAAGGTCGTAACTTCTGGCCAGGAAATATCAGCTAGATGTCTACTTCATAAAGTTAAATAAAAGAATAAAGATTTGGTTTAGCTAATTTCACAAAAACAAAACAAGTTTAGTATTATACTTACATTGTAAATTGGACACAGGGGCTAAAGTCTTTAAAAGTTCGGGAAATTTAAAAATCTAATATGCGAAAATAAGATAAACTATGGTAGCTATATTTCTCATTATCTTTGAGTTATACGATGACAAAAAGTTAGAAAAGAATTCTGAATTATATGTTTGATAGAGTTGATTAAAAGAAAAAAACCTTAAAACAAATTTATGAAGGAATCAAATATGCTAAAAATGTCTTAGTGTTCCATTATTAATTACAAAAGAAAACTTTGGTTGCCATTGTTTTAGCCATCCTTGAATTATGCGATGACAAAAGCTAACAAAAATATAATTGCAGAGTTATAGTAAGATGGGTGAATGAACACTGAATTCAGATAACAGACAAATGTTTTACATATAAAATGATGACAAATAGCTTTTCGGAATTTTCTTCCAGTTTTGATAAAAACTTTTAATACCAGAATTTTTTATCCATGAAATAATACTAAATTTGACATTGAAAAAAAAACCCAATGAGACCAAAGAGTGTGTTTTTTTAGTTAGCTTAGAGGAGACAGTTTTATTTCTCTCCGCCTCATAGAAATACGATTATAGTTGTTACATTTGCATATAAATTTCATACACTAAATGTAACAACTATAATAGGACAGGGGTGTATTCATAAAAATAGTTTGGCCTTGATTCTAATTAAAGAGTGCATGAGGATATCGGTATTTTATTTTAAAAACTGAAATTATTAAACCCTTTAAAACCTGCCGGAAATAACATATTAATTTGAAAAGAAATCGAAAAGACCCGCCTTACAATAATACACTTAAAAAAGTATTCACGCGTCTTGGAGAATTTATATCCATTATTATAACAATTATACACTTAAATTCTTCAAGATGCTGATACCAGGTCTGTTTCAGAGAGAAAATCGAGGAAGGAAAAATTTTGATTTTTATGCTGATGTGAAATGTTTAAGTTAAATTATCTAAGAAATAAAGACTGGAGATTAATTAAAACAGACGAAAGAGTTTTTTTTAATGGCTATGATCATTCCAATATATTCTTTTTTCAGAAGGATCATGTTTTACTAAGACCATTTTGATTTTTAATATAGCCTAGATATTTGTTATCTTAAAACAGTTCTAATGAAGATATTAAGACAGAAGCACACAAATAATTATCAAATATGACTGTTTTATTTTAAAATTCTGAACAAATTAAACAATAGTGCATATGTTGTCATTTACTAAACTGAGCCTAGTTTAGCACAAAGCCTAAAGTATGGGGCACCCAGTAAGAATCGAACTCATTGACAATAGTCTAATAGTCTAGTTAACTAACCGTTACATCACGCAAGGTGCTTACAATGATGCAGGTGTACATTATGGCATTTTGTGTGCATTATATATGCATAAATTGTGGTTTGCAATAAAAATTAAATGTATTGAATCATGCAAGCAAATAACTGACCTTGATTTTCTGCGTAAAATAAAATAAAAGCATACAAAAATTTAATGAAAGAATAAAAATCAAAGGAAATTTGAAAAATAAAAATAAAATTTGAAAAATAAAAATAAAATGTGAAAAAATGCCTAATAATAAACTAAGACAAAAGATTGAGTGGAAAGTGTAGAAAATGCTTTTAGCATAGTATAAATCTGTTTCTAAATTATTTACATAATTATATTGGCCTTTTATATAGGAAAACACAGTAATATGACTACTTACACAGGTATATTCAAGTTTAAAATGATGTTTAAGATGTGTAAACAAAATATATCAATAGGTTTGTAACATTTTGAAATTCACTATATCTATGGCAATTTCCTTTTTGTATCTCTCTCTCTCTCTCTCTCTCTCTCTCTCTCTCTCTCTCTCTCTCTCTCTCTCTCTCTCTCTCTCTCTTTCACACACACATACATTCACACACACAAACACACACACACAAACACACATTGACCCTTTCTTTGTTTCTTTTTATTCCTTTCTAACTTTGTTTTTCCTGTTCTTTACAAACTACCCCAAAATAAACAATTCAGGTGTACTGACCAATTGCATAATGATTAATGTGAAAGATCTGATGCTAATCAAGGTGTTTGTTTCGCAATAATGATTATATCAACACAAATGTCA
>CM042148.1:52990055-53005055 GCA_023376005.1 Doryteuthis pealeii | reverse complement strand
AAGACAACAGCAGACAAGACTGACAATACAACTGGAAGAATAAGCGAAAAAATATTGGTGAAAGAAAGGAGACTCAAAAGATATCGAGGAATAATCAATTTATCAATCACTCTATAACTATTGATGACTGCTTTGCGTAGATGTGAAGAGATGTTTAAAAAATCGGATCTACAGTTAACATCTCTTCACATCGACGCAAAGCAGTCATCAATTGCTATAGAGTGACAAACTCCAGCCATAGCAACAACAACACAATAAATAGAAATAAATAAATGAATAAATAAAATCCATCTTACAACTAACCCATGATCTTACGCCCACTGTTATCACTTCCTGCTCACAGACGAACCACATCATCAGCAGTTGGCCGCCACCCTCCTCCCAATCAAGGCCATAAGACACTCGTTAGTAAGAGAAGTGAATCCTTCAACAACTCAGCTCGTGTCCTGAAGAAGGTCTGAAATACCGGAACGTCATAGCATCAATATTACTACCTGTAATAAACTTCTATCCAGTGTTACATTCCGTGTTTTTTCTACTTTTCTCCACATACTGTAAGATTGATTTCATTATTTTACTGTTTTGTGAAATAAATTAACAGTTTATTTTTGTTCTTAGTTTTTCAGCCAACACGAAGAACCTTTTGATTTCATGAAATGTGGCTAAAAATATTTCATCTTGAAATATTTCAGACTCAGAATGCTGAGCCACCATCTCAAGTTGAAGACTTTTTTCGGCATATTCTTCCGATGTTTTCGTCGAACATATGTTTAGACATTTAAATTCTGTATGATTAATTACCTCCTGTAGTAATATGGCTTCTTGCTGTTGTTTATCATTCTATTATTAGAGAGCTTTAATTAATTAAAGCCATCATTTCCCTATGAGAAACAATTGTTTATGTTAAAACTCTCATTGGTCCAGGAATGTATGCATATAAAATTTTGTCGCATGACATCAAATCGTTTGGCTGTCAATAGAAAATAAAAAATCTCTTCCTAATTATATATATATATATATATATATATATATATATATTCAAAAAGTGGTGGTACTTACTTGTCTGTGTAGTCGACACCACTGAAAAAACAAAAAAGAAATTGTCAAGATAATATGAAATGCAATTAAATTTTTCTAGCATTGTTGAAAAACAGATTTTTTAGTTCCTTAGATTAGTGAGAACATATATAGCTTTTATATAGCTTCAATATATCTACAATATATTTATAATGCAATTTGACTTTTAAGTATAGTTTCAAAATAAAAATAATAAATATATGTACATATATATATATATATATATATATAATATATATATATATATTAATATTTTGAAGGCCAGCCGATATTAGGAATATTTGTTCTCCACAAACTTTTTTTAAAAAACGAGAGAGAGAAATAAGAAATTACAGTTATTCGCCCATTTCATTCATAAAGGAGGAGAAGAAGAAAGAGAAGAAAAAAAGGAGAGGAAAAGGAAATAAGAAGAGAAATTGTAACCACACAAATAAAAACATAAGCACGTCCAGTTCTGAAAATAAACTCTGATGATGAAGTTCATGCTTCGAAATCGATAAGACAAAAATATCATCTTTTTGTTTTTATTTTTCATACGCATTGTACTGGCCTTCAAAATATTAATATATTATAATATACTTAACAATGCTTCAAGCAAATTACCAATTGCTTTTATATATATATATATATATATATATATATATATATATATATATATATATATATTCAAAAAGTGGTGGTACTTACTTGTCTGTGTAGTCGGCACCACTGAAAAACAAAAAAGAGATTGTCAAGAGAATATGAAATGCAATTAAATTTTTCTAGCATTGTTGAAAAACAGATTTCTAGTTCATCAGATTAGTGAGAACATATATAGCTTTTATATATCTACAATATATTTATATTGCAATATGACTTTTAAGTAGAGTTTGAAAATAAAAATAATTTACTCCACTGCAATGACCATTCATCTATATAACATGAACATTGCAAGGTTGTACATAACATTCGTAGTCTTGTGCGAAGAAAGGCGATCATTAATAAAATATTATAGCAAATTTTGTATATGGTCTTTAACAAATTATGTTATGTACGATCGCCGTTAAAATATAAACTATTCAGTATTGAAATGCTGTAGCTCAAAATAGGAATATGTAGCGGTTCAAAAAATACAAGCGCTTTTACTATATACATTTATGCAATTTTATTTTTGACAGTAGAAGTTTTGGAATCTTATTTTCAATTCGTTTCAATGCTAAGTAATCAATTATACTAAATAATATCAGTTTTGATTGTAAAATGTTCCATTAGAAATAATAAAACCCTGGTGTCTTTGAGTTAGAAGAAAACTTTCAATAAAATTAATTGTTGTGGATATACTTATATAGGGATGACACTGATTAAAGGTCAGTTGAAAACACTTGGATACCAGAAAATAATTTTCATTTAACAAATGGATATACTATATCACTAGTGTATTTTTCATCCTATCAAATTCTTTTTTTTAAACTTCAATAATTTTCTAAAAACACATTTTTTCCACAAAACTGATCCTGACGATGACCAAAGGTCAAAGCGAGTTGAGAACAATAAAAAAATAATTAACACGAAATAAATATTCTTACCGTAAACTAAGTCTTTCTAAGTGAGGCTACTCAGTCATTCACAACTAAATAGCCACCTGGAATGTTCAAACACATCTCAATCTTGAGGGATCTTGAAATCCCGAACAACGAACTGGTATCATGTCAAAAAACTCTCGATGTAGAGCAGACATCATGACCCTTGCGGCAGTCCGCTTTAGTGATGAGGACCAATTGACAGAATTCGGGGCCGGTACACATTCTCTTGGAAAGACAGGCCGATGGTAGCTGTAAGGGTTTGATGTAAGTTAATTCGAACACCCCATCCTGAAGCGGCTTCTACATAAGCGGATCATGACGGATGGCACGTACACAGTTGCTAAAGTAAAGTCTGACCATATATGTGACCTGTGTAGTATGGCCTGCTTGTCGAGGGTTGGGCTTCTCAGTCAAGTACTGTCGCATGCGAGGGGAAGCCGAGAAAGGGGTCATGTGTGACAGGGAACATAAATAAATAAACATTTTAAAAGCAAATTTGGGCCCTCTGCATGCTCACAACCGAATTACTTGTAGAAATTGCTTTCTTATGCGAAGAAGTGGCAATCACCATATATATATATATATATATATATATATATATATATATATATATATATATATTATATATATACGTGTGCATGCGTGCGTCTGTCTGTGTCTGTCTGTCTGAGTCAGTCTATCTGCCCCTATCTATGTATATGAGTGTATGTGTGCACAATAGCCCCAATAATTAAGGTTATAAATACTTCCATCAGAATAATTGTTGTTTGTTTGTTTTTTAAAGTAGTCAACCTTGCATTTCAATGCACATATAATGGTCGCTATAAGGAATGATTATTTGTCCAAGTGACCAACTTAGGTGTTTGAAGTTATTGCAGTAACGATAAATTCAGCTTTACTTCTTCTTTATTCCAAGTAGTTAATTTTCATTATTTTAAATGTCGAGTAGACTGAAACCGAATTTTGGAATTGATCTTATGAATCAATGTTATAAATACTTAAGGTTAATGAAAATATAAGTTCGTGTACTTACCCGTTGGTTTTGGTGTTACTTGTATGTCCCCTATACAAAAGAAAAATAGGTATTCAACATTATTAAACAAAAGATAAAAATACAATTTCAATATTAGAATCATTAACACTCTATTTATTATTTAACCACTACATTTAGCATGTTAATTCCAGTGATTAATTCATGTTTTTAAGCCATAAAAATGGAGTAAACGATATTGATTCAAACATTTAAACATCAGTGTGTACGTAATGGTGTACTTATATTAATATGGGGGGGGTGCTAACGTCGTCATTTCATTGGTTGATTCAAATCTTACATCAGTGAATTAATGATTTATTGTTGAGTTCATTAACTGGAAAATTATGAATGAAACAAAACATTACACGACAAAAATGCATTTTCCCCAGAAATTTCTACAAGGTGACAAGTTCAACAAAATCTGGTTGTATCATAAGGTACTGTTGTAGAGCTTTGGGTTACTGGTAATGATACTTCGCCCCGAAACCATTCTGCTTTTTTCAGCTTCAAGTATATGAAATTATTCTTTAATAATAACTAAATTGTTTTGGATAATTGGTAATTGTAAATGTGTTTATGTCAATGAGAAAGGTATTATTGCAATCAAGATCTGTTCGATCTTTTCTAATTTAGATCAGCAGTATTTCTGTTCACAAATACAATCTGAAATAGTTTAATATTTATCATAGATGAATTGTCTACTTCAATTATTGTCAGAAGAAATATGGTTTATTTTATCCTTTCCAATCTTATGGTTATAATCTAAAGGTTTGCATTTCTTAAAATTTAAAAGTTGTTTTTCATTAAACAAAAACAGTGCTCGTATTTTGAAGTAATACCACTGCCCCATGGATACTCATAAATACATAAAATACTTACGCTGACTGAAGTAAATGGCCAGTACAATACTAACAACTATGGCGCTGACTAGCAGAATAATGCCGAAGAACAATAAACATCGTTTGCATCTCTCTCTTGTGCGGCTAGAATTCTCTCCTGGCATATTACTCATAGAATCATACAGAGAGCTCTGTGACACGTATATCTGCTTTTGTCCATTCGGCCAGTCACGATGTAGTCGACTGGCCAATTCTGCTTGATAGCCATAGTTGTCATACGTGGCACCTCTACCCTGTCCTGCACCACCATACTGAAAAAGAGAAACAGACAAATCTTTATTACATCTTACTACAAAACATATTCACTAAAACATATTCTTCAATAAAGAATTTTCACATTGTACGTATGTAAGTGCGTGTATATTAGAAAATAGCAAATGATATCATTCGCCCATCGTAGCTTTTATGGATACAAGAATAAAATTTAATACATAAATTCTTCCATTCATAACGAAAGGTATCGGATTGTTTGGGTTAGGGGAATATTTATACGAGTCCCCATTCACCAAGGACCAATATTAGCAATAGTATATCATGAATATACTAACACTAAATAAACTAGAGGAAAGATGATAAAAGCTTATTTACACATGCAGAAACACCTAATATACACATGATTTATATATAAGAATTATTTTAAATATTACATAAAGTGTCCGAACAGATAAGATATGCAAATATTGTTCTATAAACAAATAGTATGTGAAGGGGGTACAATGACGGAAAAGGTCTTACTTAATAATGATGGTGAGTTAAATGGACACAGCAGAAGCAAGAGATGAGTTCTTTATAATTCAAAGAACAGAGACAAAAAAGGATCGAACATGAGTTACCCGGACCGTCATGTGACAGTCAGTGGACACACTCACTATATTGTATCACAACAACAGTATAATTTATTTGCGCTCGAGTCGTCAATTGTTTTTTCTGTGATTTGATATGGTGATATCAATCCTTTCAAATTGCCCGAATAAACTAAATAAATAAAGTAGAGAGAGAGAGAGAGAGAGAGAGAGAGAGAGAGAGAGAGAGAGAGAGAGAGAGAGAGAGAGAGAGAGAGAATGAAGTGACCCAGATGAAGGAGAAGATCGAACTATAGAGAATTAGAGGAAAAAGGAAAAGTGAAAATCGAGAGTGATACAGAGAGTGGGAAACAAAGACAGACAAACAAGACAGGCAGACAGAGAAAAAATGACAGATTTTAAGTAATGCAGTTTACCTAGTTATTATAAGTGAACATATAACGTCCATATTTGAATTTCTCAAATGCCGCGTGTTACCCCCCCCCAAAAAAAAATCCCTTGACTTCTCATTACGTAGAAAAGAACAATAATAAAAACAAACATATGATAAAAAGCAACAATAAAAAAGAATATAACTATGATAGATCATAATACATAAGGAATTTTAAAAAATAAAAATAAACTAGCAAATAAAAACAATAACTCAAACATAAAATTTTATATCGTGAAAACCAATATTCACAGCAAGTAACATAATGTATCACAATGTACCACATTACAGTATATAAAGAAAAACAAAAGCAACCACTTTGAAAACCGCATAAGCGAGAAACTTTCTTTCACAAAATGCCGTTGACTTCATGTCCACGCTGCCCTAACTTAGATATACATGGTCTATCAATGATACTGAACACTATTTACTTATGAATATAGCATACTATATTAATCAATATTAATATATATGTGTGTATGCGCACGCGCGCGCATGTGTGGTGTGTGTGTGTGTGTGTGTGTGTGTGTGTGTGTGTGTGTGTGTGTGTGTGTGTGTGTAAATGTTACAGTTTCTATCAAGAAAGTGCACGATATCTGGAATAGAACATATACAGGTAGTGTAATACAGAAATTAAAATCATGTATTTCAACAACAATTTCCCGTTTCCATAATCATCAAGCAATACTACATTCTGAATTATTTCACTGGAAGGTAGTAAATAAAAAGTACGAAATTTAATATGGATTGCAATTTATGTTCCATGACTCAAAGGATTAAAAGAAGAAAAAAACTTAACAGCTATCAATAAAACTTTAAAAATCGATATTCTCCAATTGAAAATTTAGCTTTAGGGATTTGAAAATGAGAGCCAACAAATTAAAAAGAAATTAAAATTGAACACACATGAAAATAAGTTTAACGAAATTCCCGCACGACTTTAAATCGAGAAAATATAAGTAAATAATACAAACAAACTTTTTAGTAAATTACAATGTATGTTATTTTCCACATGTGACTGTGACATGTACTTCCATCTTAACACGTTACTTTACTCCACTATATATTATAATTGATGACCACTTTTCCCTCTTTTCCTCCGATGACTGTGCATACGACATAAAACTTAAAGTAATAGACTTCGTTTTGATATTTTTCTGGGTTGTATACCTACTCGGTTGCAGTGCAAACTTTTCTCGTTTGCATTTATCTTGTTGTTAAAGCCCCCCCCCTCTCCGAAAAAATAATTTAAGAACAATGACTGTGTGACAAAGTTGCTTTTCAAGCAGACCTCATGTAGTTGTAATGTACGATGAGTGGTGAAGTGAACGATTCCCGATCCAAACAAAGAAGGAAATACACTTCTGTTTTGTCTTCTTTTTTTTTAATCTATTTTATTAAGGATTAAAGAAAGTTGCAAAACAATGTGCCGAGTGTGTTGAAAAGTGGAATAAATATATAATATAGCATTTATGTTTCGTGGCTTGACATGATTCCCTTTTTGGTCGGTTCAGTGCTCCAAATCCGTCTCCTTGTATAATATAAGCAAACAAACACTTCTTTGGGGCATCTAAACTTATTATCGAGATTATATATTGATCCGATAAGGAACAATATAGTTTTCGTAAAAAAATCTTCTTGAAATTTATTTAACAATTAAACAATTCCGATGTTCTAGGTATGACACAGAACTGTCTGATAATGAGACTCCAGTTCTGGAGATTTGGGAAATCTGTACAATCCCTTCATTAACATTACTTCCAGGTTCACTCTGACTCAAAATGATAGTAGCTGTTATGGTCCCATTAATGGGTCAGATAGACATGTTTAAAAAGGATTCGTACACAATAGGACTCTGTGAAAGAAGAGAAACCTCTTAAGAAACAACTACACAAAAATGTAAATATGAAAGTACAATGAGTGCAATTCCCTAACCTCTAGAATCTTAGATTAAAATATTATTAAAATCAATCAATAAACAATGTTGCCAACTATTCACAGATAACTAAATTTTTACCAACACATTGCACTCAACCATAAATGGATTCGTCACTGTATTTCGCAGTTTATTTTTGATGTTCAATACTTATCCAACATGAAGAACATCATTGCCAATGCGTCATTTCATGTGTTGAACACGACTATTTCTTAGCAAATGGAATTGAAGTAATAATTTAATATAGAACGAAAAAAAAAATGCTCGACGACACCATTCCACAAGATAAAACTGGCAATTCTTTACACGAGAACTTTGTGACATTTAGAAAAACAATCCATCACCATATATTCCCCTTAGTTTACAAAAGCTCATTTTTCAAGATATGCATAAAATATAAAACATTTGAACAAACGTTCAATTTTGAAATTGATCGCTGAATACATTGTCTGTCCAATTATGGAGGCGAATGTGTAACGGTTATCGTCATGAGTAATGGAATATGCAATTCGATTTCAAATCTTGGACGAGGTTGCTGGCGTTTCGCCTTGCACTAAATCCCTTGGGAAAAGCATGATATGAGTAAATAGTAGGTCTTTGGTCTTGCTGCAGTAACCAATTTAGGAGAAGGAAAACTCTAAATTCAAATCCGCTTAAAATGACCTTGTGTCGCATCCTACTTGTGGCGGAAAATTAAATACAAAATATATTTCTTTGCCTAATATTACTTCTAACGTAAGTTTGTGCACACAGCATTGCATATAGTGCTAGTAGCATAAAATTTACAAACATTTTGCATCCAATCCAGATTCATATAGCCCCCCCCCCCAGACTCCCGCTTCACTAAAATACTCTTAGATCTCAAGTTCCTTCACACAGATATCCCTACTTAATAACTGTTGTGGACAGTTTTACACGCTGGTATACCAAAATCCATTTAAAGGATAAAAAATGTGACGAATAAATTGGAAAGCTTGGCTTGCCAATTCTGCTCTACCACATGTAATAACTAAAGGGAAAGGCTCTCAATTTCCGATCACACTTTTTCGAGAATTTACAGATATTTTGGTTATTAAATTCGCTTATGAATAGTCTGGTGGAAAGATTCTGGCATCTGCTAAAATCTTCGCATCATAGACCCTGACGCAAGGTTGGACAGATTATATTTTCCTAGTGTATATCAATATCTTTAACTATTACCTGTATAAATAATACAATCATACTCAATTTATTTTATTGTCCGAGTAATATTATTATTATTATCATTATTATTATTATGATTATTTCCCTTGCCCAAGAATACTGTAGCATAATGGACCATGGAACACCTATATTTATGGCCTTGTGCCAGACACGGAGAAACCTTAGTGGAACGTAGCATGAACTCAGACCTTACGGGAGTGGGCAAGCAATGTGAAAGTCGTTAGCACCTTTGAGTCTATTCGTAGCCAAGAAGTCTGGGATTATGCTAGTAAAATTTAGTTTAATCGGTTTGTCAGAGAAAGGATGGTTGACCCGTTGACCTCTTAAGTGACACGTGTAATTTGGTAGAATAATTAGAATCTTCGAAAGATTCCAGGACATTCTAGAAAGATCGTCAGACATTTCTATATAATGAGGGAACCTTAAGATTTAGTCAGTTGAGCCCTGGAGACCGGAGGGAGTAAGGTCAGTTGAGTTTTGGTCTGCGGCCGTGGAGTTGGCTGACAGTAGTGTCGCTGATGTGTGAAACCTGAGATTTAATATTTTACACTGGACGAAGTTAAAAACATATCTATTAATGAAGCCTGATAATTGGTACTGACCGTTGGAACGAAGTTAAGGACATTACAAAAAAACATGTGTTAATGAAACCGAATCTCTCTCTTTCTCTCAATAACTTGCATTAAGAAAATAAATTGATGAAAAGCAAGAAGTACTCTTCTCATCTTTATTTTACAACACCAAAGAAATCGTACGGGAATTCATGAATGAAAGCCATTAAACCAACAAACGTGAACAGATACTTGACTGATGCTAAGGAGATATATACTTGTCAACAAGTCAAATTGACCGTGACTAAAGACCCACGGTCGTGAAACGTGATACCTTTTGCTTGACCATAAACGAAAGAAGTGTGGAAGAATTTTGGGCTTAAAGGACTGCTGGAATTCTGTGTGTGCTGATCAACGTGCCAACCCCTGATACACGACCGTACGAGCCTTAATAGTACAGTGTGTTTTGAAGACGCGGTGGGCCCCAAAACATAACGTCACGTATACTATACGATTTAGTGTAGCGGTAAAAAAAAGCCCGCTACGTACAAGTATACGATTTGGTAACGTCACAACAAAAGGCACAACGTTACAATACGTCTTCACCAAATAAGCCACAATTTTTATACTTGGTACAAAGGATTTGCGGATTTAAAAATTTGTCAGTCCTATTTTTCACCGAGAAAAAAGGTTGTTGTGGGGATTTTTAAAAAAGAAAGTATTGGTGAAGAGGTTAAAAAAAGAAGGAAGAAATTCATGAGTCACTTTTTTACCTTTAACCCCTTCTTTATTCAGTTTTCTGAGGGGATTTCTAAGGTGCCGCCAGGTAGATAGTTTGATGTACCAAGACAACTGGATGGTCAGAAATTAGGACCAACGCATTCTCAGTGAGCAAGTAGTTTTGATACAGGAGCTTCTCCAGGATTTGGGATTGTTCATAAATTCTCAGAAATCTCACTTGATTCCATCTCAAGAGACAATGAACCTGCGATCTCTTTAGGGGTGGGAATAATTTATCCATCAGAGAGGAAAGATTCCAGAATCTGATACAAAAGATCGATTGCATCTTGGAGACAAGGTTCTGCAGAGCTCACGTTTTTCAGACTTTTGGATCTAATAGCTGCATGTATAGATCTCATTCCCTGGGCTCGTTTGCATATGCATCCAATCCAATTCTATCTTCGGTCATAGTGAATCCCCAACGAGATAATATCTTCATAGATTATCCCTATAAATAGTTTATTAGCAAAATACCTAGAATGATGTACAAGAATGGAAAACGTCTTCAAAGAGGTTCTGCTACACCGTTTAGATCCACTAGTTCTATGGACATATGCAGTAGAAAAGGGCTGCGGAGCTTACCTAAATATTGACTAGGGGGAAGGAGTTTAGAAAGAACACGGGAAGGAACCATATACATTTTCTAGAGCTAAAACAGACCATCTAGCACTTATTCAGCTACTACATGTTGGAGGGGAGAGAGTTCTTTTAAAATGCAACAATTCCACAATAGTGACATACATCAACAAGGAAAGGAGCACAAGATCCCTTCAGTTGACTGAAGCAGCAGATTACAACATTTCCTTTTGTGCAGAAATGTTTTAGCAGACCATCTCGGGAGCTCGGTTGAAGGAATGGTGCTTGAACCTAAAGATAGTGGACTTGATTTTTCGTAGGTTCGGTCGCCCAAACATAGACTCCTTCATTACTCCGGATAACGTTGGAGTTGAAAACTTGGAAGTGTTTTAATCCCCTTATCCAATGGATACTGCATATGCTTCAGATGCTCTGAGCATAAGTTTGACAGGGATGTATGCCTATGCATTCCCTCCCCCAGTATTGATTCATCGGGTCCTTCAGTGTTGTATTCTTCTTCTGGTAGCCCCACATGCTCCACGTCAGTCATGGTATCATATCCTCCTGAATCTGCTAGAAGTCTTCTCAAGAGAATTACGAATTGCATCGAAAATGCTAACTCAGAAACATCATCAAATACTGCATTCAAACCCAAAGTCTAAAGTCTAAAGTCTAAAGCTAGTACCACGAAAAATATCCAGCATAGCCTACGTAAAGAAACTCTTTTTAGAAAAACTCAAGGTTACATCAAGAATAGCAAAAGGTCTTTTACTTAGAGAATGTATGAAGCAAGGCAGCAAATATACAGACGCTGGTGTATTAAACGAGATATCGATCCGTATTCTACCTCTATAAAGGATGTTGCAGATTTTCTTATTCATTTGTATGACGTCAGAGGTTACAGACCTTTAACTATTAGATATAAAATATCGTTAACAGCTATTCACAAGGGTTGGGAGAAAAGTTTTATAAATTCAGAGAATCTACCATCGAATTTGGTCAGAGGATTTTTAAAATCAAATCCTTCAGTGAGACCACTAACTGGGACTTACCTTTTGTTCTAAGGGCTCTCACTAATCATCCCTGTAACTCTTTAGATTCTGCAGAATTAAAGATTTTATCTTGGAAAACTGTTTTCCTAGTGGCCTTGGATTTTGCTGCTAGAATAGGTGAGGTAAATGTTTTATCCATGAGAGAGTGATGTTAAGTTTGAAGAGACTAGTATTCGACTTCTACCTAACTTAAAATTTCTGGCCAAGATTCAGCATTTGAAGAAAGCTTGATCGCCTTGTTTCATTCTAGATTTCACCAAATTTACTAATGACTCTGAGGATCTCTTTCTATTTCCTTGTCATTGTTTGAAAAAAAAAAAGAACAGAACAGTTACGATAGGATAATGTGTGAGAATATCCACCTCTGCAATTTTTGCATCTTCGTTACAAAATGGTGTTGATTCCACGTTGTAATATTCTGTGCTGGCCGGTTCGAAAGGCACGAGCTAGAGACATCTTCCCAAGTAAAAGAAAAACACTAATGAGGGAGGATGGTGTGGTACTTTGTGCATTTTGTGGTGGAGCAGAGGGCACTTAATTTGATGTCGTCAGCTGACAAGAAAGTTCTCTTAACTACAAGTCGACTGCTGGAATTAACTACGTCTGACTTCATATGATATGAGTCTTTTCTTATTTACTACCTATCCGATCCGGGATTAACTGCCCACAGCCGGTTCATATATATTCAGAATCCACCATCACCTCTGTCTCCTAGTCTGACCTCTCAGAAATTAGCCATAACTTTCACCGTCAAGACTTATAATTCCAATCTCTCTTAAAATTGCAAACATTAAATTTTTCTAGTCTGTCTTGTCACCAATTTTCAAACTATTAATTTTTTGGGACCCAATTTCTCTTAAATCTACTATTTAAAAATAATTATCTTTAAGTTGCCTCAATCACTGCCCAGTTGTATCTTCCATTCAAAGTGGTCTTACATTAATGGCTCTCGTGAACTTTTTTAAAATGTGGACACCCTTCAGTTATATCAGCCTTTCAATTTCTTTTTTTTTTTTATAACTTTGCTTGACCGACATAGGTGGAACTTTTATCTACTATGCACATACACAGATACACACAGACATTACCTTCTGTTATTAGTTCCTGAAGTTTACACACACACACCTACATATACATATGCATATGCATAGACCTGATATATTCTGTTTTCTTTCTTTTTTCTGTTTGTATGTTCACTCACACCATTGTGTCACAAATAAAACGCTTTTCTTTACCTATCAGAAGAACCAACATAGACCTGAAACAATTAGTTCTATTTCAAGGTAGATTGTATCTATTACATTAGACATGTTTATGAGACTTTAGATCAACTAAGTTCGAAGGTTCCATGATACCAGTTAATTAATTTCATCTTGTGCTTTGTTTAATGGAGCTTCAATGAGAAACATCCTACAAGCGGCTCATTTGTCTTCAAAAAGCATATTTGCATATTTTTAATTAACAGGTGTTGCTTGGGGCGAAGGAAATTTTGTAAGCATCCATCTTAGAGATAGTCGGAACTGCAAAAGAATAAGCGAGTATGTTTCTTTTATTCTTTTTTCCATTTCCCTCAATTCTGCTACAAATTCAATTTCTTGGATTAGTTATTCAGGTAAGTATAGATATTAATAAAAAGTAAAACCCATGTTTATGAAATATCTATACATACTTGTATACTTCCCTCCCTCCCTTCCTCTTTAAGGTTCCTGGTTGTTAAAGATGCTTAAGAGCCCCTCGCATAAAAAGTGAGATATGTCGTTTATTTCGTGAAGAGGTATTCTTGGACAAGGGAGATAATTTTGAAAAATAATATTACTCTGACGGTAAACTAAATTGACTATGATTGCATTAGTTCTACAGGTAGGTATAGATATTTCATAAAGAGGGGTTTCATTTTTTAAACTCAGTTTTATCTATACTTAATGTTCCCAAAGAAAATATTTTGATTGCTCATCAACAGAGTAATGAAACTTCCAAGACAACTTTTAGAAAAGGATAATGTTACATCTATCTTTATCCATGATTTTGAATAGAAAATGTTTGCCCTTAAATTTACGTCCACTCAACAACAGCAGATGAAAACCTATTTACTAACTGTACAGATATTCATAAGCAGAGACAATAAGAATGTAATGTTTCGAAAGATCTTTTCCAATGATAAAAAGGGCACACATATATTTTACAATCACCGAGTACAGGAAAACAAATATAATCGATATTGACAACCAAATTTGCCTATAACGATTCGCAACAACAAACAACAACAACAACAACAACACGAATAACCCTCACAAAACTTTGAACATCCGAATAGAATAACCAGAAACTTCCCGTTTAAAAGCACAAAACATGACTAAAGAATATAATTAAGATTATAAAAATATGAAAAAAATAAATATTCAGATTATGTATTTATTTATGAATCAATAGTTTTGCATATATATATATATATATATATATATATATACATATATATAGGTTACTCTATTCATAAGTAAAGAAGGCTCAATATCATTGATAGAGCATATATATCTAAATTAGGGTAGCGTGGACTTGAAATCAGCATCACTTGGTAACTGACAGTTTCTTGCCCATGTGATTTTCAAAATAAATTTATATTTTTGTTTATGTTTTTACCACTTGTGGGAATGTTTGATTCGTTTGATTTTGATTCAGATTGTGTTGCATTCTGGCAATATTGATTTTCTTTGTGTTGGATTTTAGTGCCTTCCGATATATATATATATATATATATATATATATTATATATATATATATATATATATATATATAAGAAAATTTGAAAAAACAAGTGTTCCGAAAATGGGATGAATTTAATTATCGATGTTTAAAACATTTCGGTTACATTGAACCTTCATCAGGATGTCTCTTGGGGTGAAGAAAATGATGGATGTTTTTATATGTGACAGGAGATGAAAAATCTTTTTAGTTATGCAACTGTATTTGATCAGCATTTTATTTTTGAAAGGCAAGTCGCGATCTAGTCACGCGAAGGTGTCATGACGCGTGAAGTAACTCGAAGAAATGCAAAAGACGAGAAAAAGTATTAATGGACTGATTATTTTTAAGAGAACATA
>CM042148.1:52982555-52987555 GCA_023376005.1 Doryteuthis pealeii | reverse complement strand
GGGGAATGTTCAACATTTGTTCCTCATTTAGAGGTATTACTAAAACAAATGATAATCAGCAGGAAGCAATGTTACTTTAAGAAGTAACTATTGATACAAAATTTAAATTTCAAACCTAAAATATAAGGAAATATCAAGCTGAAATAATCATACAAGTTCAATTAAACATCACTACTTAGGTTTATTGATAGCTCTTCGAGTTGAGGATGGAAAATGATTACATAGTATCATATATATATATATATATAAACACGTGGAATACTTGCTGACGTAGGAATCATATTTGTGAAACTCTGAGTCATGAATGTTTATCCAGTTGTACATATTTTATATCTTATATATTTTTACAATTAAATATATTGTGATTAGTATTATCTGCGTTATTCGCAATATTGTATTCATCTTCATAGTTAACTGTACAACGTTTCGATCGATGTGCCCTCCGGCCTTCTTCAGCTATTTATTGTCGGACTCGAGAACCTTCTTGTCGTAATCGGGGACCTTCTTGTCGTAATCGGGAGCCATCATGGAACTTTGAACCTAACCCTTTATTCAATCCACGAGGTTATCCTGTTCTCATTCCGCTAACCATAGCTGGGGTAGAGGCGTTAAGCTGTGTTAATAACTATTCTATGTTACTGCTGCCCTTTGCCAGGATTGAACCTGCAGTCCAGAGATAACTGTCACTTAGAACTGTCTTAACCTAACTCCTTTATCCACTAGGCCATGTGTCCAATTGGAAAATTATTCTGACCAGTAGTTATTTTTTTCTTTAATTTAAAACTCATGTAGATACGTTCACATATAAACCAATAGGTGGAATACTTTAAAACTTTAGTATTTAGAACTGACGACATAAACTAAATGTGACTAATAATATATAAACATATGCTCCATTAAAAATTGGAAATTATGTTTATATGATTGATATCAAATGATATTATTAACATTATTTGATCACATCAAAATATCATTGGCATGTACATGAGATTCAAGTGCCTTTGTATTATCATATAAATATACAGTGTATTCAAAAAGTTCGAGGTTGAAGCTGTAAGTACCAATGAAAACAAACAACGAATCTTTTTTTCCTAAATAGACCTCTTGGTATTGCAATTGATTGATGCACATATGAAAGTGCTCTTTTGATATGGTGGGAAGCTGTGTGGTCGTATTTATCATTATACTTTCCACTTTATCAAATAATACATTTAAATTGCATTTTCACTTCCGGAAACAACAAAATGTTACACGGAATTTGATATGAAGAATATGAACGGTGATGCAATTGCACAGCCCAGTGTTTCACAAAAAAACATTTCGTTTGAAATGTATCAAGACTGTGTTCATTTTTTTTTTTCAAATTGAGAGTGACTTATCGAGACGAAATCTTGATGTCTAGACCTCAGCCTAGACGGCTAGATATTATCTATTTAAAAAAGTTTCTCATCTAGGCACACGTTTTTATGCAAATTAAAAAAATCAATTATGTAAATATTCAGTCTCGATACTTTTTTTATCACACATGATATATTTCATGCAATGTCTTGATATTTATGTTCATTTTTAATCGACTTATTTATTAGTTTCGTTATATATATATTTGTGTATGGAAAGATATTTTTGAAATAGATCACATTTTCTTATTCCATAACATAAGAAAATTAATGACAAAGAAATTAATCTTTAAAAGCATTTGTACTTGAAAAGTGTTATATATATATGTGTGTGTGTATATATATATATATATATATATATATAGAGAGAGAGAGAGAGAGAGAGAGTGTGTGTGTGTGTGTGTGTGTGTGTGTGTGTGTGTGTGTGTGTGTGTGTGTGTGTGTCCAAGTGTTTTTTTCTCTTCATATATCAGATACAATGGATTCGAAAATCCAGGTCAGTATAAAATGACACTTCGTAGGCCTCGATCCTATACTTTCGTTTAGGAAATCAAATATGTTATTTATATACTTACAGTCCTGTCGTCCATGTTCGTAAAATATTCCAATCTTTTAAAACATTGTGTACACAGAAAAATCCGTTTAAGTAGCCTTGGATTCCAAGTTCTTTACAGTATTACTTCACAGGTTAGATAGCTTATCTATGCGCTACAGGATAAGGATATATAGATATAGTGTTTGTTGTTATTCCTTACCCTTGATGGTCTGTATTTCGTTCACGTATTTCTGAAATTAATAGGTATAAATGCTGTTGTTGTTGTAATTAACGCAATGAATATACCCAGAAATATTTTGTATATTATATAAGTTTGTTTTGTTCGAAATCTTATTTAGTGTATTCGTGTGTACTTCTGAAAACCCACCTCTGTCGAACCGATAAAGACTACAGTGTTCTGTTACACTAGCTAATACTACTAGTTGCTTGACTACACTCCTTATGCGTTACTGTTTTGTCACACCTGAGTGATTCACCTACACTATAGGTATCCTAAAAATATATCCCTGTTTTATTTAATCGTCACGACATTTTTGTCCTCACCTACCCAGTTGCATAATTCAGGGTAGGGCAGTAAATTTGATAAAATTTTCTGAGTAAAATTGTTACAATGAAAAGAAAATGATTCTATTCGGATATCACAAGGTTTAAATATATGATCCCTTATATGAAAGATTGAACGTCTCATTCAAAAGTATTAGATTTTTTTACTTATACTAGGAATAAATTAAAATTCTATGTTTTTATTTAAAGATCAGTTTGTTGTAAAAAATTGATTTTAATGTCGAGATTTATAAAAATATGGGCAAAAATTCTTTGAAAAATGACCAGAATAATAAAGTGAGAGATGAAAAGTGTTTTTCTTTAAATCGAATAATTTCAACTTGAAGGGTATTTGTATTGTTCTCGTGATAAATAACAGAATTATTTCCTTATTATTATTTATGGGTTTAATAAGGTAGCAGCAATTTTAGAAATTATCACTCTAGTCAGTACTTGTTAAATATTTACAATTCTCTGATAGTAGTTATTGTTGGGGTCAGAGTTTTATCTACTCTTAACCCTGTTTGATATAGTAGTCAGTTATCTCTCCCTAGATTCTTTGTTAGTGTCCTTGTTAATAAAATGGACATCTAACGGGTCTTAAAAACACCCTCATGTTTTTGCTTCATTGATTGAGTTCGATTATCTTGCCTGAAATATATAAATAGCCTTCCAGATTCTTAAGACATATTGGTGACAACGCTCGAAGCAAGTCAATATGTGCGTAAGTGGGTATTAATGACTGAACGACTTGCTGTATGAAGAAACCAAAGTTAGAGAAAAGGGACCTAGTGGTATTTAATCGAAAGCTATGACGTCGAAACATCACATCAACAAAAGGGGTCCCAAGAGTTTTAAATTTGAAAAGAAAATGAACACATGAAACGTAACTATCGACTACTTGGGGAAAATACTAAAGAAAATGTTTAAAGAAACTTACCCTCCACAACCAAAAAAAAGAAATCTTTCTTCACCAAGAAAATGTCAGTAGACTTTAGTTGTTCTAAAAAACGGTAACGTTGTTGGCCTGTTTGCACACTATGCATTATTAACTAATAACGAAAAAGGCCAATAGATGGTGGACTCTAGAGTGATGTGTCATATATGTGACTATTTAATTTTATAGAAATGAAAAACAAAGTTTCATTCACGGGTGATGTTTGATGAAACTTGTTTTTTTCGTTTTTATAAAATCACATAAACTCAGATTCACTTCCATTTTTCCTGATATATGTCATTATATGAATAGGCTGATTCATTTCAGAAGATTGGATGTAGCAAAGGATGATGGAACCTCAGTTGAAGCGTTAGGAATAGTTCCTATTCCTAACGCTTCAACTGAGGTTCCATCATCCTTTGCTACATCCAATCTTCTGAAATGTGGGGAAAGAAAGATAAAAAAGAAGCAAAATATGCAGATTATATGAGACACAATATGTTCTCAAACTAACCTACAACCTACCGAGTTGTGTCTAGAGCCACTAAATCTGGAAAGTCATGTTGTCGACTTCTGGATGATAAGCAAATAATTATAGCAATTGGTTCAAAAGTTAGAAACATATACTATTTGAACTGTATTGAAAAACAAAAAAAAAGTCTATGCACCAACTATATGTACAGGTAGGAATACAAAAGAGGAGATTCGGTATCGACATTTTAGTAATCTCGGAGCAAAGAATTTACAGAAGCTAGCAAGAGATCAGCTTGTAACTTGCCTTGATTATGATGTAACAAAGGACATCAACTTTTGTTAGCCATACATGGATGTAAAACATCACTGAACCGCATTTCCAAAATCTGGCGGAAGGTTAGTTACACAACTACTGTATATACATCATTCTCTAGAGAGATTTTTATTTGCTCACAAGCCTCAATCGTCATATATAAGTTCAAGCCTTCGGAAACTTTTCGCAAATTATATATATATATATGTATATATATATATATATATATATATATGTGTGTGTGTGTGTGTGTGTGTGTGTGTGTGTGTGTGTGTGTGTAGTTAATGTTGAGTCCGCGTATGCTTCTTTATAGATATATGTTTTTGGAAAACGTTTTAGCTATATTAGAAGCACTAGTACAAAATAAAATACACCCTCCTGGTGATGTAAAAATAGATTTTTGAAACATATTGCCTGAGGGGTGGGTGTAAAAAATTCAATGTCAGCGAGTTTGTACCCTAAGTAAGTAAAAGCATCAAATTCATTATAGGATTAAAAAATAAAACAATTTGAAATGTAAACTTTAAATATGTATTAAAATAAAACAAACTATATATAGATATATAATACCAGTCATGTATTTATTAAAACTTGTTTTAAAAAATAATGAGGACTGTCTAATGTTGCATGTTCAAATTTTGAGTGTATTTATTCTATTTTATGACGATATTGGGTAATGTGACGTAAGCAGTGACGTAATTTTTGTTACAGACAAAAACCGGAAGCGAATCTCTATTATTAATAGATATGAAGAGATGAGAAGAGTAACAAAAAAAAAAA
>CM042148.1:52947555-52980055 GCA_023376005.1 Doryteuthis pealeii | reverse complement strand
AATATGTGCATTCATTATGTAATCGCCTGAAATCTCCCTTCGGTGATCATTAAAATAAACGTCGAGAGGTATTTTACTTATAAAATTGATATAATGATGTATTGCAAGTAAGAAAAATAAAGGGAATTGCTCCATAAGAAGTATTTAGTATTTATTTTCCCAGAGAAACTATTATGAGAAGTAATAGATTATAATAAATATAATGAGGCTGAAAATTCCTTTAAAAGTTCCTTTATTCTTAGCTGTTCTATTTCATTTTTAAACTGTCTACTAAATTATTATTACTCTCTTATAGGCCGCCTTCGGTTGCCATTCATCTCGATGCCCAGTCACATTCTATTTATAGAATTCATATTATAATTAATTTCAAATAGATAATTGGGAGTCGTCTATAATTAGTATTTGATAATTATCTCTTTTGAGAAATTATAATGAATGGGGTAAGCGCGTATGATGACCACTATTCTAAATAAAGAATAAAATATTTCCATTATAATTTGTTAATTAACAAACTGGAATAGAAAATATTTTATTTTTAAGAGCCTTCAAAGTAACAAATATATCGCAATGATATGCTATTTTTTGCTGATTGCGGTAACATATATACAAAATTTAGATCATTACAATATAGATGTATGTTCAATAAATAATATGTATATGAACAGCCAGTACTAGTATTTGTCAACGGCTCAAAATATTTCCTTGGTTTCTGATGATTTAAAACCTTTATTCAGAATATCTTTTCTTGATGCTATTAGTGAATAGCTGTAAATAAGCTAAGAGTAAAAACAGTCTTGAGTTGCAAAAAAGGTAATATGAATCAAATACAAAGCTCTATATTCCAGATATGTATGAGACATGCCAAAATAGAGGAAGGGCGTAGACTGTTCGGTTAGTAAAGAAGGCATAGACTTGCAAAACGAGAAAAATGTCCTCCATTGAATACGATAAGAAAAGAAAAGAATTTAAATCACTGAAGAATCGACAATACACCGAATTAAGATATAGGTTAGTGAAATAATTATTTTTTAAATGACAAAATATTTTAATCTTTGAAAAAGAAAAAACTTTAAAGACTAGTTAAAAACTAACGGCATGTCAACCTGTCATGAGTTATTTTAGGCCTAGCCTATAGGTTAGGGAATCGCGTTCATTATACATTCATATTTACATTTTTTGTGTAATTAATTAATTAATTAATTAAGTAATTGTTTCTTAAGAGAATTTTTTGCAGACGGTCCTATAGAATATGAATATTCTTAAACATGTCTATTTTACCTATGGATGGAACCCTAACAGATACTAACATTCTGTGTTAGTGGATCTGGAAGTAATGGCAATGAAGAGGTACTCCACACTAATCCGATCTTCAGAACTGGAGCCTCACTATCAGATGCAGTTTAGTATCATATTTTTCTTGTATGAGTTTTATTTCCTGTTGCGTTGAAAAAAGGTCAAACAAATAAACTTCATGAATAAATCTATGTGTTGAATACAGTTGAACAAACAAAATTGCACGTTTCAATGTTCTGTTAAATATGATAAATATAGGTAAATATTTTTCAGCAAATGGCAATCTTTTCACCACTCACCACCCCCCCTCTCTCTCTCTCTCTCTCTCTCTCTCTCTCTCTCTCTCTCTCTCTCTCTCTCTCTCTCTCTTTTGTATGTATATATATATATATATGTGTGTGTGTGTGTGTGTGTGTGTGTGTGTGTGTGATATCTTTTCATTACGTTGACGTTCATAGTTCTCCATAGCTTCCTTTCTTTTATTGTTATCAGCAATAGTTATTCTTTTAAAATCCCTCTTTGCCTTTCCTTAACTATTTGCTCAAACTTGTCAAGTTTAAGCAATGAGAAATAATAATGTTATACAAAAAGTTGATTGCTTTGGTTCGAAGTTGTTGTGGGTATTTGTTACAGTAGTCCAAGTTAAATAAACGAATCTACTGAGGCTATTCACAGAGAAAAGTAAATAAAGATAAACCATGACATATTTTTGGGCTCATTGTTATAAAAGATTTCTTTATGTAAAAACTGTAAATCTTTGTTGAACAAGAGCTGTTCAGGCTAAGTTGCAGCCTGAAGTATATATGCCTTCTTTATTATGATTAACGAGTGAGAGAGAGGGAGAGAGAGAGAGAGAGAGAGAGAGAGAGAGAGAGAGAGAGAGAGAGAGAGAGAGAGTAATAGCTTGTATATTAAACAACAGAATTCATGAGGTTCAACATTCTGATTTTGTGTTCAGACGCAAGGCTTACAATCCATTCTGGAAAAGTAACTTAGAAAAAGCACAATTAGATAGATGTATAGGAACATTATTAATCTTTAAAGCGTTATATAGAATTGTTAAAATATACCGATATATTTTCTTCAATACAAAAAAAAGGAGTTGTCTTGTAAAATATATTCGACGTGTTGATAAACAAGTGATCCTGCTTTGCAATTAAAAAAAGGTGAATGAATTAGTTTAGTAATTTGATAAATATTAATGAATGAAATTAATTCTATCCAACAATAAGGGCGAACAGAATTCATTTCTTCTCGGCTGTTTTGACAGTCTGTAATTCTTTTGTGGTGTGTTTTTTATGTTGAGTTTGAATATAAAATATGGTGAATTTGAATAGAATAGAAATCACAGATCAAGGAGAGTATTAGGCTGTAAAACGTATTCATTGGATAAAAAGCTCGCCTTTATTCTACCAGGTGATAAGTTTGTATATTTATGTCTCTTTATGAACATTTTTCTGGGTTTGGCAACTTTGATTTATAAGGCTAAAGAAAGACACTTTCCATAAGATATGTATCTTTGTATAATAATAAAATACTTGGCAATATAATAGAAACAAAAAAGAAAAAACGAAATAGATCAGTTTTCTTTTTAGCGTCTAAACAAAAGGTGTTCTTAGTAAAGAGTTGTCAATCATCAGAAAACCAATGGTCGACTGATTCTTGGGTTAATTGATTTTAATAGCATGTCAATCCGTCTAGGGTTATTTCATGTCTAGAGGTTAAGGAATGGCCTGCATTATACCTTCATATTTGTATATTTTCTGTGGTTTCCTGCGATATTTTTACACGCGAATACGAATATTTGCATTCGAATACGAATATTTTTTAAACAGATCTATATGGAATCCTAAGAGGTACTGCCATTCCGGGTCAGAGTATACCTAAGGTTAATGGCATTGAAGGGGTACTTCACATTTCCCAGATCTCCAGAATTCGAATCTCACCTACAGTTTGATTTCATATACAGATCACTTCTTCTGAGGTTCTTACTCCTCTACGGGGAATACAGAAATTTTAACTCATAGCTGAGAGAGGAAGTACATTGTGAACACAAATAGTCCCCGCTAGAGTTTGAACTTGGTTCACCGATTTTATCTTTGATGACAACGACCTGACATTGATGCAAGTATTTTTGAAATGTACAGATTTACTTTATAAAATTTCCCGACACACGTCGACATGCCGGATTATTGTTGATGCACAGAAGAGTAATAAAAGTAATTAATTTAATCGAACTGATCATGAAAACTTATCCAATGTATATAACCTTAAGTTTAGCTCCTTTGACGCTAAACAAATCTGTTTAATCCAGAATGTAAGCCATTATGGCATCTTTTGTTGTGTTAATTTCATTTAACCAATTTAGATCATTTAAAGACCAAATAGAAATTCCTTATCTATCAATAAGGCTGCATTCACAAAATCTTTAGTGTATCTATCACCAAATCTAAAGTTTCAATTTTCACTTCATAACACTGTCCAAATTTACAACTTAAAAGAATGGAAAATCCTGCTAACCTTTTAATGATATTTTTTTATAAAAGTTTTTATGAAAAAAAGCAATGTAAGCAAAATAAAATTGCATATGTATATGTAAGGGATGTACTTATTTTTAAACTCCAAAATTCCTATTCTTAGAGAGTTTCAATGCTGTAAAGTTTGGTAATAATATCTCATGATATCAGTTTTGATTGTATAATTCCCACAAGAAATCCTGATATTTTTGGTTCAAAGAAAATTAACTTCCTTAATAACTTAATAGAAGAATTGCTACGGTGTAATTATTTATCGGCAATAGATATTATAACATCAATTCATTTTTCTTCAGAAAGGACACGTATTTTATTTTATATCCATGAGAATATATTTATATATGTAAGTCTAGCACATGGGTATATGATAACCTTATCTTTATCATAAAAAATGATTTTTAATCAGATTTTTAAAATCTTTCAAATGGGGAATACTGTTTCATGCTTTATTCATAGTTAATTCATTTCAACTCTTTGCTATTTGACTATTTTGTTTATTTTCTTAAATTTCATCTATCCATAATTTCATTGGCATTTTTCTTAATCCACCCCAGGATACAGGCTTTTTTTAATGTCTTTAATACATAAGAAGTAATATGCCATCCCAGTTTGGCCTATGAAGTATTGGCAAGACATTTGAATTGAAACGTGTCCTTTTTCCTAGTATGATAGCTCTAATAATATCATAGAGACCATTCCGATAATATTACCCATTGCCGACGGGAGAGGGAGATTAAGGCATTAGCGGTAATTGAACGCAAACTGCCTTGGCCAGAATTTGAACTCTGCTTGGCGATTCCATTTTACATGCTGATAACCGTTATACAACACATACATCCAATTATATATACACGCTGTTTTTCCTATATGTGGGTTAAAGCTTATTCTTGAGTTGACTTATCTCTTGCTACTATTCGTGACAACTTATCGTGTACACTCCATAGTTAACTGCTTTCAAGTCAGGGTGGGCGAGTGTTAGATGGTCAGATAACATCGTTATTACACACGACAAAGTATTGTCCCTAAACATAACAGACCCACATGCAGCATGAAAAGACAATTCTCAGGGTTTTTCTTTTAATCTTGCAAAAAAGCAAATAATCATTGATTGAGAGGAAAGCCTATACATATAAGAGATGTATCTATTTTGAATAGTTTGGGTTATAGAGTTCCAATGTTGTAGAGTTCGATAATAAATGATGCCAAATATCATCCATTTATATCTTTGGTTTACAAGAAAATGAACTAGTTTAATTTTTTTTAAATAATAAAGGTGTACTTATTTATGGCCGATACTATATAGATATATATATAGTCATCCATAGACACCGTGTTTCGACGTATCTCGTCTCATCAGTCTGGCTAGACTTAGCAAACTACACACACACACACACACACATATATATATATATATATATATATATATATACCAACAAAGAAGCATACGTGGAGCCCATAACAACATCCTATATATATATATATATATATATATATATATATATATATATATATATATATATATTGGATATAATATGCTCTCAAAACAAATAAGAAATAGAATTTCAAAATATAATTTATTCCAGTACATTTTGATAATATCTACTGTTAAGTTATACCTTTATTTGAAGCGGTAAAAATTGTTTTCATTGATCATTTACTCAGCAGCAGAACAAAAACTCAAATTAAGTATATTTTCTTTGTTGATTTTCAATTTCTGTAATTTAACATATTTGTTATGCTGCACTAAACGAGGGGGATATTCTAAGAATAAATCTTCCTTACAATTTATTTCAACGAAAACTACAACAGGGGGAACAATAGCACCGTCGGATATTAAGTTCGTCCTTTATTTCCCAAGTTTGTTTTTTGAAAAAATTGGACTTCTGTTTAGACACCTTTTTTAAGGATGAGAAGAAATGAGCTTTTATTTATCAGCAAGTCAACAATAAAATTGTTCTATGAATGTTTATAAGAGGTTTGAGCTAATTTTGTGCTGCTGATTTCGAAATTTTAGTCTTATTTTTATCCATCTCGCATCATTTTTGTATGATGGAAATACTGTATATTTGATCAAATCAGAACTGTGAGGAAATTATAGTCTGAAGATGAATGTAGCATTGTTTCTTCTCGATTATGTAATGAAATGGAATTTCATTGTCTGAATTTCAGAATGAAAACAAGAGGGATATTTTTAGTATGCAAGACTTTTTGTTTCTGTTTTGATTTGATAATTCCTTGTGTTTTGTAAAATCAAATATTTTTGTGTGGTTTTATGATATTTGAGATGTGTCAATAAATTTGAATGTTGCTGTATTTTTTTCGGAGTAAGACAAGTTTACACAGTTTACTTCAACTTTCGACAGGAAAATCAGTTTAAGAAACTTTTCTCAATATATCGTGGCTTTCTGTTGAAAAAGCATCCAGACTTTCCGGACAAAAATGCTTTTTTAATTAGTACTTCGAAATTGTAAGAGAAAATTCAAAATGTCTCATCGTGTAAGATATTGATTTCTTTTTCTGTAAGCCAGTGTAGGATAAAATAAATAATCTTAACAAAATCATTTTCTCGTATAACATTTTTTTCTTTTTATTCTCGTGTTAGATAAGACATAAAGTGTAGATCAGTTTTTTATTATTAAAGAAAAGCAATTATGAAGAAAAGATTTGCCCAATCCACTTTTTCTTTCATCTCATAATGCAGTTGGCTCAGATTTAGATTTAGCTGATGTATAACAGTTACACAGATAAACACAAAGTTTCGACACAATAGATGAAAACGTTGCTTAGTCGAGAACATAGGCTTCAGATTGCTTACAGTGCTTGCTGGTTCTTAGATGGTCACTCTTCTATTGAATAAGCTTTATCTCTGCTTAACTCCGCTGATATGGCGAGAACAAGTGCTTTTAACGTGACTTGACCTAAGCATAAAAAACTAAACTTGGTTTAACACAAGACCAAAAAGGCGAGACCAGATTGCTAATCATTACACTATAACGGGGTTTCCTATCTAGTAAGTTTAGCTTAGTTCAGCATAAGGTCATAAGTATGGACACCCAATGAGGCTCGAACTCACTAACAATGGCCTCCCAGCCTTGCTCGCTAACCATTTTACCACACGAAATTTGTCTTAAATCTCTCGTGATATATTCACTAATTTTAAGTCAAAATAAATTCCTCCTTATAATCGTTACTGATTGAATAATTGTAAATAAGAAATCGATAAACAGTGTTATGAACTGTGTGGCATACTCCTCTTTTGAAGAAGTATCCACCGATCACAGAATCGTCTCAGCAAAATTACACATCAGCTTATGCAGAAACAAAAAGCAACCCTGTAAATTCGTATTATATGACTGGTACGCACTTGTAATCACTACTCGGTAACGGTAAGAAATAAATTTGATATTCTCTATGAGACATCAGAAAGACATATTCCAAATGAAAACTTTGTCAGCGCTCTCCTAAATACACTGTCCTTTTAGATACAAAGCTTTAAAAAGCTGAGAGACAGCTAAAGAAAAGAGATATAATATAAAATAAAATTCCTACATAATGAAATGAACCTAAGTAATGTCAATGTGCAAAATATTGAGCAAGCTCAGATAAAACTAATTGAAAAGTACAAAAAAAGAAGAAATAGAATACATCCAAGGCCAAATAAACAAAATCAGAAAATCGGTAGAAAATCACAATTAGCATGGCAAAGTGAAGGATGTTAGTGGTAGGAAAAGCACCCCTAGATCACAGCTATAAATAGTTAGGCAAGTAAATAGGCTCCTGAAGTGATTACTTCAAGAAACTGATGGGTATCCCTTCCCCTAAAATCATAGAAAATAATACCCCCAAAATCGCTGATAGCCAACTGGACATTAAGTAGGAAAATTCACAATCAGTGAAGTCCTAAAAACAAGAAAAAGTAGAAAAGCAGAAAGTACCCCCGGAAGTATGGAAAACAAGAAAATTTGATGACATACTTCTATACTGAAGTAGAGAAAATCCTTAGGAAAAACCAAAACTGGTTTCGTAGAAATCGATCCACAATTTCACAAATCCTAACTATCCGTCGAACCATACATAAACAGTCACAGATGCAGACTACGCTGATGACCTCGCACTTCTTGCAGATACACCGACTGAGTCACTACTACTAGAGGAGGCAGCAAAGAATATCGGCCTCTATGTGAACTCCGATAAAACTGAGTTCATGAGTTTCGAAAAGAAAGGAGACATCTCCACACTCGACGGTAAGCCTCTTAAGCCAGTAGAACAATTCACATACCTAGGTAGTAATATCTCATCCACAGAAAGCGATGTTAATACACGAATAGGAAAGGCATGGTCGGCCACAAACAAATTATCAGTCATATGGAGGTCCGATCTCATTGACAAGTTAAAGAGACAATTCTTCCAGGCCGTGGTTATATCTGTACTGCTGTATGGCTGCACCACTTGGAACCTGACGAAGCACCTTGAGAATAAGCTGGATGAAAGCTGCACAAGAATGCTGTTGTGGAAACAACACCCCACAAGTAAGCAGCTGTATGGCCACCTGCCCCCATCTCACAAACCATCCGAATGAGACGGATTAGGCATGCAGGACACTGCTGGAGAAGCAAGGATGAGCTCAAAAGCGACGTTCTCCTGTGGAAACCAACACAAGGACCTACATTGACCAACTATGCGAGGTGCTGGTTGCTGCGCAGAAGACCTCCCAGGGTCAATGTGTGATAGGGAAGGTTGGCGAGAGATTGTCATGGATATCCGTGCTGTTTGCGCGACATGATGATGAGGATGACATACTCAGAACGTCATTAGATCCCAGAAAAGGAAAATTCCTCACCCTTAAAAAAGCAAAAAGTCGGCGATATCCCTCAGATAAAACTGAGTTCATGTGTTTTAAATAAGATGGAGACATCTACACACTGGATGGTAAGTCCCTGAAAATAGTAGACCAGTTCACATACATAGGTAGAAATATCTCAACTTCTTCTTAAAGCGATGTCAATGCACGAATAGGAAAGGTGTGGACTGCTATAGACAGATTATTCATTATATAAAAATCCGATCTCACTGATAAGATAAAGCAAGGATTCTTCCCAGCAGTAGCCGTATCAGTGCTATTGTACGGCAACGTCACATGGACCCTAACAAAGTGCTTAGAGAAAAAACTAGAAGGGAACTGCGCAAAGGTGTTGTGTGCTGCCTTGAATAAATCTTGGGAGCAGCATCCCACAAGAAAACATATGTACGGTCACTTGCCTTCAATCACACAAACCATCCAGGTGAGGCAAAGAAAACATGCTTGACACTTTTGGAGAAGTGATGTTCTTATAAGGGACGTTCTTCTATGGACACCTACACATGGACAAACCAGTGTAGGCCGACCAGAAAAAAACCTACATCAATCAGCTCTGTGCGAATTCTGGATGCCGTGCAGAAGACCTGTCAGGGACGATAACCGATAGGGACGGTTGGTGAGAGAGAGAGGGGGTATGGGAATCCGTGTGCTAAAAGCGCAACATGATGATGATGATGATGATTTAAACGATAGTAATAATCACCTTTGAAATATGTTTAACATACCCACGTGTCCGTTATGGCATTGCGTATAGTGCATTGAGGAAATATAAAATACTCCCTGAAGTACTCGTCTCCGTCGTGTAAGTAGTTAAGAATCATAACTGGTTATTTTCTGATTCTATTGTCAATTGGGAATTTATATCGAAACGTTAATTGATACAATAAAATTCAAATCTAGATTACAGAAAAGAGATGTATCAATTATGTTTTTATATTATCTTATGAATTTTCAGTGAAAACTTTCACGGGGTTTTATAGAGAAATATTTAAGATTTTAGTGAATGACTTAAACAATTTAATCGATTTAAATATTTTTGTGTTCTTTTTTTTTTCGACCATTAGAAATAATACTATCTAATTATTTTAGATCTTCATCTTGAAAACCTATCATTAATATAATTAGTTATGATTAAATGTGAATAATTAAAATAAACGTATTCTTTTGGGGTTGGTAATTTAAATTATTTTCTATTAGTTGTCTTGCAGGAACATGGCTTTCGTCTAATGAGGAAGATCTTTTATGTTATAAAAATTTCCCTGGCTTTAATGATTTATGCATACCAAATTTGGAAGCTACATTCAATCGTTTGGCTATCTATAAAAGATGGACAAACAAATACTCCTCAATTATCAATATATATTTACAGAACATATATATCAAACTCGACATTAATATCAAATCCAAGCCATCGTTTTGGTAACGGGTAAATTTACAAATAATTATTTTTGTGCCTCACGTTCATTGCGTATATTTCGTTGTAAGTTATTTAAAACTCAATTATGAATGCTCCATTTTTTCACATAACAAATTACTCTGATAGATGGCAACATGTCTGTACCGCTTCATAGTTGAATAAATATGATTTAAGTTCTATTAAATGATAGAGTTACTTGCCTGATCATTTGTTAGGAATTTTAGTGGGGAAACATACACGAGGTGGACATGTACAAATGGAAAAAATATCTGTAAATCTTTCTTTTTGTTTTTGTTTGTTTGGGGATAGGGTGGAGGTGTATGTTGTTTTTTTATGTTTTGTTTTTTGCTCACCTCCAAAGATGTAAATTTTTGTTTAAGATTCTCAAATGACGAAAATAATTTTATATCAATCAAAAAATAATAATTCTTAGGTTGTTTGAATTTCTGAAATTAAGCAATGTCATTACGTATGTAAACGAATGGGCACATCTCATGGTATAATGGTTATCGAGTTAGACTCGCAGACCATTGTTAGGAAATTTGATTCTCACTTGATGTCTTGCTACTGCACTTAATCCAAAGTTTCTTCATTAATCAGATAGAACGTCATACAATGAATATTTTCGATAAAAATCCAGTTAATAAGTTATGCCTTTAAATCTTGAGCAACTTTCGTCAGGTCACTTTAGATTTATTCCACAATTGTTCAATCAGATGGATTGGAAATAAAGGAAATTCAAACAACTGCCGCACATTTTGTGCAGTTTTACAAATAAGATAACAAATTCTGTAGAGCTTGACAGAATGCATAATATACACTATTATAAGTAGATTATAAAAACGAAAAAATAATTGGTGAAAAAAAAAACCCTAGAAACTTGACCAAAAGACTCACCTTTATCAAATGTTTTTTGATTGTAGCTCGATTAGCGGGAAATAATCCTTGGGATATAGTCCGAGGTGCATTCTTTTTTGACATTATATCCAATATGATTCCCTTTGTTATGCTATCTATATATGCATATATATATTCAGAATTATAATATATACCTATATATGTGTGTGTATGTATATATAGGTATATATCTATATCTATCTATCTATATATGTATACATACATATATATATTCTCAGTTGAAGTAACCTTGTTTAAAAGGAATCTTTAGTTAAATCCAATAAAATAAAAGTTTTTAAAAAAACTGATCACTTTCACATGTCTCGTTCCGCTCTTTCTTTTTCTCTCTTTCTCTCTAGTATCTTTTTTTTTTTTTTTTTTTTTTTTTTTTTAGTTTTCAGCTTTCAGATGAGGAACTTCGAGAGAAATGAGAAGGCCAGACTTAATGGAGAGGGAATGTTTTGGATTAACTCAGAAAAAAACGCCTTTCATGCGAATTCATGGTCAAACAAAACAGTACAAATCCTCATTACCGTGAAATAATACTTATATTATTATTATCATTATTATTATTAGACCCCATGTGTGAATTTACCGTTGATTTTGCCGTCGGCAACAAAACGAACGGTGAACGTCCATTAAAAAGACGAAAGAGTTTAGCGCTTCCAACTAGAAGTAATTGGATTATTAGTTAATTTTCTCCACGTTAGCGTCAATAATTATGACTCAATGTCAAGATAGATTTGCCGCTTATGAAATGCAGATAAGAGTCTTAAGTCAATGAATATATTTAAGCTGTATTCAGAGGTAAAATAAATCAAAACATTTTGGACTTAATGTTTTATTTACACTCTGTTGGTCAGATGAATTAGACAAAATTTGAAATATTTTTCGTTCATTTCAAAAATCCAATTCTACAAAGCAAAGATTTTATTAGTTATTCTTTATCTATTGCCTTACATAAACAGTAATAATCTTGATTTAGATATCAAAAGAGACATTTTAAAAAATGATGTTGATGTTGACACACGACAGTGTCATTGCAACTATCTAGAATAAATATTTTGAATTAATTTGTTCAACTATTAAACGGTTTATTCTTACTATGCATTTTCAATATGGTTGAAACAGTTTGTTTTGTTGTTGTTTTTTACAGAAACTAAAATTTGGTGTTAAATAGGTTTCTTAGCATAAAGAAACGTAAACAGCGTCGTCGTCCAAAATTTGAATTTGGCCCAGTTCATTTTCTATGCGCCTCCAAAACAATTATTTAGCCTTATAGAATCTTAGAGTAATAAATAAAACTTATTATAGATTTTATACATCTATATAGGTTGAATGTAAAAGAAGCAAAATATATACTTTAAAAAGCATACAACTTAATAGACCAAATGAGTCCAAGCACATTTTAAACAAAAAGATTTTTTATATCATATTTCAAAAATAAAAAATAAAATTATCTTAGTTTTAGTTTTTGTTAAAAACATTCACGGTGTAAATGAACTAATTATCTTTTTGTTTTCCTAAAAAGTTATTGCATTATCCAAACGTTTAATTAAGTGAGATACTCAATTCGGAAAAATGCTCCATTTGCCTTAATGCTACTTAAGATTTTAAACATTCCCTACTTTTATCATATGAGCTGATGATATAGTTTTTTTTTTATTATAAAACTGTAACTACGTCTTATTTTCTGTCCCTTTTCCTTAATAGAAGACAAACTAAGGAAATCTGTATTCATAGTTGAAATCAGGAATGTTGCAACTGACATTCTAATCGAACAGATAAAACTAGTTAAGAAAAACAACAATCAAGAAAGAAAATTATGAAACTGATTGCCAGAAAACTTTACGAATTAAATGTTCTATATTTTCTTTGTAGTTTTTTTTCTAATGATAAGAAAATAATTAAGTAAATTTGGCGTCCTCAATCTGACCTCAAGTCTTACAACATTGAAATATGATAAATACTAAATGACTAAACTTGCTGGATCACTGCAGTCAAGACAGCAAATATATTCTATTACGTATCAAAGATTTCTGTAGGGTTTTGATTTCATTCTATCTTCAAATATCTTTTAACTTCAACATTCCAAATAATTATGACATCTCATCGACGATTCGTAAACTGCAACCAACTCTAAAGAATAAATGGTTTCTGAAAAATACTTAGAACAGCTTGGAATAATGTGATGGCATATATCATTAAAAAGTAATGTGTAGAGAGAGAAATATCAAGTATCAATACTGTACGATATGATACAAACTAAAGTACATGTCACCTAGGGAATAGGTCAAGACTAAGATCACAACTAATTTTATTTTACAATATTTGTTATCAATTTACATAGAACGGTTATGAATGGTAAGTGTTTGTATGATAGACAAATACATATAACAGTGATATGATTAACATGATTCTTACCAACTGGCCATCGGTTAAACAGAATTGATTATGGTTATTATTACTAGTTATGATCGAAGTCTTAAAAACATAAATAGATACTTCATCCAATATTTTTATATCATCTTATAGAGTTAATATTTTTACAGGAAAAATTTCACAGTTTCATGGAGAACTTTTTGAATTTACATGAGTAACATTTAAAGACATTTGTCGATTTAAAGATGTTTGTTTTTGTTCGGATGGTTAGTTCTAACTAAGTAATACGGCTAAGTGATTGTTTTATATCTCCAGTCCCAAAATACAAAGAAACGAGAAATTAGAGAAATATTATTTCAATATTTGTTTGTTTTTTGATATAGTAATCAGGGTTTCATTGTTTTCGGTGTGTTAGAATAATTATGAGTTATTACCTTTTGAAAATCTATACTCTTTACTTAAATAATTTCATTATATATATATATATATATATATATATATATATATATATATATATATATATAGTAAAAAAAGTCGTCGGGGCGGCCTAATGTCGGTATCAGCCATCAGCGAGGGAGTCTATCCCCTTTTCACTAACGCCAGACCAAGGAGATTGTTATTTGCGTCTGAGGTGGAGCGCCACACCTACCATCAGCAACTTACTTTACCGTACAGATCCCTGTGCTACTCATACGCTGAGTATATATATATATATATATATATATATATATATATATATATATATATATATTGAAGTAATGGAACAGATACTTCATTTAGATCCCAAGGCCGGGGAATTACACACTGATTTTGTATTTAAATAAATTTACTCGGTTGTATTAAACGACACGTGGTATTTTTAACGTATGTCCTCTTGTCCTTGTCACGCACAAGTAAATTTACTCCATTCGCCAACCCAAGTCTGTTGCAAAAGTCCCGGGGAACGATTCTTTGATTCTAGCAATAGTATACAGATAATAAATTCTAATCCCAGGTAGAAATCACACGTAAATAACCTTGTAATTTCGGCGGAAATTAGTATAGACAAGAAAGACAAACAAAACAGTGAAATTATATTAATATACATATAATATCGTAAAGTTACCAGGGCAAATTTTTTCTCCAAGATATTTTTAGATTTTTTATTTGCTTTGATAGAAATTCATGTTATACAAAAATGAAACAAACCTAATGAATAAATAAATAGGAAATTAAACATTGTCAAGACAAAAATTTGGTAAAGAGATCTGTCAGAATATGTTGAAAATCTATCAGTTATTACTGCTTTGTTTTTAGTCTTATGTAATTCATTTAGATTTAGATTTTTTCTAGAAGCAAGGAAAACTTAATGTGTATAATTTAGACAATAAAAATTAATCAGTTTTACTTTTTAAAGCACAAAAATGTATACAGATCAACTTCCGTTCATGAAGTGTTGTTTGAAACATTTTCTTCAAAAGAAAGCGAATATATTTTAATTTAATGACGAGATAAAAGTTCATAAATTATTCTTTTAATCGACCTTGATTCAATATCATAGCCAAATCTGACATGTAGCATTCGGCGATCTGCAACTGTTGTTTTCCACTTCGTTTAACACTGTTCATTGAAGCATGATAAGATTTTGGGTGTGTTACTTACTGCAAGTTAAATGGCATCTCATCAACCTAACTGTAGTGCATCAATAATTAATACCAACAAATAAGTGTGCATTAACAGCAATTGAAACAATCTTTTCTGAAGGTAAAACATCATTTTGCAACTAAGCATTTAACATGACTACTACAAAAGAAAATCACATATAATCTAAAGACCGATTAAATAAATTTATATTTAAGTTATTTCAATATGAGCTCGAAAAGCACGAAGATCTGTGAGAGCAATGTATAATAAATAGCCGAGCGACCAATATATTTCGTAATAATGTCAAATAGCCCAGTCAGCGGGTCTTAGAATACTCTGACTATATCTCCGACAGAGGGTTGAGACACCAGCCCTTCCTACCCCAAAAGGGGTAACCTGAGTATTGCAATAAACTGCAGCCTGGGGATGATCTAGTTTTGAATATCTTGGAAGTGTGAAGTATCGCTTCATTGCCATTACTTCCAGGTCCACTCTGACCCGGTGAGGTAGTATCTGTTAGTGTCCCATCTATAGGTCAAATACATCTGTTTAAAATTACTCGTATTTGATGAGAATGTGTGCAAAAAATCCTCTTAAACAACTACACAAAAAATGTAAAAATGAACGTACAATGAACGTGATTCCCAAAGATTTAGACATGAAATAATCCTAGCCGGGTTGATAGACCGTTAAGATGGATCAATCAATCTAATGTTAAGGTTTTATTGCCATTTTAACCCCCACAAGGCACCAACAGAAAAAAGGAAATATGTTAAGAAGTTTTAAAATCGGACATAAGCTACATTTAAGCACTTATCTGGGGTTCCCACATCTGCACTTATTTTGACTGGAAACTTTCTTACACGCTTGAAATAATCAATTATAACTAATTATAAAGTTGATGTGAAAATTATAAGTAAAAATTAGTGAAATGAATAAAGTCGAGAAAATATATTCGAAAAAGTTACTCATTTGAATTTAAGATATGTTGTTCTTACCACCTAGTGATCAAAGTGATATAACTACTTTTCTTAACATAGTGAAATATTCTTAACTGTTTTAAACGTCAAAAAATTGCAATATAGATACAATTTAGAACTTGCATTGATGTCAAAATGGTAAGTTGAAGGTTAATTTTCTGTTGTATTGTTGGGGAGAAGCTGAAATATCTTATTTATCTGCCCTTGATCAAATCTCTTTGCATCGAGGGTTAAAATATAATTTTAGAGTAAATAGAAATCAGGAGTAGTCAAAATTATAAAAACAATTTCGAATACGTCTTTTTCTTCTGACGATGCAAAAACTTTAGCAAACTAATGACGTAGCCAGAATTACAAAGCTGTGTACCATTAAACTTATTAAAGAAATATAACTTTCATCTCATCAAGACAACCACGAAGAATTCAATAAATTAATTGACCGAATTACGCGTATAAAAATACAAGCAAACTAAGAGAGCTCTGAATTAAAATCAAGGCAATTAAACATAAAGTAGTGATATTTTTATGTATTCATGCTATTTGACCTTTTTGTGTCTCAAAAGAACTTTGATCAGCTCCTTAAATATCTTCTCTAATTCATTTCCTGGGAAGATATTTCATTGTGTCAATAACTCTTCCAACCTTTTTTTATCTTCATATCTTATATATTTTGCTTAATTGGTAAATACATTTTACTGTTGTTAAATTATGATATTAACTTGTGTCATTCCTTCTATGTATTTATATTTACTTGAATCTAAATATAGATTACAAGAGGATAGGAATATTTTTATAATTCACCAAATATCAGTCCATCTGTACTGCAAACGATCGATCATGGCTTCAATGAAACTTCCAGAAAATGTTAGTCATGTATTAACATTTTTTAAACTATATTAAGAAATTCGACTCCATCTGGTTTTTCAGATATCTCTGTGTCTTACTGGCTTCATCGGTTATCCGCTTACCCACATTCTTAGTAATCTTTACGAAGGGTAAATGGCTCTCACCTGTCTCTAGACTACCTCTGACATAGCCATGTGTCGAACTAAGAAAGGATCCGTTTCACTAGGATTTCAAAAAGCCTTAGAAACCCTTTTTTAAATCTACGAGGGTGAGTAAAAAAGTAATGCTATTTTTTTTATTTCATGTGAAGTTTTTTTTATATAAAACTAAGGTCTACATTGAGACCTTAACGAGGCTCAGAGTAAGAATCCGACGAGTAAGACCCAACTTGCCAATCGACAATGTCCTCCTTCTACATACAAGCACCAGGATAAGGGAGAAAATCGCCTCATTCGGGTGGACAACTTTACCACATCCTCCATACTCACCAGATTTAGCGCCTTCAGACTATAATCTATTCGGCCCCATGAAAAAGGGTTTGAGAAGCAAACATTATTTTAGTGACGAGGAAGTGAAATCGGTAATGAAGAAGTGGCTCAAAGAACAGTCAATGGAATTTTATGGGGCAGAAATACATGCTCTCATTCGAAGGTGGAACATTGCTATTGTGAGGAAAGGTGACTATATGGAGAAGTAGGAATGTGATATACAGAGAACCAGCTTTATTTTGAAGTATGATACAATTTTCCTGTATTGGTAATTATACCTGTCCTAAACAAAATGTCATTACTTCATTACTTTGTCATTTAATAATATGTCTCTAAGCCTTGAAAATAATAAAGTTAAATATTTATTCGAAATATTTATTAATCATTAAGGAGTTTTAGAGGTATCTGAGATTTTTGAACGAACTCAGTCATCTTACATATGTCACGTTTGGTGAGTATCAGTAACTCATAATAAATAAACGATAAAGACAAATAAAAATCCTTTAAATACGAATAATTATAATAAAATTACTATTATTTCATTTTCAATAATGACCATCTTACAACATACATGTAATTTATTTAACTCTAATAGTCAGTTCCTCCGATATTTAAATCCCTAACAATATACTATAAAAGTTGAATTCTATCCTTGTTTATTAAAGAAAATCCCTTAGTATTTTACTAATTCAAAGCTATCGGCAAAAATACCTGTGAAATAATGTTTCTTTTTACATTCATGAATTTTTATTTTACCTGTCAGACAGTAAACAACTGACGCTTTAATCATGTTTAATTAAAAAGTACAAATAAAAATTACATACAAAGTTCATTGTTTTGGATGCGTTCCAATATTTTTCTCTAAAGAGAAAGTTTATTCTAAAGTTTATTCTAAAGTTTATTCTCTATTTTTTAATAGTCATATGTCCATAAAACATCACTCAAATGCTAGCAATTATATAAATATAACGTGTTCACAGAAAATTATGATATTATCAAATATTGCATTTCAAATGTAAGTTGTTGTTTTTTTTGTTTTTTTTTTTGTTTTTTTTTTTTTGTATTACGTGATAAAATCATTTTAAATGACTATTTATAAACCAATGAAATTCGCTTTTAAACAGAAACCTAATTCTTTTATTTTCTTCCTTCTACGTAGTCGTTGAAGTGTGAAACTTGAATCACAGCGGGCGATAGCGGGACATGAATTAATTTAATAACCCAATTTACCTGCCGATCCTTGTGGTAAAAGCATAAGAAATTGACCTTGTGTCGCATCCTGCTCGTGCGGATTGTCATATATATATATATATATATATATATATATTATATATATATATACTAGAGACGTAGGTAGTTACAATAGTATCAATATATATGTATTTACCTAACCCCTCCACACGAGTAGGATGCAACACAATGTCAATTTTTTAAGCGGAATTTAACAGGTTTGTATTCATTGTTCCTTCTTCTAGACTGGATGGCACACCTAGTATTCTCAGCTATTTTAAACTTAGCTGGAGAGATAATAGTTGCATCATGTCATTCTCAATAGTATTAGTATTGTGTGAAATGCAAACAGTCTCGTTCCGTATTTGAACTCGGGTCATTTCATACAATGATAACCATTACACACCGATCGCCTCTTAATATATAGATGATTGAATATTTGTTTATGCATTAACAGAGCAGAGAAAAAAGGGTAACTAGCAATGAAGAGTAAAACTGGATCACAGAAAAGATGCTCATTTGAAAAATTAGTTGGAAAAAGAAAAAGTGTATGAATGTATGAAAGAAAGAGTTAGTGAGTGAGTCAGTGGAGTTGAGTGGGTTAGAGAAAGGGTGATAGAATTTTTTTAACACTGATTTTTAAGATTTTTCCAATTCAGCAGCAGCAGCAACAACAACAACAACAACAACAACAACAACAGTTTCTTCTCCATGGGAGTAAGAATTCATTGTTATTTTTCTCATCTTTAAAAACATATTTTCTTTATCTTTTCTTATATAAAACATACGATATGATTTTTTTAAATGAGAAAGTATCGTTATAGTACACTTATGTACACAGAGGAATGTCCTCTTCTTGGTTTTCATATCTCAGAAATTCATATAAGAATTTTAAGATCGATGCGGCCTCAATATGAAATGTATGAATAGAAACGATTGGGGAAAAATCCTTCAAAAACTGGCACAAATGTCGACCCATCTTTCATTCCTCTACAGATTTAGAAATTTAAAGCTTATCCCAGCTGTTTTAACGGATGAGCAGATGAACGCTCATTCATTTGGAAGAGGATCCAGTATAACTGCTGGATAAAATACCAGTTACAGAGTGAACTCTCCAACTGGATATATAATTAAAGTTATTTAGTCTTTCATTCATTTTTAACTGCAATATATCATTACCTTTATACAGGAGAAATGTATACATGTATATATCATAAAGATTAATTTTGTGCTAGTTATATTATACTAAATTAGTATAATAACCCTGTCGACGAGGCTTAAAATACACTGACTGTATACTCTTCAGATGTGTAAGGCTCTTACCCCACCAAAAAGGGTGTCCTGTGTATAAAATTACAACTGATAGTGATGATACAATTATAAAGAGTACCGCTTCATTGTCATTACTCCCATGTCCACTCTAACCCAGAGTGGAAGTACCTGTTAGGATCCCACGTATGGGTCAAATAGAGCTATTTAAAAATTAAACCGATACAATAAAGAATAAATTGCAGGTTTATAGCTGCGGGGGTCCTCCCCCAATTTTTACCATTTGTAATATTTTTACAGGGCTTTATTTTAACAAAATACAATATAGAAAGATCTACAAGAAAGAAATAATGACAAAGCAAGGTGCTGGCAATTTTAAATTTCCTTGTCGCTAATCTTATTGGTGGTCTTTCATAACTTAAGGCCACATTCTAAATTTTATTCGGCTCCATATCTCTGCTACGATCCTGAATTGTAAATAAACAGGACATCTGCACACACACACACACACACACACCACACACACACACACACACACACACACACACACACACACATCGATTGATGAATTAATCGATCGATTAATATTTTACTTAAGTATCAATACGTGAAATCTATAGATCTTATTAAAATGTATATCTTTCCCGGACATCCCCCAGAAACCGTACTAAACTTTCTATTTCTAGTAAACTTAAAAAATCAATTTCTAGACAAGTTGTAAGTTTTTTTTAATTCGCAAGATTAGCGTACATAAGCTGCTAATTGATGCAAGAATTATCCCTGATTGTTATTTGGAAAACAAATGAATATAAAAAGAAATAAATTTGACATGTCTTTTTTAAGTAAGAAAGAGTTGAGAATCATCGTCCTGGGAAATGGCCACTACATTCTCTCGTATAATATCGAGGACCGGTCTTATCTAAAGAATATACTCTCTCATGATGCGTGAAATATCTGTCTGGGTCCTTTGTCTATTTCCTTGGTGATAATTTTTGCCACATTGTTGTAGACGTCATTGAATTGCAGAGAAAACGTTTCGACAAATAGGTGTATCTGATGCGCTTCAATTATACTGGTCAACAAAATTGTTGTTACATTAATATCAACCACTATTATTATATATCTTTAATGTATTGATTTCAAATATGAAGTTGTTTTTCCCCTGAATATTCTTATCTTTTGCTATCGAGGTCTTTCAAAATATCAAAATTTTATCTTTGTCTCACTGTCAACGTGGTCTATCAGAAGAACCATGTGAGTGAATTATCATTAAATTAGCTGGTGAATAAAAAAGAAAATATTACATAGTCTAACTTTATTTGCAACACAATTTGAATACAAAGGATAGACTTTATATGAAACTCATTGTTAGGTAAGAAATCGGTTGCTATGAAGATAAATAGCTCACTTACATTTTAATCAGACAGGAATGTGTGCTTGAAGTTCTTTCGTTTGTGGACTGTATAGAAAATAGAGTTTGACACTCATGTTGCATACTAGGTCATGAAAAGATGACAACAAATTTGTTGCACGAGTTTCATAGTTGTTGGCCTTTTTATTACTGAGAAAATGTTCTATTACCGCCACAAATTAAAATCATACTCCCCTTTCCTTATTATTCATCTTTCTGACAAAGTATTGATCCCATACAAGTGCGTGAATCTATCAAATACACTTGCCTTGATTTTCTTGAATGACAGAGAATGGAGAACCGAGACTTTGTTTTGGAAATATTCACCGTCAGTATTTAATGCCCTGAAAAACTGTTGTATCAGGTTCAGCTTGATGCGCAGAAGAGGAAATATGATCTTTTTCTCGACTGACGATTGAATAATTGACAATACTTGGCATACTGACGTAAGGGCCACTCTTCTGGTTCCAATGCTTGTTCTTTTTTTTTCTTTCTTTTTTTTTTTTTTTTGCTTGGTTGTCCCATATGCAAATAAAACAGGGATACTTTGTAAATCCTATTTGTTGACCAAGCAGGAAGTTCATAATTTTGAGATCCATGGAAATTGTCCAGTTGTTATCGTGGTATTTTAGTAGGTCTATCACAGTTTTAATGTCATTAGGATCCTCTCGTAAACACACAGAATGACCTACTGGAACAGCTGCATAAACATTGCCATTATATAGTAGAACACACTTCAGGCTGTGCTTAGAACTATCTAGAAATAATCTCCAATCATTTGGATTCTATAATGGAATTCCTAATTCCTGAAGAAAACCTGAGATATTATATACTTCTTCTATATTATATTATAGATAAACTTTTCCTCTTTAAAAGATTCCACAAAAACCTGTTCCCGATTTCGGAAGTTTAAACTTTTGTGGCTTTGTTCAGTAGAGCCTTTTTTTGCAACCTAGAAGCTAAAATTTCTGCTGCATTTTTGGAGAGACCCAATTCACACACACAGTTATTCAGCTCTGGCTGTTTAAACTGCTGAGGAGTTGATGACTGATGTAGCATAAGAAGGATCGTCAGAATCTGTCTGTATTTCTTGAGTTAAATCATCAGTCTCTTTCATTTTATTGATACTCTCTTCTTCAGATGAAGATTATTCAGTAAAAACTGGAACTGGTAGCTCATCAGAGAGTAGAGTAGGTCGTATTGCTGATGGGATACTAGGATAAGTGATGTTATGCCTGTTTTTCTTGCCAACGCCTTTTGTATTGACCAGACAAAAATAGCAGTCAGTTGTGTGGTCCTTCGATTCCCGCCAGGTCATGGAAACTTCGAAAGGTAAACCCTTAGGTTTTTTTTTCGTTCAGTCACGCAGCATTTCTTTAGAGTTATTTCTTCCTTATATTGCACCTCTGACAAATAAGCATGAAGTATCCACAAATATAGCAGAAAGTTCTGGGGGTTTTCACACATTGATGTGTCCTTGTAGCCATGTTCAAATTTTATAGAGAAAAAATTAGATATCCTTATTGATACTATGAACGCGTAAGTAATTTATTTAGCTGGAAAATGATAAAATGTAATACCACAAATTGCATGAAAACTAGAGCATACATAATAAAATTGTTTCCATATTTGAAATCAGCAGATCAAATATAGTAAAAAAACAACAGTAAAAAAAACTCATGCAAATGAAAGTTTTAAAAGATTACTGCCCAACCCAGGGCAGCAATCTATAATTTTGATAAGAGCTATTATCATTCCACGAGGTGGGTGGACATTTGAATTGATATTTTGTGATTTTAATATTGTTCCCATACTTGTTAAACAAGTTGTAAAAAATAATAAAGAAGACATATATAGGAGTTCTATTTAGATTTTGTTTCAAACTATCTGTGTTAAAAAGATTATCATCACGGATCCCGCGAAATTGAAAGAATCAATTCGATGAATATAAGAAACTTTTATGGGGAGATTAGTCACTTCTTCTTAAATCAAACTCAAGGAACATAGAAAAAAGATGTTGAAAAATTTGATATGGCAGATAACTGAAGCGAGAGAGGGACGTATATTACTCTTTCTAAGATGTAGTCTAAATAACAGTAAACACCATTGGAGAGAGAAAATATTAATTGAATCAAGACCAATAGGAATTTCAACACGGTGAAGCTTTCATTATTTAACAGGGACATGAAATAGTATGAAATTCTTTTCTTTGACAAAGAAATGATTAGGTATTATAGCCAAGAATAAATTAGGGAATAATCTGTATCGCATCTTTTATTGAAAATGAAATAAAACCAAATAATATGAATTTTCTATTTGCAAACATTTTTTGATTTGCACTATTGGAAAAATTAATTTTCTCTTTCTACACAAATAGTACACCTGAGGAAGACCGGAGAAAACTCTTTGAATGGCATACAAATTATTTAATGATCAATGAATAATAATAAATGGAAATATTAAAGTTAATTTTCATTCCTATGCTTTGCCGTTAATTCTTAGAAAATAATTTTAATGTATAAGATATAGGTATACAGGAGGAGATTTTCTATGGGGATAAGGCTGAAGAATTTGGACCTGAACATTTTCTAGAGCTTAATCTTCAGGGGGTGACTAAAATTAAGATCTATTATAGAATCTCTACACCCTAAAAATTGTTCGGTTTTTTTTATTAGCGAAAACAGTTACGTGTCTTTTAAGTGTATACATTTTTAGAATAATGCATGTTAACGAAATTCCACATTTTAATAGAACCAATGAAATCTTTCGGGAATATCACGGTACTAATACAGAATAGTAGTATGGTTTGATCAGAGTTTTCTATGACACTTTTACGAAAAATGACGGAAATTAACGATACCAAATTTTAATACAAATAAGATAAAGCATTTAAAATAAAGCAATACAACAGACCCCAATAAGCAAACGAATTGTACATAAGATAATTTTTACTTTTTCTATCTTATCTTAAATAAAGCATGGAAACAGGCAGAGGTCTAGTGGAGTGGTTCCCCTTAAATAGAATTTTTTTTACTTTTTTGAAAAAAATAAATTAGAACATTATAATTTTGTGATTTTTAAAAAGAAGCAAAAACTATCTGCCCCCAGTGATTTTTAATTAATACTTAATTGAAAATATTAGGGATACAGCTCATTTGTACCCAAAATTAAATCTTCAAAAAAATTAAATCAATTCTTAAATTCAGTTTTAAAATGTGTCCTCAAAATTCAAATCGGTATTTGGAAACCATCTCTTACTTGCCCTTGAAGAAAATCTGCCCTGAATTGAATTGTAAAATGAAAAATTAATTAAAATCAAACTATTTTCGTTTTAGAAAGATTTTATTTTGTCTTAGGGAATTAATGAAATTATGGTATAATGAAAAGAGATTATGTTATTGAGCTCCCAAAAGTATAAGCTGAAAAATCAATTAAAAAAAATATATATTTTCATTTCAATTTTTAATTCAAATTTTATAAATTGGTTTTAAAATTCTTTATTGAATTTTCCCAGGCTGAAGCTTGAAAAAATATTTCTATAAATTTTCAAAAAATGTTCAAAAAATAATTTCCTTTAATGAATAACTTCTGAAAATGTAATTAAAATATGACGCCATAATTATCTGGTTTTAAAGGTTTTAAGAAATTAAAGTATTTTTGCGGCAACATTTTTCCTATTCTGCTTAAGCCATTTTTTCGTACATAATGAGAGACAACCCACTTTCAGCAGGGTTTATTAAGGGGGGAATATCTAATAACCCTTTGTTGGTTTTGAAATAAAATCATTGTACATCAGTCCGCAATTCCGCATAACGATTCTTTGAGCAATTGTTTTTGTTGTCTGGGGAAAAGTGCGTCGTATGCAACATCAAATAATCTATTAATTATTTTCTCAATCCCATGAATATATCCTAGTTCACTTTTTAGCCTACCCTTCACTAATGCCTTTCAAAATGTTCAGTATGCTAAAAACGGATATAGATGAGGGTATTATCATTGTTCCCCACCGACAGGTCCTGAGTATATGAAAAAACTTTTTCTAAAACACCGCTTCAAGGCATCAATTTCAATTGCTGGATGTGTTTGTACCAGCCACATAAAGACAAGACAAGCAAATGACAATTTACATAAATGATATTAAAACCTGATGATTTAAAAAAAAGGTCTAGAGGAATTTTTCTCCTGTCCATAAGTGCTTAAAGCCCATACTAATCAATTTCATACGGAATAGTTACATTTAGCATTGTTAGTAAAAACAATGAATTGGTTACCACATCTGGGTATTTCGAAGTAAAAAGGGAAAACTCCATTTTTCATTAAACAACCCGTACTGTCAGCTTGAGCAGAAGAATACGTCAACTGCACCTCTGCAGAAGGGTAAAATATACCCAATGGAGCCACCCGTTGGTCATGAGTGGCAACCAGTGATGCTTAAGGATGAAACCCTGGTGGCTGAGCAGTCAATAACATGCAACACTCCACTTTAGATCTTACTTAGGCTAGACAGTAGGTCGAAGACGGTCCCTTGTGAGCAATTGGCTAGTTACGTCAAGCCCTATCACCTATATGATTGTCCCAACTCTATTGCCCATATGGCAAATCCCCGAACCTCTTTAGGATGTACTAGAAAGCGGTGGGTGAGGGTTTTAGTGTTCTGGATATGACGTTAAACTGCATCTAATGGCGAGGTTCCAATTTTGGAGCTTTGGAGAGTTTAGAGTACCCCTTTATCGCCATTACTCCCAGGTCCACTCTGACTTGGAGTGGTAGTACCTGTTAGGGTCCTATCTCTGGGTTAAATAGGAAAAATGAGTTTTTAAAAATGTGTTTATAAAATTAAGTTAAAAAAATTTGAATACCCACCATGTCTTCGGCATAGAATAACGCAACAAGGGTTGACGTGCCGTAAAATCCCACAAACCAAACCAAACCTTAAGCAACTTTAGTCTGCCGTGAATAAAAAAACAATCGTTCGTAATAATTTTTAAATAAAAAAAAATCTCGGAAAATATGTTGCGTATAATTGCACATTTTGACACATGCATCTTTAGTTGAATTAAATAAATCTTTATAAAATTCTACAATATACTATATTCTATACGTTTAAAATCCTCTATTGATTTTTAAGCGAATAAAAATAGGTCAGTTGAATCAGATAAAATACTTTTTTGTATCAGTTCAAAGAAAGAAAAAAAATACGAAAAGATAAAACATTTTACAATTTTTTTTTTTTTTCAGTTTGAATAAAAACTTTTGTTGTATTATTGTAACATGCATACAAAAATTAGATGATTATTTTATAGATTATTTTATAGATAATTCCCTGCACGAAATTTTGTGCAGTTTTTGTTTTTTCTATTGTTGTTGTTTGTTTTTGTTTAGTTGTTATGTTATTCATTTATTATTTTATTTATGCTCCATTTCAGTAGGAAATGCAAAGGATTTTTTGTCAGTTAATGTTTTTAGCTTAAACTTGAATGAGTCATACATTTTATTTTATATCGAGTATAATGGAAAGAGAAAATTGTACCCAACAGTCTTGTTAGTTCAATATATAATAGTTCGTCGATATGTTATTCATAGTTTGCCTTTTTAATCGAAAATGATTGAAATACAACTCGATTATTCTGATAACTATATAGAGAATATTTTAACTAAGCCTAAAAGTTGCATTCAATTTAAATAAACCTGTGATATGCACCATTCACATACCAGGAAGTTAAATGAAAGGTGATAGTCATGTTCATGATTCAGTAAACAAAAATGTTATTTAAATATATTAAGCTTAGGTCAGTACGGTCCAGAACGACAATAATTGGATAATGCGCAATGATTGGACTGAATGCTAATCTTAGTGAACTACTATAGTAACCAGTATTCTATAAGACAGTAATGTTGCAAGACCTGAGACGGACTTGATTTATCGGTTTGATATATTGTGCAATTGGGAGCAGAATTACTAGTGATCATAGGGTATATTGTTGTTTTAATGATTATTTTCTTTGGCTTGGTCTAGTAATGAAGTCTTGGGTTGCTTTCAGTGTTTATTGTTTCTAAGTGATCACTCATTTAAGTACTGAGAAAACTCATAATTGCATAACTTCTTTGATCTAACGGGAGTATTTTGGGCGTGCAAAAAGTTCCAATTGTATCGTCTGTGATTTCAAAATCCTGACAGACCACAGTGCATAAGTAAATTGTTATCATCTTCCTCAAAACCACCCTCAGCAAGAATGGAGAAATGGCTGCTATATCGACAGCAGTTCACATGCGAAATCATCCATATATCTGGTAAAACCAACAGAGCTGATCCCTTAAACCGACAGCCAATTGATGATGTCGATTAAGCTGAAGGAAAAGAAACAATAGATTACATCTATATTATTATCAAGGATTCTGTGCCACAAGCGTTATCCCCCCGAGAAGTGGAAGAAGCTTCAAAGAATGATCCTACTCTTTCCGTCTAAAGGAACTGGTGATCGAATTAGAAGATTATCAAGAACGAACCGAACGAAAAACCGCCTGAGATCCAAAGTATGGTGGCCTGAGATGGGCAAAATGGTGGAAAATAAAATAAAAAATACTGACCCTGTCAGATAGTAGGCAAAACTGTCCCACCAAAGAAGTTAAGAAGCATGCAACTACCAGATAAAAAATGGAACTATGTTGCAGTGGATTTACTGACTGTCTTGGAAGGAAATCATCTCCTTGTCATAATCAACTACTACTCCAGATGGCCAGGGTTAGAATATATGCAAACCACAAATGCCAAATGTGTGATAAATGACCTAGAATACGGATACTCACAATATCTGAGAAGCGACAAGTGACAAGCGAATTTCAAGAATACTTAAACCTTCATGGCATACCATTAAAGGCATACCATACTGACCTCAATCTATCGGAGAGGTGGGATGTTTCAACAGGACAACCCTCAAAACAATTAAAATTGCAAAAGTAGAAAAAAGAGCTTTTTGTTTCAGTACCGTGCTACCTCCATACAGTAACAGAAGTGTCTCTAGCCAAACTACTAATGAACCGCGAACTTCAAGGAAAATTACCAGACAGAGCTGCTCAGATGCGTTCATTTAGTAGAGAACAAGCAGTCTTTGCGTATAACTTTGGTCTTGGGCCCATGTGGTTGGCTGGTCATATTGTGGATAACATATTTCCCTTATCACTTCTAATCAAATTGGAGGATGGATGGTCGGGTTGTCCGTTGTTACCAGGATCAAGCCGGGTCTCGCCCTTGCACCACCAAACTAGCGCCTTAATCACAAATAGAAGACAATTTAGAACATAAAGATGCAGAACTAAACATGTCCTCAGATGCAACACCCCCTAAGAGGTAACAAGTGAAAGTCCACCTGACAGTGAACATCCCGCCACGGCACTGAAATCAGCACTGCTACGACAAACTATAAAATACCATAAAACCTCATAATCGGTTTAGCCCTGATTTTTTTTAAAATGAGAAAACTTCTTTTTCGCAAATTGGACAAATAGAGGCAAAATAACCCTCGGCTACATAAAAAGGGTCATAAGGTCAGTCTACCTAAATCATTCTCCCTCAATTAATAAAAAATCTTCAGGGTCATATGTAATATATGTAGCTTCACAGGGTACAAAAACTCCTGAAACCCCGGGCACTTACGGCATGCGGTGCTAAGGCAGCTAGCATGCAAAAACATCCAAAAAGTGTTAAATCAACACCAGTGTTATTTATTTTCACCGCAACTATAGATCCTTGGTGAGTGGATCGACTAAATATCTTCCCTACTATCAAACAATCCAACACACACACACACACACACACATATATATATATATATATATATATATATGTCAGCTGGGGTAGGGTTTTCTAGATCTATGCAGACAACAACACCGGATTAACCAATTGACAAAAGACACACCATCTGATGTTATAGAAGACAATATTCAAGGACATAGGGCACTATCTGCATTTTGTTTTATACTAAGAAAGAAAGAACACAAAACACAACAAAAACTTTGCTTAACAACTCTTTAAAAAAAAGTACACATTCTCAACAATCTTCTAATGAAAAACAAGTTTTTAATATAAAAAAATTAAAATTCTAACGCTGCCACCGTCACCACCAGAAAATAAGGTCACGGTATCATGGGTACATATATTACATTCACCACTAACTTGACGTCAAACGGAAAACCTTGAACTTTGATAACCATTCTACTTAATAAGCTGCATGAAAAGCTATTGACAATCGACAAAGGTAAAATATATTATTTGTTCACTGACGAAAACAAAAATGACGATTATTCAACAAAAGAATTTCAACATCAAAAAGAAAAAAAAAGAAAAAAAGAAAAAAAGAAACTCACACTATATGCCGTATCCTCCATGTTTACAGATTTTTTACCAAAAGAAAAATCTTTTAAAACAATAACTTGTTCTGCTCTTCAGTTAGAAAATATCCTGTGGACAGGCACTCATGTTTATTGAATAAGCTTAGCTTAGTGTTGCCACAAGGCCGTATATAATTGAATGAAGATTGAATCCGCTATCAAGTAATAATGGTCAGCTAAACAATCTTGCAAATCCTTTCCCCTCAACGAGCCATCCAAATAGTGATTGATATATATATATATATATATATATATATATATATATATATATATATATATATATATAACGCTGATCGTCACAAATATGAGGCACTTGTTTGACCCAAGCAGTTGCCACTGAATTACCAACAAATTCCATGCTACTCAAAAAATAGCAAGGCATTTTTCGCCTTATCACGGCATGAGTTTTAAAAGTCTCTTCTTTTTTCCAACATTTAAAGAATTTCATGAGAAGAACTTCACGAGAAGAACTTCAAACTAATACAACAAAAGTTAATAAATTCCTTCTCATACACACGCGCACGTGCACGCACGTGCACACGTGCGCACTGACGAGTTTTATGAGTTAATTATTCTCCTTGAAACGTGTGTGTAATAATACTTGAATCGGGTGTGTCGCCTGTGATTTTTTTTGTCGTTGGGATTGTAACTGATTAGACTACAACATCCAAAATTAAAATTAGTTTTGGATGTTGTAGCCTTAGAAGATAATAGATTGTTCAAGTTGCTATTTCACAGAGATGAATGTGTGTGTACTGCAGCCACTGTTGTAAAAAAGCCGCGAGAACAAAAGAAAAAGAGAATGAATTACTGTCTCTCGTTTCGCGTGCATAAAAATTGCGGTGAGTCGAATGCTACTCAAAGTTCGGTCACCAAGCAAGCAAAAGAAAAAGGGCAATTCTTTTTAATAAACAAGTCAGAATCATTTTAATGACATTAACATGCACAAAAAGTGATACAAACATTGAATTAAATTTTGATACGTGGACAGCTGAGACCGAGGGTAAATATTATTATTGTTGAAACAGTCTCCCTTTTTTGGGGGAAATTTAATTACCGTGTATAAAAAATTACATTTAATTTAGTAATATTCAAAAGCCTTTCATCTTTTTTTCACAGAAAGAATAATTTTCCATAGACGAAATAATACGTGCGGTTCTGAGCAAATATGAAACTATCTTTTTGGTACAAATAATGTTCAATATATGTGAAATAATAATAGAAAAACATTTTTGTCATAGATGCAGTGCCGCATCGGGACATTGATCTTGCTAGGAAAAAATCAGAAATCATCAATAACTTAAAATTGGTTGACTTTAGAATATTTCCGATAAAATTTTTGGATTTCATGGGCAAAAATGCTTTTATAAATCAATTTTTAGTAGTAGGGAAGCTATAGAACTCATTTTACAGACAAAAATAGATTAGAAAAGTCACCATTTTTCGCCAACCCCACCAAATTTGGAGAGCTAAAAATCGACATAACTCAGCTAATTTTTGGAATTGAAAACTCAAATTTTGGGGATCATCTAATGTTAACATAGTCCACACATGGAAAACATTTCAGAAAAATTGATGGGTGTGGGTTACAATTTTACTTTTTTCTGGATGATTTGACATGAAATTGAAACCTTTTAATACATTTTAAACATTAAATTCGACCCAAAAATTACGAAAGTAGACGCTTTGCGTGAAAGAACTTACGTGCTAAACCAGCTCCTAATGGGCCGGTTTAACTCGTATCGTAAGTTTCTTGGTTCGATACCAGTCCCCGTTAACTCAGCGCGTGAGTAAGTATAGATTGGATGATCCGATCTGTGCTGTAAAATAGGGAGTTGATGGTAGATGTGGCGCTCCACCTCAGTAAACACAATCTCCCTGGTCTAGCGCAAGCGAAAAGGGGATAGACTCCTCCGCTGTCCGGTTGATACCGATAATAGGTCACTCCACCAACTTTACTTACTTATTTAACTTACGTACTAAAACGAAAGATGTTATTAACAGTTTAAAACACTTATAAAAGTTTCTTCTTAAAAACCAATAACAAAAAACATTAAATATACTGTGTACAGAAAAAATACTCACATATTTATATTTCTTTTCAATGTAATAGCCTTTTATTGTTCAAAACATACAGAAAAAATCCGTTAAAAAATACTCTTGTTTTTGTTCAGATAATATTCCCGCGAAATATTTCAAAACTGTGGTAGCCAAGATATATGATTTTTTTTACAGTAAAAATTCACTAACCCTAATTGACAATAATAATTTTAAAAAATACCAAAAATCAAGTAAGTATTCTATTTTAATAAAATATTCGGTGTTGACTTATTAATCAATGAATTTTATAATGCATCAGTTTTATTTATTTATTTATTTTATATAAAAAAATTAAATTATTTCAGGTTACTTGCACTTTGGGGGACTAAAAACACTCAGGGTAATTAGGGCTATGTCTATATATATATATATATATATATATATATATATATATATATATATATCAGTAATGTCTGTGTGCATCCAAGCATCAGTTTTCCATGTTTGATCTCAGAACAAAACTTATGCGGGTTACTCAAGCGAGACAAATCAGAATTCATAAAAAAATATTACTGATAGTCCCTTCCATAGTTATTTTTATGGTATAATCTTTTTTATATGTAATTAATAGATAAAACACATTTACATTAAAATCGTTCAATTTATAGCATTAAAGTCTATATTTTCAGACTAGTAAAGAACATTTATTTAATAACATGTTTAGATTTGTCAACAATAAAAGAACATTAATTTAAATCTCAGTTTTTAAGCCGAAAAATTATATAGAATTAATTTTCTGATAATCACAAAGAACATTATGTTTTATGTACATCAGAGTAATTTA
>CM042148.1:52930055-52945055 GCA_023376005.1 Doryteuthis pealeii | reverse complement strand
ATCTCAAATATATATACTTACTAGAAGCATATGGAGACTCCTAAACAACGCCATGCATATATATATATATATATATATATATATATATATATATATATAGCACACGATCCTATCAAATCTTATCTTATTATAATGGAGATTGTGTGCTTTTCTGTCTGTAACCGAAACTATTTTACTACTCATATCACTATTCCATGATTGCATTTTTATCTAACCTCAATTATTAATAAAATTGTCTTACATTATTAATACTGTTAACTATGTCTACATACTGACAACATGCAATTATATTTATATTTATATATACAACAAAATAGCGGTTTACAGTGTGAACGGAAGGCTAATTTGCATATTAATATTAAAAAATCAAATTTAATAAATATGTGCTTAGTATTATTGATTTCTAACTATTTGGTTTTATGTTAATGAATATAAGCAAAAATCTCTTCAATGAATCTTAAATGAAATCCATTAATAAGATAAAATAACTGTAATTTTATTCTTTACTTCCTCTTATAACTAAATACTTAAATTAGAAAAAATAACAATGAAAGACGAGAGTGATGGAAGAGTAAGTTTCAGTTGTTCCATTTTTTATTATACTCCCTCTGTTTCAAATCTTTTATTATACCCCCCTCTGTTTCAAATCTTTTTATCTGTATTCTTATTTAGTTTCATTAGCCTTTCTAATTTAATACAATATTTTATTACATTAAAACTTAAATATATGCACCCGGAGGGTGCATATATTTGCTAGTACAAATAATATTTAGACAGATCTATTTTTCCCATAGATGAGACCAATCATTATGTACAATCATATCGGATCAGAGTGAACCTGTCTTTTTTAAACGTTTATGAAACTGCTTAGTGATCTATTAGTAAGTACGTATGAACAAAAATGTGCACCTTGCAATAAGAGCAATCATTGGAAATTCTTCAAAATATCAACAAAAATAAACTAATGAGCCAATTTAATAACATTTTCTGTATATGAAGTAATAAAAGAAGAGCTTTTATTTTATTAAATGTTTACTTAAATTAAAAAAGCTAAGTATTTTTCTCGTTAGTTTTTGTTTCATGCATTGACCCCCACCCCCATATAATGAACTATAAGTTTCTTCGTAATTTTTTGGTGAATCAAAAGGAATTTCACATTTTTGGAAAGAGAATCCAATGACGGAACATATGTAAAAACAAAATCAATGTTACTATAAAGTTAGAAGGGCGTCTTCCATTTTGAATTTTAAGTCCCGTAGATAAGAAAAATATTTATCCTTTTTGTTTTTTGTTTAATCGTTAGTTTATTTTTAAGGAGTGTGATATCAAAAGATAAACGTGTTTACGTTTTTATTTTAGAGATGTTTTAAAATTCATTAATGTAAAATAAATACTCCCATTTCACTGAATAACATTGGCGTATTTTTATTTGAGAAAAAAATTGGATTAAAAAAATGATATTTCATTTGATTGGTCTATATGGAAAAAATATCGAAAATAATTTTTCAAGTTAGAATTGATGACTTTTTTCATTACGGGACAGTATGACAATATTTGTATCTGAAACTGTGATCTAGTGCTGACTGCACACTTACGACCTTTTATAGAAACTAGCCTTACCTTATATTTTGGCGGGAAATATATGAAAAATGATAAACAATTCATCGAAAAATGTTTTAAAACAATAAAAACTTACGTTACATGGAACTGGTATCTGTTTTTTTTTCTTTTTTCAATACATAAACTTAAAATTGTTCTTTATATCAAACGTAAAAGAAAACAGTAAAAATATAATTTTCATTTTTTATTAACGTTATAAAATATTTTTTAAGAAGTTACGAACATATTTACGTCCACATTTTGTACATTCCAATTAATAAGGAATTGTATAGTTGTTTTTAAGAATTTTTTTTTGGGGGGGGGTCGGGCTATGGTATTGACGACTGAATGGCTGATCTTTGAATGTTTGCTGTTGTAAGATTCAAAGTGATATATACTTGAATATAAAACTCCGACAAAGGTTGATAGACATAACATTTAATATGGTACAGCACATGGATAAACAGGATACATAATACATAGGTAAAACAAAATTACATGTAGAAAGATAAAGACACATTCATGAATGGTACAAGATATACATAAAAGCTACAGACATGAGACTAGGGATAGTCCATGCTGTGTGAAGAACTTACAGTAATGTAAGGGGGACGAAGCCACAACGAGAAAGGGTAGATCTTAACTAACCCATGTGTCTCGTAGTACCAGGAACAGAAAAAGAGAAAGAAGCGTTCAAAACAGCCGCTTAAATATAACCGGCCCCTAGCGGGCACCAGCAAACAAAACGGACAGACAACTCCCCCAGGCAAATACAAAACTAACGCTACACTGTCTTTAAATACCACAGTTCGCCGCTAATAATTTTAACTATGAAAGTGAGAATTTTTAGTCTTTGAATCTTTGATATTTAGTTGATACAGGATCAAAGTGTAAAGACTTAGATGCTAAGCATGATATCGTGTGCTATGTGACACAATTTGTTGAGAAACTAAAAGTCTTCCTGTTCGTGGACAGGGACGCAACAGGTCCGTTGGTACTCCTATCGGAGAAGAGAGACAAAGAGAGAGACACATAATTTAACTTTGCCGCATCTTTATATGCTACGTTGACCACGCCACCTGGTGGCGACTGACAAACACAGGAGGTAATTATCTTCCATGTTCCCTATTATATAAATAATTTGTTGGTAGGTAATCCCAAGTTTTTTTTCTACACGCGGTTTTAGATCTCTTTGACCCGTAGGTAGGACCTGAGTTTAATAGCAATGAAGGGGTACTGCATAATCCCCAGATCCCCTGAACTTGAGCCATATCATCAGATGCTGTTTACCGATCTTCATAAGATCGGTAAATTTTAAACTCTTATAAGAAATTTAAAATTGTTAATTGTCATTTATTTTTTTCCTTAGAAATTTTCCTAGAAATGTAAGTTCAGTCTATACTGAACTTACATTTGAAAATTCTATGAATTTCTTAATTACAACATTAAAAAATATCACGTTAAATCGAGCACATCGTCAGGAGAGAGAAAAAAGAACAAAAATTCACAATTTTGTCTGATACAGATTTTAATTTATAAATTCAAGTTTTTTTTTTTATATTTTGATTGTTGATAAGTAAGATACTTTTTCCTGACAATCTTTAAATTATTTTTTTTATAATTCATATTATAATCAACGTGGCATATAACTAAAAAAAAATGATTTTTTAATTTCTCTTCTTGAACCGGGGGGAGGATGGGAGAACTTATCGGTTTTCCTCATAACTCATTCACTCGTGGTCCAGTTTGAATTGCAGTAGCAGTTTCTTTGAGATTGTTGGCTTTAAGCCTTTTGGCAGCAACAGGATGTACTGAAAGACGGACACACTGCTTTGAGATACCTTCTTGGGTTGTGTCTCCCACAAACTTGCGTTGGGAGCTGGTCAGCCTAAGGCAAAAGGAGCACCTCGTGTTGGCTACTGTGGGTTCTTCAGTTTTATAGCCGATTTTACAGCAGGGCCGTAATTGGCCAATTCGATCATTCACATGTGCATCTGAATAAATTTCGATTAGATTTGCTGTAATTGTTTTATTTACATTCTGTCTTTTAACGTCTTTCTTAATAAAGTTTTTTTGTCGGTCCATGTATTGTAGTTTCATTTTCAAATGCATATCTTAGTATTGTATTTATTATGCAAATTTCTTTGTTATTAGAGTTTAGTCTCAGGCCATATTCGAATCGATGTCAATCAAAGACAATTTTTCATCCACTATAACAATTTTGTTCTCAGCTAATTCATCCAAGCCCTGAAGCTTCAATGTATGAAAGTCCGTAATTATGTTAAATTATAAAACAATGTTTAATAGAGAAGCACATGTCATGACAAGATCAGATAATGAACACTGTATCGTATTTATCCCATTATTCTGTGTGTCGTATTGTAGTCTGTCTAGAAAAGAAAGAAATCTTATATGTGACAAAAATGAATATATTTAATAATATATTTAATAACAGTTGTATAGAAGAAGAGAAATTAAACGGTTTTCTCTTTTCGTTGATAGCTTATCTTTCTTTTTTTAATCCACGTCTTCTTTCCGTCTGGAAAGACGAGTAAAGTGAAGCTGAAAACTTGTATTTTTTGTTTTTCACAAAATAAATTATGACTCAATTCAAAAAGTGGACGAGAGACGTGACATCGTAATATGAATCTTTTTATAGTTTATTTTCCATGTCATTTGTCTCGCGTGACGTGGAAACAAAATAGAATGTACACTGCCGGGGATACACAAAGCATTCTTTGTTCTCTAGGAAAACCCAGATTTGAAAACGACACCTCTGGCTCACAAATGATGGCGCCCAAAAGCTTTATAAATAGTAATTTATCTATTGTTTTTCTATTGATCTTATACAAAAGCACATTTCATTAAATGTTGGAGGGTATTTTTCCAGGAACTAACTCCATTCCCGGGATCCTAAATCCTAACTATTCCTAACTGAAGCATTAGTTGACGGTAAAATGCAGTGTAAAGAAAAGCAGATTTTTGTTCTGTAAAATATGTGTGGATTTTTGTTTGTACCTTGTCAATGGTACAGAGTACACTTTTTGAGTATGGCTAAAATTCATATTGAAAACTCAATTTTTCTGTATATTAAGCTAGAAGAATAAATGTTTGTCCAACATTTTTCTTTCCTTATTTCAATTTTAATTTACAAGTTGGCTCTCTTGTTTTACATTAAGAGAATATTTATTTTCATACTTTTGCAAGTGTGGTAATTGGTTGTCCTTTTTTGCAGGATGAGTTTTCCGAACGGTCACTAGGCAATTGTTATCGCGATAAGAGAAAAGGTGCGAAGATAGTTCTCTTTCATTCAGCATGTTTATCGTAAGAAGAATACTTAAGTTTCGTCTAATTGTGGACATCCGCTTTCAGGAGACGATTTGGCACAATTTCAATATTGATTTACACCGTCAACAAATGACAAAAACAAAAACAAAAAATAACCAAAGAACACTTTACCGAATTGGTAAATGAACCATGTTTTATTTCTATTACAAACATACTTCCTCTGATTCCCTTTTTGTATCTTATATTTTGTATCTTTTTAGATTTAACAGCCAGACATCTTTTTTTAAGATTTATTTTGGATAATCAGCAAAATTTCTGGTTTGAAAAGCACTTTTTTTAATGTAACATGTAAGGTTTATAAAATGTATACCTATTCATGTATATTTCAGAGAGCTAGAATGTCTCATTAAGTTGCAGGTAAAACAATACATTTGTTTTTTGAAAATAATTTGTTTCTCTTTTGACACCACACATACACACACACACACCACACACATATATATATATATATATATATATATATATATATATATATATTTATATATATATATATATATATATATAAAGTGTGATAAAAATAACTATCAACATTAAATAAGCAGTCTCGAGACTTTTTGATCGACAGTGTTTAATTAAACATAGGATTGTGCAAGCACAGCATCCTCCATACTCACCTGACCTAACCCTTGTTTTCTAAATTGAAAATTCAATTCAGCGGTAATATTTGATGATGAAAAAAAACATTACAAGAAATGCAACGGTGCAGCTTTACTTATATGAAAAAAGGAAGTTTCAGAATTTAAAAACAAAAACTTTAACTACCTCAAAACTTAGCATTCTTTGAACAGTAATAAAAAAAGGTGATATTCACACCCTTCTATCCTATAATTATCCTATTTATTAACAGCAAGGAAAACTTGAAAGAACCATACTCAAAAAAGTGAATGTTTATAAAAAAAATATTTTCATTTTATTTTTTATTGTGTTCGTAGGAAAAATAATTTTTTTAAATATACACGAAGAGAGAATTTAGGTATTAATTAAGAGTGGTTAAATATTGTACAAGGTGAGAGGATTGAAAGATTGGTTAAAAATTATACAAAGATGAATGATTTAGGTAATGGTTAAAAGGGTGGTTAAAGAATTATACACAAAGAGGATTTAGGTAGGGGTTAATATTATACAAAGACAGGATATTAAAAGAGTGGTAAATATATACAGTGAGGGAGAATTTAAGTAATGGTTAAAAGAGTGGTTATACACAAAGAGAGGATTTAGGTAATGGTTAAAAAATGTACAAAGAGAGAGACTTTTGGTTTAAGCAGTGAAAGGATTCAAATGGTTCATGCAGATTAGTGACTAAAATTACAAATGCTTTCAGAATTCCCGATTATAAAATTAAATTTATTCTTATCTAATGTATTCTTTTCATAGAGGGTTCTTCTCCAGTAGAACTTTTGTCTTGAATTACCAAATGATCCTAATGAAGACAAATTTGTAAATGTTCCCATCAATTTGAAACTAAAAATCTCAATCTGACATGAAATAATTTTTTTAAATGGACCAATAAAATTGTAGTTTGACGCATAGTTATTTGAAGAATTTTGATCTCTAATTTTCACTGATCTGCAATTTTCACTGGATGATGTGTTATCTATAATGATATTAACTACTGCATCAAGGAAGAAGACTATGTTGAAAAATACTTTTGATATGAAATAAATGCTTTTTTCATGATTATGCTGATTATTAACTTTGACTAATATCTTCAAAAATTATATACTATTGCGATTATCTTTATAATAAGTGTTAAAATTTACTTCATAACATAGACAATCCAGTATAATGCATGAACAAAAAAGATCTCGGTACCATCCTGTTCAAGACTCGATAATTATGTAAAGAATTTTCATTCGACTTTAGATAAAGTAACACAGCCATTCGGGAAAGTAAAAAATCCATGCTGACAGAAATTGACTAGGGCAGCATTAATGGCGCTTTGGGAGTGGTTGTCCTTATTTCTGGATAATAATTCAATCAGCAAGACATCCCTTGTATAGTAGACATGATCTGTTTATCACTTTTACTTGTCTATGGCCAAAGTTATGCCTGATCAGCAGCCCCAGATAGACATGATCTTTTTTGCTTTAATATTTTACCAGAAGGTTACTTCACTTATGAATCTCATCACAAACGTTTTTAGAGATTGCAGATGTTATATTGAATGGTAAAAATGTAGGTTGCTACATTTTGGACTGTCTCAGGGATTTGATTCATACAACCAAGGTTGATGATATCATTATTACAGAGATTCTAAATCCTACTGAGGACAAAGTTCATATGGTCAAATCACTCTTTTTGTATAAAAGTGAGAAAATACACAAAAAGAAATCTCAAAACACTTCTTCAAGAAATTTACACAGATCAGTGTGAATACTGTACAAGAAACGAAACCTGGATGACAGTGACTTTACACAAAACTTTCAGGGCACATCAGGAAATTATCATTGACGACCATTGGATGATGCCTTTTAGTCCTCTACTTTTATACTTTTCAAAGCACACATTATCTATTACAAGTATTTCTTTAAGCATTTCAACAAAGGTTGTACTCAGGCCTTGACTGTAGAAAGAGGGGAAAAGATATGATGAGATATCAGCATCTCAGATTGTTCATAACATTAACAGTAATGAGACTGTTTGGCATATTCCTAACTTTCCTATTCATGAACACTTCCCCAATGTTATGTATCTGGTGGTTCATTTGGAGAAAGAGTTTACTTCACAGAATAAACAGTCGCTTAGAGTGAAGCTAATTGCTTTCTTTGAATTGTAAAAATCGGATGCCTTTGTCAAAATTTTCCCCTGCTAAGTGGCCAGATATTATAGCAAGCAAGAAGGGAAAATACCTTTCAGTCATGAAAATGATTTGAAACAATATATGGACATCCTCACATCAGATTCAGAGAATTATTAGGAAGTCTACACTGTGCATTTCAGTAACTTTGAGTGTTTTTATCTTGCACAACATTCGTGGTTTCAAAATTGTTGATGAGTATATCTATGAAACGTTCCATGAATATTGACAGAGAAGATGCTACTTGAAAGATGATGAACACTGGAACAAACTTCAAGCAAACCACTTTGTCAGCATTATATGTACCTGTTCACGAAACTTTACATAATCACCAGGACAGTAATTCAAAATAAAAAGAGAAGGTTATATAGAAAGAGAATTTAAGAAATGAAAGAGTAAGAGATAGATTGGTTAAGTAGTGTAGTCTATCTAGTTATTACCTGTGAAAACCTCAAGGATGCATTTGAATTTCTATGAGATGGTTTTAGAAAATACGAGGCCCCTTAAAAATGTTCTAAGCCTCTCTCAGATACTGTTTGAGCCTCTGTTCTATCTATTTTTAGATTAGTTGCTAACTTCTCGCCTTTATATGGGTCTCGTCATCATAGAAATTAAGACCGAAATTAATTTTTCTAATTCTATAAGAAGTTGCTCTTCTCTCTGGGTGAGGCTTAAAACCTTTTGAATGACTCTCGTAAACTAAATTACATATTCATATATATTTACGGTGGATTAATTAATGTCTCGTGTTATTAAAACTATCAAATTTCTTCTTGTTACTTTGTAGTGATATCAGTTTGCACACCCGAAAAAGAGAATATAAAGTTCCATTGTGTTTTATATATAAGTAGATTAGTATGTCGAGCAAAAATTATATGAGTGACTACAGCTACATGCATTCCGTGCTGCAAAGAGTTGGATTGTATTTATAATTTTATGACAAGCCAAAGTAGGTTGATTCCAAACTATTGCCTTAACGTCGGTACATTCATATGATTGCAGAATAATTTTACCGTTTTCCAAAGTGGATGATATTTGTGCGTTTATTGTGCATACTCGTATTGTCAAATAGTAAACCGTGCCTACCTGCCAGTTAGCATGATAAACAGGAAGGTACACCATTTTTTTCAGAAGAGAGATGTCAACTTAGATGAGTCTGTTGGTAAATCCTGCAAGCGCCGAGATTACTGTAAAATTCTTCAGAAGTTTCGTGTGGAAATCTAAGAACAAAAAGAATGTTTTCTTCAGTCAATTACTCAGCCAATAAATATTAGGTGCAGGCCATGTGCAGTGGCAAGTGCGTTTCTTGCAGATGTGTTCAGTACGGATAACATTTGAATGCCGGAGCCATTGCAGTTAGTGAAGTCTGCCAACAAATCAATAAAAAATGGTTTGATCATTCCTTCCATTCTCATAAATAAAATGAAGTATAACAGCTTGGGTACACAAAATCATTGCGCGAAAAACTAACGAAAAATTTTAATTTAGAGTAAACATTTATTTAGAATAAAAGTTCTTCTTTTGTTACTTCATATACCGAAAATCTTATTAAAATCAGATTATTAGTTTATTTTTGTTGATTTTTTAGTATTTCCTTTTTTTGCAAGGTGTGTAAATTACTATTGTGTAAGCGTATAAGAAGTAACGTACTCAGACTTGAAAACATGCTGAAAACAATCATGTTGCCTCCACCAAACTTGACTGTTTTTTTAATGCCCTATGAACTCACTTTCACCAATTCGTCTTCCATCCTGTTTTCCATCAGAACCAAATACATTAAATTTACTTTCATCATTGTAAAATTTGCTGGACCACTGTCCTTCTGACCACAACACGTACTTACTGCCTTATTCTTTTTTGCTTCTGAAGGGCTTCTTCTGTGGACAACTTGCATAAAGTCTTATTTCTTATAAGCGTCAAGACAAAGTTTATCGAGAAACATGAATGTTATCTGAAATTTGTCGTGAAATGTCTGCCGCGGTACGTAAACGGTCTTTCACTGCTAGGCCTTGAATGATTATGTCTTCTCTGACCATCGTTTTCGTTAGTGTACCCACCTTGTTTGGACTGGTTATATGACCAATGCTTTCGTCTAGTTTCAGAATTTGACTCACAACGCTTTTTTGAAACGCTTCATCTATTCATCAATTTGGTCAATTGTGTAATTTGACTTTTCCAGTTTGACATCAGCTCTTAGAGACTTGTCAACTTTTCGTCGGTTTGCAATGTTGGAAAATGACGTAGTGATGATAAATAATCTTTATCTTCATCTCGCTTATAGTAAATTCGGATTATGTGTGTTATTCTCACATGTTTCGAGATGTTTCCTTAATTTGAGACACATGATATTTGAATAAAAAAATCAAATAAATCATAGCTATCTTCGTATCATTCTAAATAACCTGCAGATTTAAAGCATAACTGAACTGCCAGTTATCTAAAATAATTTCAGAAAATTCTGGCATATAGTTTTTGAGATATCGAAGCTTTAACTTTTGTTCCTTAATTTTGGACGCTATATATATATATATATATATATATATATATATATATATATATATATATATATATATATAATCTTGAAGACCTGAAGATCATCCACTGTGAAACCTGGGTAAGTAACTTCAGACTCTAATTCGGTTCCCTAAACTGACTTTACACTTTTCTATATTTATTATCTTGAATCATTCGGTTTCTTTTTCTTTTTTCCGACAGTCTAAATTGTTTGTTCTTTTTCTTTTTGTGTTGTTGTAAACTTCTAAAGGTTTAGTTTGTGGGGCATGATGAGAAGGCTGGTTTACTTTGTGTGGCATATATATAAATGAATTGGAGACTATGTGGTTATTTTTTTTATCTGGCGTGGTTATGAAGTTACTAAATTCGTGATGATAACTGAAGGATAACCTCTCTACTATTTTCAGTGTGTATTCCACCTATGTACTGTATCGGTACAGACATAACCTCGAGGAGTCGCTGTTTAGTTTCTACTGTGCACGAAAGATAAAAACAATGGGAAACTCGTGTCAATGAGAGAAATTTTAAATCTGTTTACGAGAAGAGATAATATAAAAGAATGACATTTTTTAGGGTGTCTCTCGTAACCGAATTGTCTGTTTTTTCCTGAAGCTTTTTTTTAACCAGATATAAAATTGTTTTGCTTCTTGAAACCGAAGGATTATCTTAACGGACATAAATTGTGGCTGTTACAATTATGTTACCGTTATCGAGTCAATCAAATAAATAAAGCAAAGATTAATTTTATTTTTGGTTCAAATAAAATATCTTCTCTGAATTTTGGGGTGTTTTGTTCATTTTATATCGTTTAGCCGGACTATTTTCATTGTCTTTTTTGTGTATTTTTCTTAACGCTTCGACTGTATACCTAATAAAAATTTGTTTTCGGCCTTCTTCGGGTATTTCTTGTCGGACTCGTGAGCCTTCTCTTACTCGGGAACCTTCTTGTCGTAATCGGGAGCCATCACAGAACTTTGAACCCAACCCTTTATTCAATCCAATTGTTCTCATTCCGCTAACCAAAAGCAGCGTTGATTATTATTCTATGTTACTGTCGCCCTTGACCAGGATTGAACCTGCATCCTAGAGATAACTGTCACTTAAAAATGTATTAACTCACGCCTATATCCACTACGCTACGTGTCCAAATTCTATTTCAACAACTCCTTTTCAAAGAAAGAACTCAATTCAAACAACCAACTCTAGTACTACGCTAATTCAAGAACGTTTTCTTAAGGATAAATTTCCACACAAATTCAACAACATTTGCAAACATCTTTCTCTTAAATCTATCTTCCCTTTTATTGTTTGTATTAAAATTGTTACAATATATTTTTTGTTTTGTCTTATATTTTCATCCAGAATCCGAACTTGAAAGTTGCGTGAACTTACCTTCAAAACTTGTCCACTAACCCACCCCCCTTAAAATATTTCCCAATATATACGAAATTCGGTAATTCCCCATATATTAGAATTTGAAATTATTTCCCTTAATATATTAAGATATAGGTAATTTATCCATATATTGGAACTCGAAATTTACCCCACGTGTCAGAATTTTTTTTCTAAAATTTTAATTTTCATAACCGGCATTCCTAACAAACACAGGAGAATACGCACTCGAAACGTTATAAAGAATAAACAAAGACCAGGGGGAAAGTGCGATTAAATTACATACAAAGACTATGTAATTATTATGTAATCTATTAAAAGTAATTTTTAAAAAATGGTTCGTAAAATCCAGCATATTTTGTTGATCGGCTATATTTTTACTCGCTTATCTGACCAATGAATAAAAACAAAACACAGCTTGGTATAAAATGAAATGTATCCAGTCGATAGAATAAATGTAGAAATATATTCTATTCAATTTGTCGACGTTTAGTTACCATATTTGTCTTATATGAGTTGAAATGAATGAAAATAATAAGCACAGCTTTCGGAGCCAAAGAATGAAATTAACTATTAGCAACAATGTATGTAATTAAGTTAAATTTCATTTTTTTAAACAAAAACTAAAAAATAATTTTACAATACAATCATGAAAACAAAAGGATAGAAACCAGCACACACACACACACACACACACACACACACACACACATACACACACATACACACACACACACTCACACACACACACACACACACACACACACACACACACACACACACATATATATATATATATATATATATATATATATATATATATATATAGTATATTTGGCTTAAAATATGTTTACATATTTAAAATAATGTCGATCAGCTTTGGGGGAAAATCCTTTTATGAGGAATGTAAAAATAATATGATAATTTTAAAAAATGATATCAAGGATCTAAATTAAGATTAGATTATTATTAATCAATATAAAATATAAGTTAAGTACAAAATGAATTGCAAAATTATCTGAAATAAGACCAGAAATTAATTCTAAGAAATATATACAGGGGACAATGAGCAGGAAACATGGTGATAGTGGGAATGTTTCGATATGAAATTGCTACATTTATTTTAAATTTTAAATAAGTACCAATATTTATATTTATTTTAAATTTTAAATAAGTACCAATATTTACACAATATTTTGGTTATCCAAAGAAAGAAAGAAAACACACATGGAAAACTTTTCATTTAAGATTCAATTTTAGACACATGAGAATCTCACTTTACATGCTTTTTACTTGGCAAACTGTTTTAACTCTAAATAAATTTTCATTGATATGATAAAAAGGGGGCTAGATATTCTACAAACTTTTATGTAAACAAAATGTTATTGCAAGCACTGCCCAACTTTTCAATTGTATTGCGTAATGATTAGCTTTGCATGCCAAACATTTTTCTAAATTAATCAAGCGTTGCGAGATTTCCATTAATATTGTAATCCTTTCCTAATTTTCTTCTGATTAATAAGAGACGATTATTCTTCCCTTATAGAAATGCAATTCAAAAGGTTTAGATAACGAGAGCTTTAGCTAGACTCCCAACTAGAAGATCCCGAAATGTGCGCGTTACAAGAAAGTGTTATAAAACTTCTTACAATTCACAAGTTCTTGTAAAATCAAAACAGGATCTTGACATAAAATCGAATGGTGAGGAGAGAAAAATTAAAGGAAATAGCAGTAATATTAATAGCAGTAAAGAAAATTTTAGGAAAATTAAAACAAATAAATTCTTTAGAAATTCATCAAAACTTGCTATTGATTCACCTCACCAAGTGAGCAAAGTTAACACATGATCAACTTTAATGTGGAGTTGAATTACGGAGCACCCAATAAAAGTCGCTAGCTATTACACCATGTTTGTCACACCTTTATCAATTCATGTGTAACAAAATCTGAAACTTATTATTATTCATAAAAGTAAAAAAAAATGTTTTGTTTAGGTGAACTAAACTTGTGTATCTAAAATTCTGCTCATTTTCAAAGATCTATAAAGTCAAATATTACAGAAAAATTAATTTTGCAACTACTAAAAGACACAATGTAGACGCCTAACGTAGAGTAATGGTTAGCAAGTTAGGTTAGCAAGTTATTGCCAGGGAGCTTGATTCTTACTGAGTGTCCCATACTTCTGGTCGTGTGCTAACTAAATTTAGTAAAGGACTACTAAAAGACATGTTTTAATCTTGTAAAATATTTGTGTTGAGTTTTTTTTTCTGAAAAATCCAGATCGATTATCATCTTTGTTTTTTTACTTTTTCGAAAATTCATTGAGGTAATATCATATTTTAATTTTTATTCGGGTGGAGGTAATTCAAAAACACCTCTTCTAAGTTTCCAGGGCTTTGTATAATTTGCCTCCTACAATTTCTACTTATTATCTCTTATTCCAGTCTTAACGGATAAAATTTCACAATGAGATTATTACATAGAAGATTTTTTTTAATTCAAAAATTGATATTTACTCAAAGCGTAGTCGATTCATTTGAATATTTTATAGAAGTTTGACAGTGATATTTATGAAATAAGAAACATAAGCAAAAGATCTGTTTTAGATTCTGGTATAAATTTTTCATTAAATAAGAGTTATTTTTGTATTTGTTAGATAATTTATAAAATATTCATATTTTATTTCACAAAACACTCAATGATTATTTCATGACAGTTCATGAAGTATACCAATCTTCCTCTGGACATCTTTTTAATTGATGGAAACTAAAACTTTCAAATTTTTAGGTTTCGTCTACTTTGGAGTAGAATGACTTTTAACCGTTGTTCTCAACAAATCATCATCCAATTTTTTTCATCTTCAAAACAATGTTCATCAAAGAGATTTTTTTATCATTACAAACATGTGAAGCCATTTCTGACATATTACAACACACACTGAACCCCGACGCATATACAAGAATTATTTCTAAAAAAAACTGTAATTCATCCGTTGTCAGAGAATGATAATGACCTCTCACGGGTTTGGTCGTGGGGTTGCTACTCATGTGTCTTGGCCAGGTATAATTTGGCAGAACCCATCCTTCTAAGTCTACAATTGGTTTGAATTCACAGTTTACCTTCTCCATGTCAAAGTAAAGAGCACAGTCTTTCCTTTTATTTAACCATAACTTGAGGGAAAAATAGTTGGATTCATATCTTTCCCAATGATATTAGCGCAAAGTGAAAAGCAAAAAGCCTTGTTCAGGGTTTGAACTCTGGTAACTGAGTACACAAAGTATTTTCTTATTAATCTGCGACTTGTTTTCTCTTATTATTGTCGCTTTTGTCCCAACTTTGTAGGTCGAATA